>OX638371.1:94992550-95397550 GCA_951812925.1 Calliopum simillimum
AAGATAAAATGCGACCGTTTTGAGCCCATTTCGGTGAAAAAATTTTATTGCACCAATCGATGGGGAAAGGTCGAAAATAGATTTTGGACATGACCAGGGGTGTCCCCGACCCCTCTAAGTGACCGATTTGGGCCCATTTAGGTGAAAAAATTTTATTGCACCAATCGATGGCAAAAGGTTGAAAATACATTTTGGACATGACAAGAGGAGTCCCCGACCCCTCTAAGTGACCGATTTGGGCCCTTTTTGGTGAAAAATTTTTATTGCACCAATCGATGGGGAAAGGTCGAAAATAGATTTTGGACATGACCAGGGGTGTCCCCGACCCCTCTAAGTGACCGATATGGGCCCATTTTGGTGAAAAATTTTTATTGCACCAATCGATGGGGAAAGGTCGAAAATAGATTTTGGACATGACCAGGGGTGTCCCCGACCCCTCTAAGTGACCGATTTGGGCCCAATTTGGTGAAAAAATTTTATTGCACCAATCGATGGGGAAAGGTTGAAAATACATTTTGGACATGACCAGAGGTGTCCCCGACGCCTCTAAGTGACCGATTTGGGCCCGTTTTGGCGAAAAAATTGTATTGCACCAATCGATGGGGAAAGGTCGAAAATAGATTTTGGACATGACCAGGGGTGTCCCCGACCCCTCTAAGTGACCGATTTGGGCCCATTTTGGTGAACAATTTTTATTGCACCAATCGATGAGGAAAGGTTGAAAATAGATTCTGGACATGATCAAGGGTGGGTCCGACCCCTCTAAGTGACCGATTTGGGTCCATTTTGGTGAACAATTTTTATTGCACCAATCGATGAAGAAAGGTCGAAAATAGATTCTCGACATGACTCAAGGGTGTCCCCGACCCCTCTAAATAACCGTTTTGGACGCCTTTTATAAAAAAAAATTTATTGCACCAATCTATGGGAAATTGTGGAACATACATTGTGGACATGACTTAATGTACCTCCGGGTACTCTTGTGACCGTTTATTGCCATATTTTTAAAATTTCGTTAGTGGACATTCAAATGACAAAAAATAGAGTGTTGTGTTGTGAGTATTTATAAGGAAAAGCCGTAAAAAAAACATTCATGCGTCGGTTGGCGTCTAATGTCTGACCTGTGGATTTAGTACGAAATTATTTAGTTTAACCGTTTTTGAAGTTGCCTGACTATTGTTCGCAAAAAAAAAAGTTTAAAAAGGTTTGTATTTAAGGGCTAAGGTAAAAAACGGCAATATGTTAGTGTGTATCCAAAAATTTAAATTTTGTGACACTCAAATAGATACGCAATAAAATAGCTAACATTGTATACCAGCATTTGTCACCAAATTGCATTTTTTTTTTTTTTTTGCTTTTTACATTCTACCTAAGTACAAAAATGATTTTGGTTTTAAGGGCTTCAAATAATGCAATAGTTGTTTAACCAATAATCCATTTCATGCACTCTTTTTAAATTTTGTGCATCTGTTAAAACGAGAGAAAATTCTTGCACTGTGGGAACTTTTGTTTTGATTTGTGACAAAAATATTTCGAATTGTATGTATTAGATGTATACATTTTGGCGTAGCGTTATTTATAGTATACATCTGTTATGGAAATAAATATGTTCCACATTTTCCGATCGATTGGTGCAATAAAATTTTTTCACCAAAATGGGCCCAAATCGGTTACTTAGAGGGGTCGGGGACTCCTCTCGTCATGTCCAAAATGTATTTTCAACCTTTTCCCATCGATTGGTGCAATAAAATTTTTTCACCAAAATGGGCTCAAATCGGTCACTTAGAGGGGTCGGGGATACCCCTGGTCATGTCAAAAATCTATTTTCGACCTTTCCCCATCGATTGGTGCAATAAAAATTTTTCACCAAAATGGGCCCAAATCGGTCACTTAGAGGGGTCGGGGACACCCCTGGTCATGTCCAAAATCTATTTTCGACCTTTCCCCATCGATTGGTGCAATAAAAATTTTTCACCAAAATGGGCCCAAATCGGTCACTTAGAGGGGTCAGGGACTCCGCTCGTCATGTCCAAAATGTATTTTCAACCTTTTCCCATCGATTGGTGCAATAAAATTTTTTCACCAAATTGGGCCCAAATCGGTCACTTAGAGGGGTCGGGGACACCCCTGGTCATGTCCAAAATCTATTTTCGACCTTTTCCCATCGATTGATGCAATAAAATTTTTTCACCAAAATGGGCCCAAATCGGTCACTTAGAGGGGTCGGGGACTCCTCTTGTCATGTCCAAAATGTATTTTCAACCTTTTCTCATCGATTGGTGCAATAAAATTTTTTCACCAAAATGGGCCCAAATCGGTCACTTAGAGGGGTCGAGGACACCCTTGGTCATGTCCAAAATCTATTTTCGACCTTTTCCCATCGATTAGTGCAATAAAATTTTTTCACCAAAATGGGCCCAAATCGGTCACTTAGGGTGGTCGGGGAATCCTCTTGTCATGTCCAAAATGTATTTTCAACCTTTTCCCATCGATTGGTGCAATAAAATTTTTCACCAAAATGGGCCCAAATCGGTCACTTAGAGGGGTCGGGGACACCCCTGGTCGTGTCCAAAATCTATTTTCGACCTTTCCCCATCGATTGGTGCAATAAAATTTTTTCACCAAAATGGGCCCAAATCGGTCACTTAGAGGGGTCGGGGACACCCCTGGTCATGTCCAAAATGTATTTTCAACCTTTCCCCATCGATTGGTACAAAAAAAAATTTTTCACCAAAATGGGCCCAAATCGGTCACTTAGAGGGGTCGGGGACTCCTCTGGTCATGTCCAAAATGTATTTTCAACCTTTCCCCATCGATTGGTGTAATAAAATTTTTTCACCAAAATGGGCCCAAATCGGTCACTTAGAGGGGTCGGGGACTCCTCTTGTCATGTCCAAAATGTATTTTCGACCTTTCCCCATCGATTGTTGCAATAAAATTTTTTTAGGCCGTAATTATCCACAGGGGCTTTTTTCAAGGTATTTTTTTTCCCAAAAAAAAACTTTTATGTGACAGATTTCATCAAAAACTTTCATGAAAAACTTCTTGTTTAGAAGTTTTTATATAAAAGTTTTTGAAAAAAACTTTTATATAAAAACTTTTATGGATAAAAGTTTTTAAAAACTTTTTCAAAAAACTTTTATAAAAAACTCTTTAAGGATAAAAGTTTTTAAAAACTTTTAAAAAAAACTTTTATTTTTAAAAGTTTTTTTTTTAAGTTTTTTAAAACTTTTATTTCAAAAAGTTTAAAGTTTTTAAAAACTTTTATCTAGATGATTTAAAAGTTTTTAGTCTAAATAAACTTAAAAAAAAACTTTTAAAAAAGTTTATTTCAGGGTCTGCATGAAACAATTCTGGCAACAAAATCTTAAAAGCCAATCAAGGTGGTTGTTCTTGATCAGCAACCATAAAAAACCTTTGTTATCGACTTTCATAATTTTGGCCAGCTTTTTGCAATTTCGATCCACTGAGTCAGGGATAAATTTTAAGTGGACTAGCGCTGAAATTGAATTTTAATTTATTTGAAACTGTATTTTGCTCAAAAAATCAACTCAATCCTCCTACACTTTTTTCATGATAATCTTCATCTCTAATCGCTAGTGACACCTTTTCACTTTTACTTTAGCGCTCTTCTCCTTTTGACAGTTTCCTGCCTCACAGGTTGAAAGACTCTAATCTCCAGCTGAACGCTTTAACCTCATGAATACTTTCGCAACTTCACATGGCACCATTTTACCATATAAATTATGGCTCACCTTAGTGCACCATGAGGAGCTTTGTCCGACTCTACTCAAAAAGACATTGATATCGCCCATTTTTTTGCTACGCTACGAAACACTTAAATTTCTAATGCTGCCACAATTTACGCTAATCTCTGAAATAAATTAGTTGCCTGATGTTTATCAGCAACATGATTAAGTCTTAATTAAAACATAATTTAATACCAACATTAAATAAAACGAAAATGAAAAAAAAAACGCAAAATTTTGCAGCAGCTGTGGTGTAAAATTTCTTAAACAACAAACACCAACAAGAAGAAGCAGCAACAGCTACCCAGCGTGTTTGAAAACCATTTTGCACAAGACTTTGCTTAACTACCGGAATTGTTGCAGTTTAATTTGCTGCAGCAATTTTGTGCTGTTTCGCTGCTAGCCATAGTGGCGTGGCGCAACATACGATTAGAGTACATGCAGCAAACGTCTTAGATTTCACGCCTCTAAGGCTTCATAGATCGACGCGCGGTAAGTGACGGTGTACACATTTCATAAAAAAAACGTAGTCAGTGGCAACACCTATGCAACATATAAACACACATGCTTATGGGTGAAACAGAATTGCGCGCATGCGCATGTGCCACCAAGTGCTATATGCAACATGTTGCTCTTACTGCGATCAAATTAATTGCGCTTGTGCATGCAGTTAAGTTTTTTTTTTTTTTGTTTTTTCTTAATTAGCTATAACAATGTGTAGGGTCATTCCATGAATATTTTGGATTCTTGAAATCTAATCAAATTTCTTAAAAATTTTTTTT
This sequence comes from Calliopum simillimum, assembly GCA_951812925.1. Lineage (NCBI taxonomy): Eukaryota > Metazoa > Arthropoda > Insecta > Diptera > Lauxaniidae > Calliopum > Calliopum simillimum. Next base: position 94,997,082 of record OX638371.1, read on the forward strand.
ATTCATATCAAACCTCAATGTCAAAAATAAGACAATTTCACAATGCACTCCAGAAATCCTCAAATAAATCATTTTTAAAGAGCGAGAAGTTGTTACAAAATATAACTTTTATGTCAATGGTAGTGTTACTCACACATAAAATCATCCAGCAACAAATAAAAAATACAACAATAAACAACAGAACCGCTACCAATACCGCAGGCTGATCATAAAGAATTTTCTATTTTGTTGTTTGTTTATGATTATGTTTACTGGCCAACAGCAACACCATGTAATTCGCGAGCAACATTTGACAGTGATAACAACAACTGAAGCAGCAGCAGCAGCATGTTGCTTGTGTTTAATAAAGCGCGACGCCAAGGTGTGCAAACAAACAAATGTTGTTGCTGTGTTTCTGTGTTGCTGCTGCTGTTTGTTGTCGCCTCTGGTGCAGCAACATAATCATTGCAAGTGAAAATTGTTATAAATATAAATGTTGTTTTTGTTGTTGTGATTTTTTGTTTATTCTTTCCTTGTCATATTTTGCTTTAATGCTCGAACGTTTTTGCTCTTGAACGAACACTAGATGGCGTGTTGTTGCCGCCTGTCTGTTACGTACCTTGTGCGCATTTTTTTTTTTTTTTTTTTTGTGAACAACAACGCCTCTACTGTCAATACGGCTGCCATTTTGGAGGGATTTATTGTTTATTGTTTGTTGCCAGAAAACATTGCACCAAAGTAATGAGAAAATTGTTGCAAGTCGACGTTTTTATGTTTTCATTCATATGTTGAGACAACACAAAAAACAATAAGAAAATATTTTGGCTTTTTTCTTATTTTTCCAAATAAATTTTAGATTTTATTACTATTGTTGTTGCTGGCAGCTATTTGGTAAAGTAGAATACAACAAAAAAAAAAAAAATGGCTATTGAAAATTGTAAAATTGTTGCCAAAGGCACTTGCAACAATTTATGTTTCTTTTGATGTTTGTAATACGAGTTGAAATCATATTTTCCAATGCAATTGTTTATGGCAATTATTTATTTGTTTTTTTTTTTTTTTAATTTTATAACTCATTTTGTGTATGATTTGTGGAAAACTATTTAATTTTATTTGAATAATTCTTCAAAAAACATAAGTATAATGTACTTTAGTTTATAAACTTCCTAAAATACTACAATTCTATAGAAAGCGATATGTGCAAACACGGAAAAAACTGAAATTCATTCAAAAGCTTCTAGTAAAGGTCACCAAAATAGATATCTGAAAAAGCTACCTTACCAAAAAATACAAAAACTATGATTTCTATTGGAATGGCAAATAAATTTTCAATATATTTAAAAAAAACAAAAATTGTTTTCCTATTTTTTGACTTCGGCGGCCATTTTAGTATGAAAAAGGTCGTATTAACATAACCTTTGAAATTTTTGTCAAATTTCCTTTAATTCGGTAGTACATTTTTTATACCAACTTTTTAATATGAGGTCGGAAAAACATACATTTCTATATAAAACACGAGTTACTCGCATGCGTCGCGCTGCCATTTACTGTATCTACCGGAGCCTTCAAACGGATTGTTCTTGAAAAGTATTTTTTTCTGACCTCACATTAAAAAGTTGATATGATAAATATACTATTAAATAGAAGAAAATTTAGCAAAGTATTCAGGAAAAAAATATAAAGTGGTATATTGATAAGACCTTTTTCACACTAAAATGGCCGCCAAAGTCAAAAATGAAGAAAAAAATTTTAAAATATCAACTTTAAAGGTCCAGCACTTTGCGAAATCTCTTTAAACCCTAAAAACCAAATACATTATTCAAAAGCTCATACAGTTCGCTAAAAGTTTTTGATAACAGAAAATACTCTAAGACGTTAGGGTGATCCAAGAAAATTTTTTTTCTGAAACAAGTCACAAAATCAGTTTTAACCCTATAACTCCTTAGGAGTACATTTTAGAACCCCTTCATGTGCAATTTTTTGTTAGTCTAGGCCTTTTTTCTCACCTCCAAAAAAGCTTCGTAACCTTATGCAATACACCCTATATGTTCTCGATCCAGATACAAAATATTTTTACAGTATAGGGTCTGGTTAGAGAGCTAGAGGGCTTACAAAACTAGATTCGAAGCAACGCATATCTGCCGATTAGTCAAAGCTTTAAAGTCCGCTAGCTCGTTAGCCAGACTTTGTGCTTTAAAAATATTTATTTTGTATCTGGATCAAGGACATACTTACATGGGTGAGTTTCCAAAAAATGTAACATTCAAAGTCCCGGGGCTCAAAACCGTATTTAAATTTAAAGTTTGATATTTTGACTATTTAATACAGATACTTAACAAGAGCTTCTGTACGACTATCCTTGAAAAAAAATAATTCTACATAATTTACAAGGAAATTATAACATAAAGTGTTAAATAGTCACTCTCCCTGCTGTCCCTAACCGCTTCTTAGAAAGAGAAGACTCAATTCTTTTTCAGCTCAATCAGTTTGGGTTTTTCAATAGTGAGTGCTAGTGCGTTTTTATTTTAAAAAAGTTTTAAAATTTTTGAAGAGTGTAAGTGCGTGTCATTCTCCCTGCAAGTTTTTTTTAGATGACTATGCATATTCTTTAATCTTTATTTAATTAAATAATCAAAAAATTAGAGTGGCTACGCACCAGTTTCAACTTTTTTAAAAATAATTGGTATTTTCATTGTAATATTACTGTTTTTTGCAAAATTTTGTCATTCTCTCGTATAGTAGGTCTCCCGTCAAATTAACTCCGGGAGAATGGTTCTTTTACGCGACATTGTTGTTTATTGATTCATTAGACTTGTTGAACTAATTTAACTTTTCATGATTAGGGGCTGTCCATAACCTCGCGATCTCTAACATAAAGTTTTAGGGTTGCCACCTTGTTGTTTTGGAAAATCTTGTTTAATTCTTACATTTTTTGACTAAATTGAAATTTTTGGTTTTAGAGACGCTCAGATAAACTTTTTTAAAATTGTACAAAACTTTTGGTGTTGCCACCTGGTTGTTTTTTAGTTTAAGAAATTAAAATCAAAATTTTGTCTGTTAATATTTAAATAAACTTTTTAAAAATTCAACATAGATTTTTAGGGTTGCCACCTGGTTATTTTCGAAAATCTTGTTTAATTTTTACTTTTTTGACTAAATTGAAAGATAGAACGGCACCAGCAAACAATATGGGGAACAAAATAATCTCACAGGTTAACTTGTATAAAGATTAGTTATTAAATCATAAAATCACAGGTCACAGGTTCCAAAAAAAGTGCGTCAAAAACTGTCTGTTGAATCTGCTAATAAGTATGTTCAATTCGGTAGCTCACAGCTGTGATATTACTTTTGCATTATCTTAACGATATTTCAGTTCCTGCCCGCTAAAATGGAACAAGTTCTTTAAAGAATTTAAGGCAACTTTTAGATGGAATGTCTCATATTAAAATAAGATATGTATCTTTAATTTAAAATATCGCTAAGCAACAAATAAAACTAATCAATTAAATTGTTTTAAATTTCTTCCAATTCAACAAATGTTACAAACCTAAACTTACCAACTCGCCGCACTCTCCAATGACACATTGTGGTTACGTCAGTGGGTGTTTTGTTGCGACTGCTGAGCGAACAACCCATTTGCCGCCCCCTTCCCAGCAGTATCATCCTTTTTTGGGGTTGCACTAATTTGTTTTTATGACTTTTGTATTCAAAACAAACTTGCAACAAATAAAAATCAAGGGAACACCAGAGACAACAATGAGTTGCAACAATACGCGAAATTTTTCACAAGGGTCGTTGCGCGTACGGTGAGTGGGGGTAGATGGCGTTGGCCAAAGTGATTACATTAAGAAAAGTTCGTTACACGCTATCAATCTTGATTAGATGTGATTTTTGCTTTTAAGTAATAAGAAATAAAAACGTTCATTGTGAGAGGAAAAGATTTCTGGCAATGCGAAATCGGGGGGTTGATGCTGAATGCTTGACATGCGTCGGTATTGAAGCAGCATGCAGTACACAATGCTAGCGTTGCGGATTGTTGAACACGTGTCTTTATGGGTCATACAATTTGACTTTGCTTTGTTATTTTTATTTTTTTTTTTGTGAAATGTATTGAGTGGGGTGTTGGGGGAGGAGGACAACAGAAGACCTTTAGCTGTCTAATGTAAAAGATAGAGAGCACTGCAATATTGCCAAGGATCATTAAAGCCGCAATCGTTAGCAGAGATTTAATGAAATGATTTTTTCCAAAATTTTTAGGGACATTTTATAATTTTTCAAAACTTGGTCAAAAAAAAATTAAATAAAAAGGTTCTGAAAAATTCTGAAAAAATTCTCACTTATTTCTTAGATGATTCTAAGCATTTTTTGCCGTATACACTTTTTTCGTAAGATGCCTTGGTTTTGCGTCAAAATCGTTTTTCTGACCGCATAAAGAAAATTTCCATGTTTCATTTTTCGGTCACTTTTTTACCTAGCGTAGCATATTTTAAGGCTCTACATCAAACAGGTGACATCTTTGAAATTTGATATTTCTCACTATCTTTAATATCAATGTCATGAGACAGAAGTAACTTTCTAAAACTTTTGATGCAGAACTTAAGTATTTTAATATAGTTTTTTTTTAGTTTATTTTTGTTTTAGTGATCGACTTATTAAACTTTCAAACTGAAATAAAACAAACAACTTAAGGATTGCTTAAGATTTCGGACATATGTAACAAAATAAACAAGAATATATTTTTAGCCCCTCAAATATAGATTCTCATGGAACAACTGTCAGCTGAATGAAAAATCAATTAAACCGCCAATTTTCAATAGCAATTGAAATCAACTACATAACTCGAAAAAACGAAACGGTTACTCATCAGCTGTGTAAACAGTGTGGTGTGGTGAAAACGTAAAAGTGTTAAAAGCCGTGAAGGAAAATGAGAAACACCACGCCCTTAATTTTTGTCACATGCAAGCGATGAAACCACTCAAATACCACAATCCGCTGAAAACAAAAACAAAAAACAAAGCTCCCTCTCGTCTACACTTAACGCATTGTTGTGCAACAAATGTGCGAAAAATGCACAAAAATTGCACTGAGCATTTGTTCGCTATTTGCTCAGAATTAGTTTGCAAGTATGTTCGCATTTTTCCCAATATGCGACAGCAGTCGCACAGCAAATGGGGTTGAAATTATTCTTGAAGGGCATTAAAACAAACGTAATCAATATTAGAAATTAGTGAGTTGTTTTCTAAAACAAAAAAATTGACATTTGGTTGATTGAATGGTTTGAACGCCGCAGACAGAGCAAACAACAGATCAAGCATCACAACCAGCTGCCATTGAAAATTATTACGAAAGAAGCAACACTGGTTGGTTGGTTGGTAATCAGTCTACAAGCCAAACGAATTGGCCGATGACACGAATTCCTAAAATTAACTTAATTAAAATGAAATAACAAGTGTTCGAACAGACGAAATCCACACGCACACATTTTGTGCAAACACACGAGTCTCTATATTGGAACGATTTTGTCCCAATAGTTGTCCACTTAAGGGTGGATTCCTTTTTAAGTTTCGAGTGAAGCGAACGACAACGACGACGACACTCTTTACGTGTTCAAATACTTCAACAAATGTCTCGAATAATAATTCACAGACAAATATGTAAACAGAAAAACAAATATTGTGAATACTCTTAATGCGAGTAAATACACACAAAATACGAATACAACTCATTTCAGTTGATGTACAAATTTTGTATAAACAATTGTGTGGACAAACAGCCGAGAGTGCGTTGGTAATGAAGATGTTCATAAATCATATGACTTGGTATTATCGCGTTGAACGCTGTTGGTCTCTTATGTGTTGACACAAGTAATGAGAAATGTAATGATGTTTCTGTGTGAAGAGTCTTAAATGACTTTTTATAAGTTATAAAAACGTTCAATAAATACAAATACTTTATGTTATAATTTCCCAAAATTGTGTTTCGCTTTTTTCGAAATTTCTCGATTTTATAAATTTGGATTTTTGTGAATTTTTTTGACTTTTCAGCATTTTTCGATTTTTTATATTATCTTCATATTTAAATAAATATTTTTTTATAATTCGACTTTTCAATATTATTCGATTTTATCAACGTTTTCAATAATATTAGTTCCTCAACATTCTTCAACTTTTTGAGCAGTTTTCGACGTTTACAAAAAACTGATTTTTCAGAATTATTGCGAACTTTTAAACATTTTTCGACTATCTTCAACATTTTAAGATTTCATCACTATTCTCAACAGTTTTAGACTTCGCCAGTATATCTCGACTTTTATCAACATTTCTCCGTCTTTTTAACATTTTTCGACTGTAAAATTCTGTAGAAATGTATTTTGAATTCGTCAATATTATCTGTTTCACATTTTACAACGTTTTACGATTTTATTAACATTTTTAATATTTAATAGACTGTGTAACTTTTATAAAATTTTTTATCATTCTTAATATTCAACTTATCAACAGTTCAAAAGTATTCTTACGTGTATTAAACAATTTATTGACTTTTTCAATACTCCATAACATTTTCTGCAGGGAAATGAGATTTGGTACATATCTAACTGGCACTGGGAAAAAAATGTTCAATAGAAATGGGCGGAACCACGCCCCCTCGTTTTAAAAAAACAAATTTGTCATATCTCTGAAACTATTTGACACAGGTGTTCGCATCACTTTATCTGAAATCAAATCTTGTTCACCTGAGGAGGCGTGGCCCCGCCCATTTGATTTTTTTGAAAATTTTTTTCCCAGTGCCGATTAGATATGTACCAAATCTCATTTACCTGAGTCAAATATTTTCAGAGATACGACAAGTTTTGGTTGAAGGGGGCGTGGCGCTGCCCATTTTTAATTGGATAATTACTCAAGCATTGTTCATATATGCACTAAATCTCATACTCCTATGTGAAATAGTTTCAAAGATAGGATTGATTGTTTCCTTATTTTCATATAAATAGCGTTTTTCCGAATTTCAACGGCCTTGCGGCACGGTCAAATATTTTGCGATCGGGACCAAAATTTTTATTCTACACCACTAGAAAGCTTTTTATCCCCTGGGAGCAAGGTTTTTTCATTTTTAATTTTAACGATAGGTCTAATCGATATGTTAAACTGTACTATGATTATTCCATCCATATTCCAAAAGAATACTTTTGACGAAAATTTTAGCCCCATGTATCCTCTGCATATGGCTCATTTTTACCCTTTTCTTAAAAAAAGGAATATTGAAGCAGTATGTTCCATAGAAATATTGGCCATACAATTCCACCACTAGTCGCCAAACTCTGAAAAATCAAAACTTCATCGCGAAAGCCAAAAAAACGTCAATACCAAAATCGTAGGGTAAGCTGGGGTACATTTGACACCGGGGCACATTTGACTTTGTCATTTTCGGTGTGAACACGCCTTTCGAACCAAAAACCTGAAATGCAGAAACATAACTAATTATAGTGGAAGCAACGTAATGAACTTTGGCAGTTCTCTTCCGACTCCTCCCGCGCTAATACGCTTTTTTAACTTTTTGTGTATTTTTTTGTAATTTTCGGCATCTTGTTCGTAAGGGTTTTGCAAATAAATTTGTATTGTTTTTTGAAAGTAGGTATAAAAATTTGGTAGCACTAACCTTTATAATTAATAGAATAAAAGTGTTTTTTGTCAAGGTCAAATAGTTTAAATTATAGAATATTTTTAATTCTTCAAGAGATTTTGGGGCACATTTGACTTTTGCCGAAGGGGCACATTTGACATTCGTGTTTGTGTATTTTAAAAGATTTTCTAGTTTTATCTTTTAAAGATATGGTATGTCACTATAAAATGAAGACAAACAGACACGATGGCGGCGAAAAAAAGTTAAATACGCTATTTCTAATATCGGAAACCAAAGAATAACCCCGACTTCCGAACAGAATCTATTTCATTTGATTTAATAAAATTTGTAACCTTTGTTTTATCTACAACACAAGATTTTTGTATATATGTTTTCCAGGACCTCTACCACTTATTTTAATTTGAAAATCTGGATGGATTAATTCTCGAAGTAAACATATTGATATCAAAGTTCATCATGTATGCGAAGTTTTTAATAATAATCAAATTAATTTGAAATGCGCCCCATCATGTGAAAGCGCTGCAGATATCTTGACGATGGTGTTACCCAAAATCCAGACCAAAGAAATTTCCACCAAACTGGGTCTTATCTTACATTTTATGTTGATGTTTTCATTAAGGGTATTGTTGGAAATTGTGCTTTATACTTATATATTGTCCTTGGGAAATTTGGCGAAAATTCCAAAAACCCATTTTATGTGGGAGAAATTGTAGGAGTAAGTACTTTATTGGCTATACCTCATACAAGATCAGTTATTTGAAAAGAGTTTCACCATTAAGTTGGGTTTTTATAAAACCGGAAGTGGAAGATTTTTACCTGACTTTGAGGAGTGCAATTGAGTTTAAACTACCAACTCCAACAAATCCAGCCTCAACTTCACGTTCACGCACTAAATACGTATTTGACATCGACTTCTCACACTTATATATAAAATAGGTCTCCGTTAATTTGTATTTATATGAAAAAAAATATAAGTATTAATAGAGTTATTCACGATCTGGAGTAACGAGCTGAGTAACAGGGTAAAAGTGCACTCAGTTACTCTAAATAGTGAGCATACTCAATACTTTGCACGTATATTTCCTTTTTGTTTCTCAAAATAATTTTAGCTGCCAACAAAAAAAAAATTAGAGTTATTCACGATCTGGAGTAACGAGCTGAGTAACAGGGTAAAAGTGCACTCAGTTACTCTAAATAGTAAGCATACTCAATACTTTGCACGTATATTTGCTTTTTGTTTGTCAAAATAATTTTAACTGACAACAAAAAAAGAAAATTTATATGAATATTTTTCTCTCATTTAAATTTTTATTTTTGATGAACGAAAATTGCCTCTCAATCATAAACAAATTCAAACGTTTCTATAGAAATAGTAAAAAAAAGGCAAAAGTGTAAGATTATTTTACACTAGAAAATAGCTTGACTAAAAGGGTAAAAGAGTAACAGAGTAACTTACGTATATTTTGTTGTTGTGGTTGTGCACTGTTACCCTGTTACTCTGTTACTCAGGACGTTACTCTAGATCGTGAATACCTCTATTGTTTTAAATAAATATTTTGCTCTCATTCAAATTTTTATTTTTGATGAACGAAAATTGCCTCTCAATCATAAACAAGTTCAAACGTTTCTATAGAAATAGAAATAGTAAAAAAGGCAAAAGTGTAAGATTATTTTACACTAGAAAATAGCTTGACTAAAAGATTAAAAGGGTAACAGAGTAACTTACGTATATTTTGTTGTTGTGGTTGTGCACTGTTACCCTGTTACTCTGTTACTCAGGACGTTACTCTAGATCGTGAATACCCCTAATGTTTTGTTTAATGTTTCTGTGTTATTTTTGTGAGTGTCAAATGTGCCCCTTGCAATGTCAAATGTGCCCCGTACCTGGGGCACATTTGACAAAATGACTTTTTTTGAAAAAATTTAAAAAAGTACTCTTAACGCAGTCTTTTTAAAATTTTTTTTTTCTTGGTTTTAATCTTAAATAATCAATGTTTCAGAAACAGTAAAGAGTATTCAGATCGTGCAATAATTTTCAATGATACAGGCCTTTGAAAATTTTGTGTCAAATGTGCCCCAGTCTCCCCTACATACGGATTAATTTTTCACTTACATTTACGAAAAATACTCTAGGGTTGATGTGTATGGAAATAATATTCTACATAAAAGTTCACAGATCTTCGAAAATACCACAATGCATTACCCAATTAAATATGAAAGATGGTGGCAAAAAAAGTGGTCAGAGAATTCTTTCAACGTCTGTTTTATGCAAATGAGTTGTGCAATATCTCGAAATATTCATCTTAATTCATGGTGTTTGCAAAAAGTAATAAAACTTAACGTTAACCAACCATTTTATTATTTTTGTATGAATCCCCAAAAGTAATGAATTTCGAAATTTCATCCTGTTGTAAAATTCTAAGACTGCATTCCAATCTCCTCTACATTTTGAAAGATGTTCAATAAGTATCATTGAAAAAATGCTAAATTTTGAAAAAAGTCTAATTTGAATCGAAAAAACATCAATTTGGCGCGAAAAAGGTTTAACTTTAAGTGAAACCTTAATATTGAAATTTCTACCTTCGGAATTTACATGTCAAGAAACGTGATTAGAAACATATTTTTAATGAAAACTTCATCAGGGTTACTTCTGGGTTAAAATGCATCAAGAGTTTCTTAAACTTTCTACATTTGGTAAAATTAATCAACATTCGTAACAACTTCAATTTTTTCTATTGACTTGAACTTTCAAAGCAACCTGGCAGAACTTTTCCTCAAATCTTTAATTTTACAAAAAAAAAAATGATTTAAAGTTCTTTAACAAACAACTTGCGTTACAATCAACAATATTTTAGTGCAATATCCCCAAGTAGCAAAGAATGCCAACAACAATAAGAACAAAAATAGAATCCCCAATATAGCAATAAGCCCCACCAAAACGTCCCTCACGCTATGCGCCAATAGCAAATTCCATTTGATGAGAAAAAAGAAAAAACCTTTAAAATGTGCACGTGCAAACTTACGACAGAGTTGGCAAACGAAATTTCCATAGTAAATTTGAGATAAAATGAAAATATATAACAACTCTGTAAAGGCCGTTGGCCACCCTATAATGTTGGTAAGGAAAAGAAGAGTGCTAACAACCCCACAAATGTTGGGGTGTGTCAAAGTTAACGAGCTCAAATGTATTCATGAGTTTGGTTGTGTTGACTAAAAGCAACCAGCAAAGGCAAAAAGTTGCAAAATATCATGGCAGCAGAGAGGGGGAAGAGAGAGAAGGGACACTCAAGAGGAAACTGCTATTGAGGGACTGACTGTAACTGTGGCATGTTCGGTGGGTGGTTTTGGCTTAGGAACGCATTGTGTATGACTTACAAACCATACATACATAACGTATGCCTTAGGGTTGTTGTGCTCTGTAGTATTATTTGCCTTTCATTGAGTGTTGCCGTGTTTGTTTGTACAAAAAGCAAATATTCGATTTTCTCAATCATAGCAACATTTCATGACTCTTTTAACATTTGTTCAAGTTTTTCTACACTTTACAATTATTTCAACATTTTTCAACTCTTTGAAATGTTGCATCATATAAGTCCGAAATGAGTTTCGAAATTATTGTCCTAAGTTTTTTGTTCACTGCATTATGAAACATATATATGTATTTTAATTCACTCCAAATCGTTACTCGTAGACTTTTATCTTCAACAGTTTCCAATAACAATTCAAGTGCCGGTATTAGGTGGAACTTTCTCGATGATTCTAGCAGCCGCTTCACACAAATGACACACTACTCATCTACAATTTTTATGTTTTGTACTCAACATGTTTCTTTCACATTCAATTTTGCAATGTGGTACGTTGTGTCCGCACTCTGGTGAAAGAAACATTGCGTTATTTTTAAATTCTTTTCACCACAAGAATTTGTACTATCGTATATTTAACAATTGTGTGGTGTGTTACATCTGATATGTGGTGAATATCCTGACGTAGCTTTGTTTTTACCAAATTTTATTTTATCAAAATTTATCAACTTATTGCAGCATTTATTAATTTTTCAAACATTTTTTGATATTTTTAGATTTTATTAAAAATTTTCAATATTTTAATAGTCTATTCAAACATTTTTCTACTGCTATTGCGACATCTTTCTTATACCCTACACCCAGATTTTTGTACTCTACACCCCGGGTATATTCACTTTGTCCTTCCGTTTGTAACGCAGAGAACGAGGCGTGGCAGGTATGGAAAAGTATATATACTAGAATCGCCCAGTGGTCAAAATTCGACCACAAATGTATTAAATAATTTTGGTACTTTTTGGACACTTTTAGTACTTTTTTTTTGGTATTCGGTACGAAATAGAATAGCTCATTTATTATCCCTTATCCTTTTTTCAGCTCTGTATTTTGTTGTTGTTAATTTTGAAAAATTTTGTATTTGGTTTTACTTGGCTCAAAATCAAAATACTAACAGAATTTTAACTTTGTGCGCATCTACACACGAATATCTTTCTAATGGTGTATAATTTAAATTTGTACTCCATTCCTAACGAAGTAAAAAAGATGGACAAGATTTTGTCTTGCGTATTAATATATAGGTTCTTGATCAGCATCACGTTCTGAATACATGTAGCCATGTCTGTCTGCCTGGATTTCTGTCTGGATGTCTGTCTGTTGAAACCACATTAATATTTTTTGGGAGCAAGATATTTCGATGATATTTGGTACACTGCCTCCGTCCTACTGAAAATGAGTGAAAACAGTCAACGAACACGCCTACCACTCATTCACAACGCAATATTTAGAGCATTATTCGCAATAACTCAAGCAAAATAAACATTTATACTAGGTATAGATATATAGTAAATTAAAGATCTGAGCAAAACTAGGGTGAATTCAAACCAGAGGGCGTGGCACCTCCCATATAAGCAAAAGTTACAAAATGCTATACTGCAAGCATTTTTTGAGGTAATCCAACCTAATTTCACACAGATACTAAGAACAGTAAATGCAAGCTCTGAGCAAAAAGTAAGCGAACTCGGACAAGAGTGTGTCGCATATCCCATACAAGCAAAATTAACATAATTCTGGAGTGCGTTATTTGATTTAATGAAACCAAATTTCGCACAAGTGAAAGATCTGAGCAAAAACTGAGTGAATTTAGTAAAGAGGGCGTGGCACCTCCCGTACAAACAAAATTTTCAAAATACTGCAGTTTGGGATATTTAATTTTAGGCCATGCCAAAGGTATCACCCCACTAGTCGTATTTCACTTTCGCACTGAAGTGGAATTGAAGTAGAATGTAAACGTTTTTGAAAAGTACCCCAAACTAACAAGCATATGCAAAAAGTTTTTCAACCATTTTGCTTTTTGAAGCTGTTTACTTATGAAATCTAAAAACAATTATTCTTTTTAAGTACACAGTGTTCTTAAAGGGCAGGATTATCACAAAAAAATTACGACAAAAACTGAAAATGGGGGGTGGTTCAATAGGCTTTTGTAATCATATTCGTATTGTCCAGGAAATCCGATCTCGAAGGGGGCATCATCGAGAAAGCCACTCAAAAGAACATGGTTTTTTGACATTTTTGAAGCAATGTAACTATATGACATATCGTTTATTCGTTAAATCTGGTAACGGTACATAAATGCCTTAATTTTTTTCTTTAAAGTCTAATTTCAAATATGTTGATATCTTCATGTTTCGCGGAGATATCGTAGACCAAAATGTTAAAAAAAAAAAAAGATTTTTGCACTTTTTTTTATCGTTTTAGGTTAGGATATCTCTGAGAAAAAAAAAGATATCAACATAATTTAAGTTAGATTTTAAAGACAGAAATTACGACTTTCTGGTGAACGATATGTCGTAGTTTTGGATAATCCTGGCCTTTAAAAACACTGTAAGTAATGAAACGTATAGTAGTCAAAAACGTTTCAATTCCACTTCGAAAATAATATGTCATCAAAAAGTTTTCGAAAAGAAAATTTGAAAATTCACGGATTACGTAACAGTTCGGTGCCTGTTACAGCATTTAACGACTTTAATAATATCCTTGCGAGGTCATTTACTTTTTTAAACATTTGTCAACCTTCTTTCGATTCCTTAAATTTTTTCAGTTTTTGAAAAATTTTTCAATTTATCAACATATTTCGGACGTTAGAACATTTTCAGTTTTTCAACAACTTTCAGCAATTTTCAAGAAAAGACTTATTTTAAATGCCTCAAAAACGGCAACACTGCACATCTTCCGGCGCGGTGGCTTATGCAGAAAACCAACCGCTACTGATGAGAATTCTATATCATTTCCATTTTCACTGTGGGTTCGGATTACGTCAGTCTTTGTTTAATATTATGAGCATCGAGTTGGATTTCGTATTGTAGGAAAAAACACAGAAATAGATTGGTTGTTGCAAATTGCAGGTGTTTACATTAGGTATGCGGCTTTTACTCATTTTTTTCATACGGGGGAAAGCTTGCGTGCGTGTTTAAGTGGTAGATGTAGAAGAAACATATTAAATTCTTTTAACTTCAGGTGTTTGCCACACGCCCGCGAACCCTCCTTAATATGCTAAATATAATGAATGAATTGCAAGAATTTCTCAGAATTTTCTTTATAGAAAAAACAATCAAATTTCATTAAGATCATAATTCCTAAACACAAACTAGACAGACAGATCGATTTGCTATAGACGAATGTGTTGAATGCCAAATAACAGCTGAAATTATTTCCTCATCATAAATGCGTACGATTTAATTTTGGAAACTTATTAACAATCAATTGCCACGCATCAATTCACAGCGAATTGTGGAAAAATATCATATTTATTTTTATAAACATCAACAACAGATTTTCCAAATAAGCAAATTGGGTATTAAATTAGGAAATATACGAGTAAATGATGATGGTAGTTCATTTAACACTCTTGCTTTAAGTGTTACTGATTATGCGAATTAAACAGAAACCTTTTAATTTCTTAATTTTGCCTTAATCGCTATTTCAAAGAACTGCAATAAATTGTTGTTAATGATGTAAAAATTATACACAAATGATTTTCTATATCAAAATATATATAATTTGTCACACCCCCCATGGCGTAAATGAACATTTTGTGAAAAACGAAACTTAGTGATCGCTTGAGCACTAGAAATGATCTTGTGGCTGCTGCTTTATTGATGTGTTATTAAACGCTTTAAATCGCACTCTCCAATTAAGTAGTTCGACACGCCATCATGTACCCAGTCGAACAAATTTTATTCGTAATAAATATTTTTTTATTTTAAATTAAACGCCAATCAGCGATCACCAACATCGATCGATCGATCGATCGATCGCGAACGGATGTGCGGATCTTCTTCGTCGTCCATATTGTAGCATTTTTTTAAAATTTTATTTCAAATGTTATTGGTACTTAGACGTCCGCGGTGTTTGTTTATGCGCTATAAAAATGTTTTTTTATTTTTATTTATTGCATAAATTAATGATATCAATTCTCTGCAAATGTACTTAAGTGTACGAGAATGTACCTACTGACACTGTTTGTACACATCTTCCGATGATTAGTCGGGGTCAGCTGTTTTTTATCAAACGTTTCAATTACACGTAGGTTGTTTGTGACAGTTGGTGGTCTAACTTGAAAGGCATTTTTTAAGTAAATAAATCTGCTGTTTAAATTTTGTTTATTGTATTTAATGGAAAATACTTTATCGTTATTATTAACATTATTTTGGTGAATTTATTTACTGGCAGCAGAGAGAAAACAATATTGGGAAAGAAAGAAGATTAAATTGTTTAAAATTAGATTTACATCTGTTTTTTCAATTGCATTGAGAAATTGAAAAGCGTTTTATTTAAACATAAAGTGTTTAATTTTTAAAAGAACGAAATTTTCTAAAATTTCAATCCATTTGTTTTACTTATTTATACAAGGTGGAACACAAGTAGTGTCAGAATGTGTACTAGCTGCCATATTGCTAGAAATGAAAACGGTTTAATTATAACTATTAACGTTAATGAAAGATTATCACAACTTTTTTATGAAAAATTATATAAGATCGAATTTTAACTTATTTTGAAAACGAAGAATAGTACTTAAATTTAGCAACTAAATGACGCACTTAGTAGTAAAGATCAAGCCCATTTCGTCCGTCCTTTATATAACCTCAAAAAACCGTTGTTTTAAACTTTTAATGTTATGAAATGTAAAATTAGAACTTTAAAAAGTTAGTTTAGTATAAGAGCCAAACTTCGAACCGCTGTAGAGCCTCATGGCAACTCAACTTCGAAAAATCCTTTAACATTATTGACAGTTTTTTTCTTTTCATCAAAGTTAATCGAAAATGCTCTACACAGAGAAAACAACCTTTTCAAAAGTGGCAGAAACGTAGTTATTTTAACCAAGTGAAGACACAAATTTTGAGCACGGCTCGTTTGTGGCAGTTTTAACTACTCGCGTTGTTAAATGGGTTTCAACTACGTTTGTGAGTGATTTAACAACGTTCGTTGCTAAATAAAATACAAAAGAAAAAAAAAATTTTGAATTCATTTTTATGCTTTAAATAAAATTTGTTCTGTTTTGATATTGAGAAGATGTGAACCTGCAACCTGTCGTGAAATAGATGCGGACGTTAGCAACTCAGCCACAGCCATCATTATTGTGAAGTTGACTGAAAGTCTATTTGTTTTGAAATAAGCTGATTTGTATTTAACTACGTTTCGTGAGTGTTTTAACCACGTTTCGTAGCTGATTTGGATTTTACTACGTTTCGTGGTGTTTTGACTACGTTATGTTGCTGATTCGGATTTAACTATGGTTGGCAACCAGTGTTATTGAATAAGTTTCAACCATGTTTGTGAATGATTTAGCAATGCACCATACAAATATGAGCTTGGAGCGTTGTTAAATCCAAATCAGCAGCGAAACGCAGGCAAAACACTCACAAAAGTGGTGTTCATTGTAAATTGATCGTTGGAGGGAAAAGATGCTAAATTGAGGGTATTTTTTAATTTTCTATAGTTTTCTGTAATTTTCTTCAAAACGGTACAAGATATGCTTTTAATTTACTGGGAGAAAATAATCATTGGACTATGTTAAAGTTATGTTTAAAAGATATCATAAAAGAGAAATGAAAATTTCATAGAAAAAATTTTAAAATTTAACCTAAAAATATGGTTTTTCCAATTTTTCGAACTTTGAACCGTTATAGCGCCGCTTTATGACCGAACTTCGAAAAATCCTTTGGCAATTTTTTTCTACTCACCAATAGCTATCTAAGAACCCATCCCAAAAAAAAAAAAATTTTTTTTTTGTTAAAGCGTTATACAGCTCAGATGGCGTTTTCCCATTTTTGGGTGGGCCCGATAGCGAAAAAGTATTTCCCTAACCTTTGCTCATATTAGGCGAGCATCATCTTGCATTTATTTTGGACTTTTTTTTAAAGTTTGCACATTACGTTCGGCTAATCCGTTTGTTGTTGCATGACCTGGTGCTATGAATTTTTTAAAATTCCAACTTTCTTGCAGAATGTTTGAAAATCTTGGCTGGTGAATACTGAAGCGTTGTCTGATTCGATAACTTCTGGATAACCATGTCTTGCGAATAGTTCAAGAAGTGTTTCTATGGCTGAGCATGAAGATGAAGATTACTTGTTGATGCTGATTTCAGCCCATTTGGACTAAGCATCCATTACTACTGAGAAAATAGTATCCTTGAAAAATGCCTGCGTAATTAATATGTATCCTTTGCCAGTTATGCTCAGGTTCCTTCCAGGTATGAAATTGTGCTTTGGCAGGATTGGATTTCATATTAACACACGAACTTTATATTCGATGTCTTTATCAATTGACTCCCAGTATACATAACGGCGAACTAACTATTTCATCTTCGATATTCCAATATAGGTTTGGTGTAGCTCATTTAACACTGCTTCCTGAAGTGTCGACGGTATAACAACTCAATTTTCTCGATAAATAATATTTTTGTTGATGCAAGAGGTTGTTGGCGAAATCTTAGGACAAATGCTATGGATGTAAGTATACTGTAAGCCAATCATCCGAGCAATTTTGACTAACAGAATTCTTGTCTGTTCAAAAGTCTTAAGCAAGCAAACTTTTTTGGAAATCTTACCCAAAATTTGAAAAATGGTAGGCATAAAAATGAACGAAGCAATAAATACTGTGTCTTCTTCCGATATTTAATTCCATTAACATTAACTTTCCACCGGAGATTTAGCTATGATGAGATCTATAAGCCTTGTCGTTAAAAGCCGCTTCAGACTATCTGAGAAGTAATACAGAAACTCTTATGAGTTGTCAAATATGGCAACTCTGATAGTGTGAATGTAAATTTATCACACAAATGATTTATCAGAAGAAAACTCATATGAGTTATTTTGGCATTAGATTTGAATCTATTTTAAAAGAGAAGTCATAGGAGTTTTCAAATTTTTAATTGTTGTTTGAAAAATGAAAAATTAAAACAATTTGAACAAAATAAATTGAAAACAATTAAAATTTGACAGTCAGAGAAAAAATCAAATAGAAAAACATAAGAAAACTCATATGACCTCTCAGTATGAAGTGCCAGTATGAAGTGCCTTTTACAGAAAAACATAAGGAAACACATATGATTTCTCAGATAGTCTGAAGTGCCTTTAAGTTCCACCCGTTTCTGCCTGTAAGAGATTTATTTCCGACAGTTAATGTCATAAACGGTAAAATGAAAGTTGTTTTCAATTTTCTTCATGTTTATCCCCCATTTGCTTTGTTTCAAATGACATTTACTACCAATTGTTAAAGTAAAGGGTGCCACTTGGTCGAAAATTGCCAAAATCGGTAGCACTGCCGAGATTTATACGCAACATAAATCTCGTCAGAGATGTGTAAGATTAATTGTAAATTACATGACTTTCGCCTAGCTTTAGAGCTATGTCTCTAAACGTCCGTAAATTACTTCATAAATTCCTGAAGGAAACTAAGTATTAGACTCTAAGCTTTAGAGTTGACGGGTTTCCACCATAAAGAGCGATTTTACGCGATTTCTTTCCATGACTTGTGCAACTCCTGAATTTCCTCCATATACCAGATGACTTTTGTTTAATCAATTTCACTCTGTACGCTCTAAATAAAACTGAACTTGAGAGAACAGTACTGTGTGGCTCACTCTTTAAACAGAATGT
Source organism: Calliopum simillimum (assembly GCA_951812925.1). Lineage (NCBI taxonomy): Eukaryota > Metazoa > Arthropoda > Insecta > Diptera > Lauxaniidae > Calliopum > Calliopum simillimum. Next base: position 95,015,878 of record OX638371.1, read on the forward strand.
GTCAAAGTTTTGATTTTTTGTGTTTCTAAAAAGTTTTGTGTATATCTCTTGATTAGTGATGAGCAAAATTAGTCTTGGTCTTGCGTCTTGTTCTTGGTCTTGCTAATTTTGCGAGACCAAGACCGAGATGCTGATATTTTCGCAAGACCAAGACAAAGACTGCTATGGTCTTGGTCTTGGTCTTGCTCACGATAATTATAAAGACCAAGACTGCTTTTCAGTCTTGCTAATTTATAGTTAAAAGTTGTTTCACGCCCGTTTTGAAGATAAAATCATCTCTCGATTTGAATTTTGGCATCTTAAAAACCCAACTGCTTTGGAAAAATATAGTTTTGAATAATCAATATCTCTGAAAATTTTTTCAAGACCAAGACCAAGACCGAGACCAAGACTTAATGAGCAAGATCAAGACCAAGACTCAATGTGCAAGAACAAGACCAAGACCAAGACTGCTATGGTCTTGGTCTTGGTCTTGGTTTGCTCATCACTACTGTAATGGGAGGTAACGGAAGCATGGCACGCTGGCGAATGAGAGCCCTGGCTTGAGCTCGCCGGAAAATGGTGGGACGTTTTCGCTTCCATGAGCCGTTACATTTAAAAAATTTATAACGTGCCAAATTAAACTGTCAAAACAAAACCCCAAAAATGAAAAAGGTAGAAAGAGTATGCACGGGGTTGCACACAAAAAACGAAGAAACATAAAACACTTAACCATTGACAAGAGATTGGACATGACATTTCCATTGAGCATTTGATCTTTTCAAATTAAATTTACTGGAGACACCAGATGACGTTAGCTCTCCTCGGCGGCCCACCCCTTGACTTTACTGTCAACCTTCAGCATCCATAATGCCGGCACTACAGTTAATGAATACCCCTAATTTCCTACACCGATCAACTGCAACTCACCTTAAACCTGTAACTTCAATCTAGCATTCCATTATGACACAAAGACGACACAATTCAAAATTTAAATTTGTACATAAACATATTTATTTACTTTTGTTATCACTTTTATCTTATTTTTTGTATTAATTATTTTTATGTATGTTTATTACTTTTAAGAAAAATCACAATTATAGAAAAGATTTAAATAAAGAAGCTATTATTTTGATTTTACATTTCAATTTTTCATTTTGTTTTGCTTTTATTTTCGTAGAACTTATTGTAGATATTTTAAAGAGTGAGTAACATATAAGTAAATAATAGGTAAGTAACGAATTAGCAACACATAATACGAAAACATTATACAAGGACTTTATTCCAGCTTGAAATTGATTTTAATTGTCTTAAAATTAATTACAGCTGCTTTGCATTACACTTAAAATCTAAGGATCAATAATTTAGCCAAAATGACATGATTTATTGAAACTTATGCGAGGAACTTATGTACACATACAAATAAATATCGAGTTAATTAACTATAATGTATGACTACAGTAATAACTGAAGGTTACACTGACAAAAACCAATAATTTTCACACTAATACATTGATAAAAACATGTTATTTATATGCCTATTTCATTTAGCACTTTTTGTATGTTTTTTTTATTTTTGTTTTAAACATATTTTAGGTTTCTTTTTACTTTAAATGGCCGAAAGGTATATGTTAAATAAGGTCCATGAAAAATTTAGTACACCCACCCTGCCTGACCTGGCGCCAAATCTTCTAGGAATAGGCTACTGACCTTTAAATTTTAAATAAAATTTTGATTCACCAAAAAAAACCTATTACAAATTCTAATTTTAAGTATCCTTAGTTCTAGGTTTTTTCAATTATTTTTATAGTTTAATCAAAACTAAATTCTAATTTTCTTAGATCGACGATTTTATAATTTAATTTGTCATCGTTTAAGCCTCTTTCTTACTTTATGATTTTCTTAACTTTCTTATTTTCTATGTTTTACAATTTTATACGTAGCTTTTTTTAAAATTTAAATTCTAATATTGTTTTTCTTTTCTTTTGGAAACTGATGACTTACATGAATCCTTGTTGTCGTGTGTATTGTCTGTTGTAACTGGTTGTTGTTGTCTTAGCTGGTGGTTTGTTGTCTTAGCTGGTGTTTTGTTTAGTTGTAGCTTGGTAGAATGTTGTAAATGTCGATGTAAATCACTTTAAATCGATGATTGTTATTTCGTTGTATGTTCTAGTTGTTGAAAATCCAATATATTGTTGTAGTTTATTGTAGTTGAAAATCCGTTAAAAAATTCGTTGAAATGTTGCTATTTGTTGTAGCTGTTGTTGTAAATGCACTTGAATGTGACTTCTGGTGTTGTAACTTGTTGTAGACGTCGTTTAAGTAGTTATTTTTAGTTCTTAATTTATGATTGTAGTACTTATTTGTAGTTTTTAATTTGTCGTAGCTTGTAACTTTTCGTAGCTTGTAGTTTTTAGTTCGTAATTATAGTTTGTTATTTTTGTAATTTGTAGCTTTTAATTCGTAGTTTTAGTTTATTTTTGTAATTTGTAGTTTTTTTCCAATAATTGTTGTAACTTGTAGTTTTGCGTTATTAGCAAAACTTTAACTTTTTTGCTATCTTACAAAAATTTTCTTATGTGGCTCTCTATATGGCTCTTTTAACTTTTTTTTTCTTATCATTTCACAAATTTTAACTGCTTCAAATGGAGGAAGATCTGCGTATTTTCAAATAGAAGCGGACACAATTCGTACATACGCACTTAATTTCGCCTATTTGCTTCGTGGAACTGTTATGTGTTTTTATAAACGGAGCGCTAGGGCTCCTCTAACCTTGTCTTTATGTCCCTTTAATTTGTGCCAAATAAGGATTTGAGTCCAATCAATTTTTCTATTTTCAGGATTATTAAGCCTTTAATAATGAATTATTTGTAAAATATATACAAATTGTTACCTGTCTGCTTCGATTCTTCCAAATTATTTTCCACGTTCAATGTCGTCGTCTTCAGTTCCCAAAATGAAAGAACCGGAAGTTTGTTATATTGGCTATGGACGGCCATGAAATTATTGTCATTTGACACTACTTGACTTTTTGACATTTGTAAGATCTGACAAGTTGGATATTCGATGGACCCGTTCAGAAGGTTGGCGTGTTCACAGAAATATCACAAAGATTGGTTAGTTGGTTTGTTCACACGTGACCGTTACACTACTCTTGATAAAGAAAACTTACTCGGGCACCATTGAAACGAATATGAATTTATTTTATAAAATAGATTATAATTAGGGTATTCCTTTAAACGCGTAAAATCATCGTAAACTCGTAAAATCTGTCAAAGTTCGTTTGATTTTGACAACTATTACGAGCTTACGAAGTTTTCAAGGCATTTAGACTTTTAAGGAATACCTTAAATAATCTTTTTCCGTCTACATATAAAAATAAAAATTAAAAAGTTTTGCGTATAATGGGCGTGTCATCTGTCTATTGATATACTTAAAACGATGGTATATGGACTGCCACCAAAATAGTTTTTAAAGTCAGAATGTGTGCTCTTAAAAATTCTGAATTCCATCGTAAAGTATGGATTGGTGCAGTTAATAAAACAATTTCTCAATGTCCACCCCATATATCGCGGATTACCGTCATTGATTGCCAACTTTAAGTAATCCGATGCGAATCATTCAAATTCTCTTAAGCAAATGATAATAGAACAAAAAATTTGATTAAAAACTGTTTACGAACATAACAGTAAGAAGGGTTCCCTAAAGGTTTTCTCTCTGCAAATACAAAATTAATTTTGCTCTACTCAAAGGTAAAGAAAAAGTATTTACACGAGTAATCTCACACACGCACTATGAATACAACACTGGCGTACGGTATTTCCGGAACACGTGTTCAAATTTCAAATCGAAAAAAAGTTGATTAAAATGCTTCCGTAGACCTGACGATGGATGGATGGAAAGCACTTGAGTAGAAATACAGTAGCAGCGGCGTCTGAAACAGGGTTAGCACTTAAAGTGCTGCAGCGCACAAATATGATGGCATATGAGAAAAGTCTAAAAGAAATGTATTTATATTTATGAGTTGTAAAGCTTAAATGAATTTTGCAACACCGAAACTTAACTGGGCACATGTGCTTTGGGGAAATTTCTTAAATATTCTATTTTAAGGTCGTGAAAAATTCCAAGTTTTTATAAAACTAATCATATGCACACAATATGTATCTTTCTCTCTACGAAAAAAAGAATTTTCGCCATTGCAAAAGTATATAATGAGGAATTGAAAGAAAACCTTTGTCGGCGAAATGTCAAAATGACATATTGAAAACATATGTTCCATGTGCACAGCTCTGTACAGTACAGCATGTGGATTGCGCGAACGTACAACAGACAGTTTGTGCAGCCCACAGATGAATAGAGAGGCCAGGCCACATTAAAAACAGGTTGAGATTTTATTTAATATGACTCAAACAAAATGAAAATGTATTAAAATTGTTGCCAAAAATAATGAAAAACTGCGTATTGTTTCTTAGAAATTACAGCGCAATGTCTGCATTTTATGGTAGCAATGTAGTGGAACCGCAGAGCAACATGCGGCGGCGGCTGTTGCTGCTACTGCTGTTGGTAGTAAAAAATCATTTGCCAAGTGCATTTAGAGAATGCAGCGTTTCGGAAGCAACTGTTTAATTGTACCTCTGCTGATGCGCAGACAGATCAGTGGTAGACATAGACATAAAGGATTTTTTACACAGAAAGAAATCTTGCTTGAATAACACAGTTTTACAAAAAAAAAAAATTTCATGGCGTTTTGACCGGACTATGTGTTTCCTAGGGACTTTGACGTCCTGAATCCGAATCCCAGGTCCGTTTTTTTCCAGAACGTCTGAGAAAAATTTTTCAAGGTCATATGGAGGTCATGTGCCGTTTAGTGATAAAATTCTGAAACCAATTTTTTATCATTGATTTTTTAGTCCTTAAAAAGAATATGTGATCAAAAAGGTTATCTCGGACCTAGTTTTGCAGATATAGCCATCGGAAGATCCGGATATATCTTTTATGAAAACCGATATAAGTTGGAAACTCCTGGATGGATTTGTACAATATTGGTGTTATATGAAAGGTATTTTGACAACCTATAAAAATGTAATGAAAATATTTTCTATTGGATTCATTGTTTTCGAGATATCAGCTTTTTTAAAATTTTATGAAATTTTTCAATTACAACAACAAATAAATCAACAACACCAGCAACGACAACAACAAAAACAACAACAAAATACCTTTCATGTGACACCAATACTTTCCAAATCCATTCAGGGGTTCCCAACTTATAGCGGTTTTCATAGAAGATGTATGTTCTGATCTCCCGATGGCTATATCTCTGAAACTAGGTCCGAGATACTCTTTTTGCTCACATATTCTTTTTAAGACCTAAGAGCTCAATGATTAAAAATTAGTTTCAGAATTGTAGCGAACTTATCACTAAACGACACATGAACCCCATTTTGACCTCCATATGACCTTGAAATCTTTTTACTCAGACGTTCTGGAAAAAAACGGACTCCGGACATTCTTTTTTTTGTAAACCTGTGTAATTTTAATGGTGATAATTTTGCTCATGAATTCTACTGAACTATAGCCTTCCAATTGAAGCATTTCTTTCCGAACCATCATTAATCGAAGAAAAGTATTGGATACTAAAGACCTTATATCACAACAGCCTAGAACTACTCTGAAACTTAATAGGCTTGGCACCATAATTCTCTAAATGAAAGAGCCATAACCTTCTTCATTAAACTTTACCATTGATTTTTTCCAATTGGATCATTACTTTCCGATTTATAAACCACTGAATTAAAAGATTTCCGAATGGATTTCGTATGGAGTTGAGATTCCATTACTTTAATAGATGATAACTCGGGAAGAAAGTATCTTATTGGAAAAGTTTAAAGGTAAGATTTGATGAGGAAGATTACGGTTTTTTGGTGTAATTGACAAAACATAATAATACTTTAAATATATCTAGAGAACTAGAGCCAATTTGGCAAATCTGATACTATTTTCGTGTTCAGTAAGTCATTATTACTCGAAATCAACTCCAATACCCTATGCCACAAAATCAGTGTTGCCCTGTGTTATCAACCTAAAATGTAGAGATTTTCTTAGCCGAACATTTTCGGAAGATATGCTTATTTAAAGGTATAAAATCCCAGAAATCTGTTGTTTTTTGATATGCCGCAATTTTTCTGAACCAAAAAAAAAATTTTAAATTAATATAAATTTTCCGAATTCCTCTAGAACAATGCTGGAACTTAATAGGCTTGGCACAATAATGCTCTTATTGGGATAGAAGCGACGTCATCATGAATATCTCAACTAGAGTTGTCGGATCACGTGAATTCATACTACAATTGAGTACATGAATTCACGAACAGGGGTATGAAATCACGTACCTCTAAGTCACGTGAATTTGACAGGTACTTGAATTTGGCTATTTTCTTATATTTGATACGAACTTAGTACTGTTTGTGCCTCATACCTCGTATGTGATAGTACGGAAGTTCAGAAGTGTTCAAATTATCAAATAGGAAAATATGAACCCTATTTCAATGAAATTCGGTAGGTAGGTATGTAGGTACCCCCCATGAATAGCATACGATTTAACGATTAAAACATATTCACTTTAACACGCTATATCTCGCAGACTATGCAAGCTAATTCGATGAAATTCGGAAAGCAATTTCTCCACATAATTAGCATCCGCTGATACTTTGGCCACTTCTGAACTATCATGCTAGCACGTACGATGCACAAAAAGTAAGATGTATGAGGTACGAAGCACAAGGGACGTGTAAGTGGAACAAGTACCGAATAAAACGAAGTTCGTATCCGACGTACTAACTTTACCAAATTTACGTATCTGTGAAATTCATGAGATTTGGAGGTGCGTACTCTGATAGTACGAAGTTCGTACTCACGTGTCCACGTTCGTACAGAAACAAACAGCTCTAATGTCAAGTAGCCGCTAATGGGTAAAGAAGGAGGATATCAGTAACTGCTCAACAGCACGCTACGCGTAAGAAGTTTTCAAAACTTTTCGTGCCGTGTAGCCAACATGACACATCAGACATGGTTTTGTCACATCAAATCAGGGCCAAGTGTTGGCAACGTATACGCATTTTCGTACTGAGCTCTCGCAGAATCGACGCGATCGCACATATGGCAACTTCGACGCTTTGTATCTAAAGGCCAAAAAGAATGTGCATTCAAATGAATTTTAATTAATTATGCGACGCGCGTGCCATATGCAACTAGGGACAACTGCAGCAACATCAGCAGCAACGGCAACATTGGTGAAAAAATGTCATCAACCATAACAAAAAGCATGCTAGAAATTTAATTCGGCGAGTTAATAAAAATATTTTTTGCCAGACATAAAGACTAAAGGACGGACAAAACCAGACGGACGAATGGACGGACAGACAAACATCAGCTAAAGGGAGAAACGCGACATTACAGACACATAGCATGTGTTAATTTGTGAGAAAACAATTAATTTCCGCGCATTTTGAATTTTGAAAAACGCGGATCAACACAACGCAATCAACACATGATCGCCATGCCGATCTGAGCGACATGTTGCATGGCAGGGGGGGGGGGAGATATTAAATCTTTTTCTTATTCTTCTTGATATCTTTTGTCTGCTGTTGACGATTAATCATTGCCGAGATATGCGTTGCTTTCTATTTGTCTGTCTGTCTGTCCGTCTGTCATGTCACCGTTTGCCGCTTTCTGGCAGTCTCTCTCGCTGTCTGATCGTCGTCGTCGTCATTAGGTTGGTACGCGTAATTGTTGAGTAATTGGCAGTTGCCATAAATTTCAAATTAAATTTTTTTTATTTTTTTATGATTTCTTCGACAAAAGTTTGGCCTTTGGCAAGTTTAATAAGCGCAATGATAAATCAGCGCACACAGCTGTTGCCGCCGCTGAGACACTGAACTGTTTCTGTAGAAAATAAATAAATTTTTTTGGAAAATTCGTAAACAAATTCCTTTAAAATAAATGAGACAATATTAGCCTTTTGTTATTTTTCTAAACTTTCAAGGAACCCAAATGAATAATATGCGTATTAAAATGGCTGTCTGTCCGTTTGCCATTGTACACAGCATGAGTGGGCGCCATATGCAAATGACTTATGGTCATAATGTGGCTTATGGCCATTGGTTTGATCAATCATGCACATGTGCTGAAATTTTGAAAAAAAAAAACAATTAAAAATACATAAAACCCTGTGCTAAAGCATTAGTGTAGGGATGGAGTCCTCCAAATAAAAATTTAAGAAAGTCTTTGCCATACGTACTTCTTCAATTAAAGCAATGTTGGCACAGTTTAATTAGCACCACGCCCCGTTTTTTACTTTGGGGGGCTTTGTGCAGACTATATACAGTGTCGTTGTTAATATTGAAAAACTTGTATTTTATTTTACCTGGCTTAATGGCAAAATATCAAAGTAGTTTGAACTTTGTGCACATTTACACAGAAATACCTTTCTAATGGTGTATAATTCAAAGTCGTGATCCATTTCTAACATAGTAAAAAAGGTAGGACAGATTTTGTCTTGCGTAATATTCAGACCTGTTCTGAAATCCGTGTGATTTCAAACATTTTTTTTTACGAGCTTTTGTGATGAAAACGGTAAGTCAAACGATAAAAAGTATTAGAATCTTTTTTGTGGCGAATTACACGGCAATAAATTTCGGTTTAAATTTGCAATTTTATACAGAATTTTAGGGTTGAAAATTGAACTGGTTATGAAAATCAGCTTTTTTAGTTGAGTTTTTAACCTTTTTGGAGTTGACACCCTTTTGTTGATAAAAAACTTTGAGAAGAACAAGCAGATTCTAAAGTAATTCAACTTATTTGTAGATTTTTTTCAATTTTTCGCAGTTAATTTCCTTGGATATTTATGCATTCTGTCAAATGGTGACAGCTCTGTAGCCGTTGACAGCTGTCAAAATTTAATTTTGACACTTGTATCGTGTTCAGCGACCCGAAAACAATAATTTACATTTGATGGCGAAAAATATTTCAGGCAACGCGATTCCCAGCAAGTTAAAACAAGAAGTATATGTTAATTTTCATTTAAATTTGAATGTCTTCGTGGCACAGGTTAATTCGTTTAAAAAAACCTGTCGTTTAGGGGATCTCATTTTTTTCTCAAAGTCTTTCGATTCTGGGGGAGCGCGACATAAAATTTTGACTTTTCCCAAATAAGAGACACCCTAATGCACACGAACACAACTTCATTCGGCTTTACTTGGAACGTTCAATTTTAGATGTCTCTTGCTTGCCGACTGATTCAATTTGTTCTTCGGCAAAATACTGCAAAATTAGAACTTTTGCTTTTGCTGTAATTTCATGTCGCTTTGATTCGCAACCAGTCTATGCTTAAGAGTGAATATATGAAGTATGCTTGAATGAGGCGTCCTGTGGTGGGCTCGTGACGCAAACCATCCGTCAACTTTTTTTTTTTTTTTTTTTTTTTTGTGGATTTATGTATTTATGTTTTATATGCGTAATTTGTTCAAAAAGTACGATGTTTCATCGGTTGCGTTCAAAAAGTTCGTTACTCATTAAATACATTTTCTTATCTAGTTAGGTTGTTTTTTTTTTCAACTTTTTTAGTACAAATTTTCAACCTTTTAAGTTGACCTCTATCAAGTTTTTAAGTAAAAAAAATTAAACCTCAGGATTGACACAAATTTCAACTTTTAAGTTAAAAATTTAACCGAATTATGTTAGATACATATACCAACTTTTTTAATTGAAGGTTCAGGTTCTACAAATAATTTTAATTTGCATTAACGAAAAAGTAATCGTATACGAAATATTCTTAAAAAATCGCAAAATGTCGACAAAATCGATTTTATCGAATATTTCCTAAACTGCTGCTTTTAATAATATTTATATTTGCTCACACACTTCCACAAAAAACATGTTTTTCTTTCCATAAAACTATATTTTAAGGCAAAACTTGGATCTGTTGAAATTTTGGTACTTATTGGGAACTTTTAGTACTTTTTTTGCTATTTGGTACAAAATAGAAAAGCACATTTGTCAGCGAAATGAAATCAAAGCAAAAAAAACATGTGTCAGTGCTTTGGTTTTTCGTCTTTCTCTTTGTGCTTTAAACTTTTTTCTGGCTTATGTGGCTGTGTATTTTGTTGTTGTGATTATTGAAAAATTTTGTACATAATTTTACCTGGCTTAAATGCAAAATATTAAACAAATTTTAACTTTGCGCATATCTACAGACAAAAACTTTTCTAATGGTGTATAATTCAAGGTTGAAGTGCATTTCCAACATAGTGAAAAAATATGGAAAAATTTTTGTCTTGCGTATTAATGTATAGATTATGGTGAATTCATCGCATTTTCTAAAGGGCTCCAGACTTAGGCACATTTGAACCAAAAATGAGAGATAAAAAAACATCTACATTTTGTTCATCTATGAAATGATGCTTCCTAAAAAATAAAACTGTCAATTATTTCAATGTCAGCCTTGCCAACCCAAAGAGTGATGTTTTGCATGGATGGGTTCAGCTTCAAACTTTTAGTCTTGGACACATTGTGTTTTTGAGCCGGATTTATGCATTTCCAAGAGGAAGTATCGTAGCTTATTTCAGAAATCTTAGTGCCTCCATTATTAAAGCCAAGGGCCATGAGAATAATCAGAGTCGCTATGTGCTCATAAACATTCCCATACTCTGCTTTCTAGCTGAGAGAAAGATTTAAGAAGTAATACCCAAAATTTTTTTCACTGTTTTTAATAAAAGCAGAAGCCGCTCTTTTATGACCGACCTGCGAATGTCTGAAAGTTTTCATCAAAAAATTGCAACGAGAAGTAGATGTTGTTATAATATTGTCAGGAGCTACTTCATTGGTTTAATGTCAATTTTAACAATTATCATTCCTCTAATGTTTCAGGCGCGTCTAAGCGCTCTAATATCCCCCATCGAACCTTTGAAAATTCTTTTGAGATAAAGTAATTTAGAAATTACCGTCGTTCGGGAATTCGTGCGATTTCAATTACTTTTCATTTTGAAAACTTTTTGATGATGATTCAGTTTTGATGTGTTGACTGAATCGTTTTTTTTTTTTTCAAGACGTTTTACTTTTCACAGAAGAATCGTAATTTTTTTGGTTTTAGTCAACTATCAGTTACCAATACACCATTCAAGTGACAATTAAACATTTGAATCCCTATCTCAAATTGGGAGCAGGATCGTAAAATATGAATATATTTTTGCGATTTTTTATTTGTCAAAGAATCATCATTTTTGGAGACAAAGAGTAAGATAGTCAGTACAGCAGACCTTATACAGTACAGATAAAAACTCCTTAGCCTCAACGAACTTTTCGTTTTTTTAAAAGAAAAAAACTGAATTGCATAAAATATCGTCATGAAATTACACAAAAATTAAATTATTATTATGGGCAATCAAAGGTAATTTTCCAAACAAAAAAAAAACCAAAATAAACCAAAATGCCAAAAAAAATAAAAATACCCGGCTCAATTAAGGTAATAAATTTGTGCTCAAAACACTTGAGCGTAAAATTAATACCAACGCTAATGACACCTGAACTAAATCGCAATTTAAAATGTCGATTGGAGCAGCAAATAACAGGACACCACAGACAGCAGGCTGCAAAAAAAAACTGCATGATGCTGCCAAAAATATGTGTAATGGAGAGCAACCGTTAGGAACGCAACGTTGGCGTTGCACCACCATCAGTGATGTTACTGTTGCTGCTGTAAATGTTGCTGATGATGCTGTTGAGAACGACAAAGATGAAGTTTTATGGAAAAAAGCATGAAAAAGGAGTTTTAATCAAACTGGACTGCAATTAGGCAAAAGAAGTAATGAACACGTGCTGTTTGGCTGAGAATTATTTTTTATCACAATATCATGGAGTAAGCGCTTAATAAAGTATCGATACTTTTGGAAATTTTTGGAAAGTTTGTTGCTTTTCAATGGCATTTCGTACTTTCCGATTTGTATCGGGATTTTAATGCTTTTCGGGCTTTTTTCATATGTATCGATTGTTCAATCTCTTTCTATCACCTTTTGATACTTTTCGACTGTCACGACCAACTTGTATGCTTTGAGCCTTCAAATATATCAAATTATAGTATCGACATAAACTCTTCGATGACATGTCTTCAATTAAAAATCCAATATAACGCATGAGGAAACAAAAAATGCGCCACCGCTCCATGCGAACGCAGCATGCAAATCACGCAGCGTATAATTTGAACAAATAAAAATCTGAAATATCGAGCAAAAAAGCAGCCGCCGCAAGGGACACCATTAAAAATTGTTATTAAATGAGAACAAACGGACAGACAGACAGACAAATGAACGACGACGCAACAACGCTTGGTGCTGCTGCGTACTTTTTTAGCCGCCAGCGCACAAGTGGCCAAGTGGCAGATAATGATGCCTGTGACGCCTGACAATGCAACATATCGTAGCAGCCGCACTGCGTAATGTCGTTAAAGAATTTTCACTTTACTTGGGACTTGAAATTTAAATTTCATATTCCGACAGCAGCAGCAACAGCCCTACAAACGCTTTGGTCGTTGTTGGTGTTGACTCTCCCATGAGTCCATGCTTTGTATGTAGACGCGAATGATGTCCCCCGTAGGCTTGCACGTGTTCACGAACCAAAAATAAGGAGCGAACGCACACGCTCACGCATTTTGTAACTCATGTTGGCATGTTCGCATGGATTGCAGCGCAGGAATCGTCGCCGCCGTCGTCGTCATCGTGCAACTTTATTGGAAAATGTACTTAATGTAAATAAGGACATACGCTTGTTTCATTCATTCATTCGTTCATTTAGTCCACTCGTCGTTGGACCATGTCGTTTATTTTTCCTTTTAGTTTTTGTTTTTCCTCCTCTAAAGTCTAGACATTCTTCTTTCGCTTATGCTACTCCTAATCCTCCAATAATACTGGTCGACAGCGAATGTTTGCAAAGCCATTGAAATGATACATAGTGCAATTTAATGAAGCTACAGTGTTGCTTTTGTACAAAGAGAAGTTATGCACAGTGTAAGGATTATAAGAAAATCAAAGGACATGCCAGTATAGTCATCATATAAATAAACAAGACAGAATTTTATAGGTGGGCTTCGCTGCTTTTCTACTTACACACAGTGTTGTCTCACACTTTTTTCATCTTCAACATTCTGCTGGAACACGGTATGTACAAAATGTTAATCCTTTACGAACATTAAAAAAAAACTGGCATACACAGCTTTTCCACTATGATATTTGAATTCGAATGGGAGTCATCTCACCACGCATTCGTTCTCAGCAGTCACCACTATGAAAGTGATTATTTATTTAATTTTAAACATGCTGGTAAGATTATAAAAATTTCCGTTAATGTAGTTGTAGATTGTTCAAGACATCAAGGATATGCGTTATTCTCTTATAAACGTCAAAGAACAGAAAGGTCGCATTTGAACTGTTAGAGAAATGTACTCCATCAGAAGATTCTTTATTTTTTCATATTTTAAGATTTCTAAAAATTTATAAGTTACGACACTCAGTTTCGATTACTTTGTAGCGAACCTTTTTTGCCGTTTGTTTGGGAGCAGCCGTTGGTGTCCAGGGTTCGCCTACAGACACTAGTAAAATATATTAAAACTGTTTATGATGGAGGTGTAATTGTAGCGAAAGATGGGATGGATGATATAATGATTAGAATAAGACGCGGGTAAAATTTGTTAACCAAATCAGGAGTCGCACCACCACTGCCTCTCCGTCGACTTGTTGCCTGTCTGTATTTTCGTCTAGACGTCATTACTCAGGAGAGTCGCGCCGCCACCGTTGTCCTCTGCTAACCTGCCCGCGCCAAACTCTAGACAGGTCAGGAAAGCCTTAGAAACCAAGCCTACGGTACTAGTCAGAGTCCACTTAAAAGCGTGTCATGTTTTTTACTTGAAAGTTTAAGTTAAGTTCCGTCCAAGAAAGAATACAGCTTACCTAGTTGCCAAATGCATTACGAGAGAACGATACCATCGCCGGAACTTGTATTCCACCAATCCATTGTCATCCAAGATCAACTGTTTCCTTTGTACGATATTATTTGACAGTTGGTATTCACTGTTTCGGCACCAGGGCTGCTGTTGCACGCGATTATCATACACCTGTTCAATCGCACGTCAAGCGGTTGTACGATAAGTTGTCAGGCCCGTTGGAAGCAACAATCCTACAACTATTTGATAAACTAAGTAAATCCTTAGGCATAAATTAAGTATATTTAACTAGCCATGCTATTAATATTTTTAATAAAATTGAGTATTATAAGGATGTGGACGCAAATGAGGGTTCCGATTTGTGTACTCATAACTTTTTAACCCCCCCAACCATAGCCAAATATTAGATTTTCTTTATCACTTCTTCTATTCTTCGCACTTTTTAGACTAAGTATACAGGCATATACTTAGTTTCAAGTCATTCAGATGTCCGAATGAAGGATTGTGCGATTATTCAAGACCAAGACCAATACTTGATACCCAAAACCAACACTCAATCTCAAAGATCAAGACTGCTATGTTATTGGTTTGCTCGTCACTTAAGGTAGCTGTATTCTCCGACAGTCGGGCTGGTATTAAGGCAGTGAACTCAGTAACTTTAAATTCAAAACTAGAGTTGAAATGTAGGAAAAATCTAATTGAACTACTCTAGTATGCTCGCAGGAAGCGAAAAGTAGCAGCACAGTTAAAAATAAGAGAGAGGGAAAATTTTACCGGTTTTCAGTTTAAAGTGAAATTCAGTGCTTAGACATATTCTGAACATTTTATAACTGATTTGAAGTCGATTATTAAATTGCATATACCAATAAAAGCGATCTTACCGAACCTCTACCGTGTAAAAACTGATAATTGACAAAATTTGAACTTCGACATCTACAAACTTGTTTTTCATTTTACAAATTCAAAATGCCACAACTCAGTAAATTTTTGTAACTTTCCAGTAATCGAGGTGTCATTTTATTCAAAATTGAATGTATTTTTAGAAAATGCAAAAAAAAATGTTTTTTCATTTTGTGAATTTAAGGTCCTTCACTTAACATTCCAGAATACTTCTGTCTCAAATTGCATGGAAAAGAAAAAGTCGTTTTTATATTCCTTTCAGAAAGCAGATTTCCTTACTAAGGAGAATAAAATTTATATCCCCTGTTTTACAGACATTACAACACTGTGCCAGGCAGGCATTAATATAAATCTCTGGCAAAACAATGTTGGCGTTTAATTGGAATGAATCGCAAATAGAAATCCAATAAATGTCCTTTTTGCACGTGTTCAAAAGACTTCGATGTCAGACAGGCAGCGACGGCACGACATGGACGACGTCGCGTCTTGATTGCATACGCTGCTTGTGTGCGCAGTCATATGAATTCATATCGGGGCAATGAAAAACGCAATCAAGAAGGGCGGCACATTGCCATGGGAGGAAAACTGTGCAGTAACAATGAAGACAGTATTCCAGAAAATATGTAAAAGATGTGAGACTTTAAAATTGAAAAAATTTTAAAATTTTTAGCGTCTTTCAGTTGCAAAATAACTAGCGATATTCATACTACTTTTTTGACAAGCCCAATATTCCATGTTTACAAGTTAACATTGACATGACGAACACCCCCAATATAATTCACACAATGTCAAAATACTGATTGTCCTTTTTGTGTGCGGCGGCACGCTGATGTTTTTGTTACTCTGACGAGTAAAATGCGTTGCCAATGACGCCGCCGCTGTCGCAAGTGGCACATCATCCTGCTGTGGTGCGCTTTTGTTATTATTCTCCTGTCTTTGCTATGGCTTTGTTAACATCAGGATTTCTGTTGCTTTTTCGTTCATTTATTTGATTCCGGTCACGTGTCAGCTCATAGTGCTGTTCTCGATCCTTTTTACCTTCCTGTCACACACTTTAGCGGCGACTGCGATGGTTGCTTCCCAAAAAATTTTAATACATGCACGTGTTCCATGTAAATAAGCGTACATTCATTCATATATGTATATTGAAAGGATTCCAAGGATTCTTTGCATTTTGCAATTTAATTGTATAGCGTAAAATACCGGAACTCAGCACCGGAAACTAGCAGCCATTAAAGTGCCAACGGTACAAGGAAGAGTAGCGGTAACTTTATCGCATTGTAAAAATCGATTGGAGTGCACACTCACAGCGTTAGACATCATGGTTGTATATGGATGCGCCTTGTCCCTTAGGTGTGGTATAATGGTTATTTTTTAAAGTACCTATTCAATATATTTTAGCTGTCTATCTAGCGAGAGGTGTGTGTGTATATTAATGTCCTTGGCGGCCATTGCTGCGCAGTAAATGTTAGAGTTTCTGTTCAACTCTCTTTTGATTTTAAAGAGATTCTATCTCTCAATGTAGGGGCAAATGTTAAAGTGGAGACTTTTAGTTTTTTTTACTAAGAAAGCAAACGAATGAAAAAATTTTATGAAATGTATAATGAATGGGTGATTCTGCTCATGAAGGAAGGCCAACATTTATTTTTCTGCATCTGAGTTTAGATAATGAGTCTAAGGTCAGCTTGGATCTTTAAGTTTCCAGGAGGCTGACGCCAGAGACCTGAGGTTTTCCCATATATCAGTCAAAAAAAATTGAATATAAAATTCAATGACGAAATTATGGAGTTCAATAGTAAAATGTTAAGGATTTGTAACCTAAAAATGTATTTATAATTTTCACGAAATTAATACCTAGGGTCCTGAGAACCTCACTAGCTGTGACAATAACTTACACTCAAGACTCAGCATATCGACTTAAATAACCACAATCTGAGATAAATGCAGGCGAAATTGAGTTTAGTTTACCATTAAATCTTTAATTTTGGAAGAGACATGCCATGAGAATTAGAATTTGGCATAGAAGGGTGACTAACCGTCCCAGATTTTGCGAGACAGTTCTGGATTTTGCACTCTTGCCCCGGTTTCAAAACTGTCCCGAAATGTCCAGAAATTGTCCCGGATTTAATGTGAATGTTTATTGTAGCTTGTAGTTTATTTTATTTTATTTAACAACTATTTTAATCTATGGATCATAGACCATAAAATACTGATCATAGACCAATAGTTTCAAGCCATTGACCATATACTATAAAGGACAGATCATAGACCATAGATTATAGAGCACAGCTCATGGACCAAAGATAATGGACCAAAGACCATAAAAAACAGATCATAGACCATATAATATGGACAATAGACCATTAGAGACACATAATAGATCATATATTATGGACTATAAAGGGTATATCACAGGTCATAAATTATGGACCCAAAATCATTGAGGACAGATCATAGACCATAACTATGGACCATTTACCATAAAAAGCTGATAAAAGACCATAAATTAAGGACTATAGACCATAAACGACCATATATACTTTTGCTCTACCTATATAAAATAATATTTACATGTCTCAGGACGTGAACATGGTAGATCTAAAAGTCACCTTGAAAAGGTTGGTGCAGAAAGAAAAAAATAGTTGGGAAAAACTTGAAGAGATATCAAAGTTACTGCAGAGATCCTTTTTGAACTTACAAAAGAAGTTACAGTCTTAGTTTGCTAAGGTTTTTGTTCACCGAATATTTTTCGTATCTGAACCGAAATTCGATCCTTGCCAAAATTTCTGTACTTGGAACATTTTTTCTTATACAAACTGTTTTTTAGATGTTAAGTTCGAATAATACAAAACATATATTTTTACGCAACAAACAAACTCCTTCCTCAAAAAGCAAAAAAGCCAAATTCCAAAGCCAATCATTAAGTGAAACCCCAAAGGCTAAGCAACAATGCTTGCTAACCCAAAAATCGACAAGATCCAAGACACGACGGCGAGTGACGAACACGTGCGTCATCAATATGCAAAAATCTCAGCACAATCACAGATCATGAGTCAAAAAGTTGGCGAAGGAAAAACAACAACAGAATACAATTGCCAACCAACAAGAAAGAGTAGGTGACTTCGTTCATGTTGTCTGTCTCTGACTCTGTTCATAATCTGTTGAATGAAATAAAACAAAACTTTTTAGCCAGCATAACTAAGGAAGAACCTCGACATTCGTTGGAACTTCAGCTGGCGCTCCAAATCCAAACAACAGAGAGACAGCAGCAAGCAACAACTTTGAAGTCGCAATGACCAAACGATCAACCGACAGATCAGTTGACTACATGCTGAGCGAGCTGAACTCCTTCTAGCGCTTTGGTTTATTTTTTTGTTTTTTTCTGTTTGCTGCTTGTAATCCTCTGTGTCTGTTCGGGTCTTGTACGATTTATCTTGTACAACATTTAGCAAACCGAACGACAGTGACTAGGATCATATCTACCGGCTGCCAGCTTAAAAACAACCAGAGTATATACCAAACCAAACCATTTGGCCAAAGTCGTCAACGACGCAATGACACCCTGTGAAGATCAAGAGATCAAATCTGGAAGTTTAGTTACAACCACAAGAAAGTCTTTCTTGGAACACGATTTGTGTAGCATGCAGGCAGCAGCAGCAGCACACGTTTTTCGCGCTGTACAAAAAGGAGTTGGTTTGGTGTAGGATTATGGCGTTGCATCGATCGATACTATGGGTACTCGATACTTTAGTACTTTACTGTTTAGTTCTTCGAACCATGTACGACTCGTACATGGTAAAGTGGCTACAGCTAGATCTATTTCTCTCAAAAAAGTCAAGAGCTTTCTTGAAGAGAGGAATGCACCAAGAAACTTGTTTTCACAATCCATGATAAATCGATATGGGTGATTAGTCCTAGAGTGATCAGAGCTATACTAACAGTAGCTTTGTGCTACGATATCTGACCAGAGATTATTCTAATACCTCGGAAGTCAGTAGCCCTTTGGAGAATCTAGTTTGCTGAATCTTCCAAATGTCTATTGGGATGGCCCTTCGGGGAGTTTCTTGGTGGCTGTGGCTTGGACTTAAATCGCAGGAAGAAATTGGAAGCTCGGTGTGGAGTTGCATTCTCAACCGGGTGCCAGTTATCGGCATTTGGCTGGTTATGGGTAGCGCTATCCGTCGTTATACTGGACCGAGTGTGAAAAACACCGTGAGAATAAGCCATCTTAGGAGGTGCTCACGTTAAGCACAAAAGACTTCTGTTCAGTTCCATAGTTAAGTCATTTGCAAATTATGGCCCCATTGCCCCAACTTATTGCGCAGTTTGGTTGTCATCGAATTATTCGTATTGCAATCGAACCAGTCAGTTGGTTCTATAGTTGCCAACTTAAACAACTGCTCTGACTCTTCCAAATTCTTCACAGCACAAATCCAAGTCTCGATACTCTATGTTCATACCTCTTCATCGACTTCTTGACTCCTGCATGTTGTTGCAAAATACTCGCGTGCAATTGTTCGTTAGTTTGTTACAGCAGCAGTCAGGATTTCGGGAGTCTGTCGTCGTCGTCGTCGTGAGTCTGAAGATGAGATAGTTACTTACTGATTAGCAAAGACATAGTTTGGCAGTTGTTGTTGCTGTTCCATGTTACTTGAAGCTAATACTATTCGGGAGACACAATTTAAATTCATAGTTGCTTGTTGCTTGTTGCAGCAGTTTCAGGCGTAAGTCATGCAATCCTGATTGTTTGCTTGTAACTCCACTTTATAGTACACAGTCCAATAAGCTGCTTTGGACCTGCTGCCATTTGCTGGTGGTACTGATTTAGTTTTGAGAAGCGATTCGACTTAATTTCACAGAAAGCAGCAGCTGTACATGGAACATGGGAAGTGGAACTTTCTGTTGGCCACGATCGATTCTTGCGCACTTAGTCTCGGGGAGTTACTGCGCGTGATTTGCGATGTTATCGACATGAATTGAATGAAATAATTTAGCAAGTTATGTTACATAATTTATATGTGAAAATGATCATGGAGATATGTAGCATGAAGAGACAAAAAAATATTTGTAATGAATTAATTTTCAGAGTAGGAACTTACATTGTGTAAATAACAAACACAGGTGGAAAGTTAGTAAGTTGAATCCTAGAACTATCTTATGTTTCTGCTTGCGTTCAATAGAGTAAGAGATTGACTCCAAATAATTCTTGTGAATAATGAACTGAGTAGTTTTTGAAGACTCGCACATTTGATATAAGAGGGGACGTTTTTAAGTCCACGAAATGCAGGGTAAGGAGTGGAAATAAAAATAAAAATTAATTTATTCTTTTCAATATATATATATCTGACACACCCGTTCCGATTTTGCTGAAATTTGATACATGGTTTTGTTTTGCAAGAGAGTGGAAAAATCGGAAAATTGAGACAAACACTTCTCAAATAATTGTCAATAACATGAACATTTTTTAACCGATATTCATGCTCAGACCACTTTAGGAAAGGTAATGAATTATGGTATAAGCTGAATGTAAATCTTTTCGCTTCTGATAAAAAGAACTAAAGAAAGGAATATAACCTTTCATATGAACAAGAGAAAAACATTGTAAGTATGTCTCGAGGCTTAGAAGTTATGATTTTTTTGAAAATTTAGAAAAAAAGACCAACCACAAAGTCACCTATAACTAAAACATTTCTTAACCCATTTTCATGTTTAGACCATTTTTAGAAAAGCACTATCGCTTGAGTTCAGATTTTTCAATAGGTAAGTTTAAAAATTACGATTACGGCGCAACGGATTAATCTAAATGCATAAAATTTGGTACAAGTCATACTGAGAGTCGTGGTTGGTTTGGGATTGATGAGCATGATCGGTTATTGTTCACACCAACCTCCCATATAGGCTTTTCAAAACATTGTATGGGAGTTAGGCGTGAAGATCAACGGACTACGCCCATTTTTAATCCCAGACCTCATAGTAAAGTAACTGTTTTCTGTACTTCTTAAAGAAAAATCATGTAAGACCAAGTAATAGCTCTTTCGAAGGCACAGAATATTAATTAGCGATGCATTTAGTAGAAAAGAGCAGAAAAATTTCGTGCGTCCTCAATATAACCTCAAAAATCGTGTTTTTGAACTTATTGGTAAGAATATCTCAAAAAACATCATCGATAAGGCTATTTCGAGACTGGATTCCGAATCAGCCCCGACAAATATAGTACATCGAAAATTACTGTTTTCCGTTCTCAGACCTCATTTCATTCAAAACGGATTTCGAAACTATGAAATGTACGTAACTGGAATAAGATGCCGTGAACCATGATAAATTTATATTGAACTAATGAAACAGTAATTTTTGCAATTTGTCAATTACAGACGCAAGCAAGTGTTAACATGGAAGTTGATTACATATGTTTCGGCTACTTCCACATACATATTTATATATTTTCATATATAAACATATATATAGCCTCATCATATCAGTTTTAGTTAAATCTAGTCAGAAACCGTACTCGAACCCGCGACTCCGGTTTTCTAATCAAAGAAAACGCGGTGCTTTAGCGATTAAGCTATTGGACACTGATAAACTCTCTGAACAGGATCGCCATTACTGATAAATCATAAGGCTCACTAGCGCCGTCTTTTGTGAAAAATTGCCAAATTGTTAGTTGGTAATACACTCCGGTTTTGAGACATGCTACGCTAGCTACAATTAAAAACCGAACCGTTTTCTTTTTCATGAAACTACTTTTGATTAATAGAAGGTGAGTTGTAATGAGTAATTTGAGTAATTCCTAGCTTCACCGTTAAAACTATAGTTTAATTTTAATACCAAAAAGTATTAAAATAGAACAATGAGAAAAAAGTATTAATTTTAAACAATTTTGGAGTAAATTTTAAACTTTTCTGGAATAATCTTCAAACTTTTTTAGAAGAAATTTTGAATTTAATACCAAAATAGTTTAAAATTAATACCAAAAAGAATTAAAACAATGAAATGGGGACTATGTCCGATTTATTGGCGGACATAATCCCCATTTCGTGAATGGGGATTATGTCCGTGGGGACTATGTCACTGTGGCTTGTATTCGATCAAATGGGCCATTCTCATAAATCTAAGCTAGTGGGTTTTTAGCGATATGCTCCACTGTTTCCCAATGCATTTAATTCTTCTTAAAGTGTTATTCCCGAGCTGTGTTTTTGGCTCATGCAAACAGTGCATTTTTATTTCAACATATGTTCAATTTGACATCTGTCCTTATGGTCTTATGCCCAATGATAGCGTTCGCATAAATTGACATCATTTTATCAGAAGACTCAAATTAACAGAGAACCAAAAGCACCCTTACAAAGCAATCAAATAGAAGAATTTAAATTTGTGAAAAAGAGCAAATATTTGAAAACTTTTTAAAGTATGAAACCATGACTAAATGTCATTAAGCTACGCACTCTAAAAAATCAATACAGACATCTATAGAATACATAATTTGTTCACTCCTCTTTATGTACAAAGTAAATTTTGTGTACATGGGCAACGTGTATCTGTTTTCTATCAAATGTTAATGCCAGACAACACTTGTCAAGATGACAGTTTCAATGATAATACTCGCACATTCCGCTAAAGCTACTAATTAAATTCAAAATGGCTGCCAAGCATATGTATTCTATAAGCTCCCCTTTCGCTGTTAAGAAAGTCCCCGCAATAATTTAGGCGTGTCGAATGCCATTATGTGTAGCAGTTGTCATGGTTACCTGCGTTGTTTTGAAGGCGTTGCCTAGAAACGCTCTCTTTCTGGGTTAATACGATATTAATGGATATAGTGTACTTTTTGGGGATATTTTGGAGATTTGCCGCAAAGGATACAAAATGAGAGAGAAAGAAAATGAGACTGCGCACTTCTGCACTGTTTATAATGTGACATTAATAAAAAAAGAGCATAATTCTACCTCACAGGATTTGTTGGGAAATTTTCGCTTGGCAACAGATGCACAAATTCTCGTTGGTTGCAACAAAGAGCATGACAACTAGAGGAGGACATGGGTAATTTCAAAAGTACTAGGCACTGAATTAAATAAGGGAAAATTTGTCCATATCAAACGAGCGATTGGTTATTGAAGTGCAAGGCGAAAGTTTTTTTATTTGAAATTTTAAATCTTTAGTAGATGTGTAGTTCTATATTAATCCAGAGAAAAACTTTTTTTTGTTATATAAGTATTGCCTTGGCTTCTAAATATATAGATATACCATATAACCATTAACTCTGATCAAGTTGCAATCGAACTACATTAAAGATAAAGCCCGTATAAGTAGTTACTAAAATTTTGTTGAGATACAAAAACTAAAAGACAAACTGTTACTATTTGGTATTGTGCGCTTAATCCTTGACACATGTTCTGACAGCGGCTATAATGGTTCAAACGCACTTCTCCAATCTGTGCACGTGTCCTTTTTTCTATTGTTGTACGTACAACTATATGTATAATTTTAATGATTCATTTTGCGTAGAACGAACGAACGTCGTTTGATTTTAGATAAAATGCAATCTCCGTGCTTTAGCAGTTACTGTTACATGGTTCTTACCCCTGTATTACTATCTTATACACTTATAACCTATAGTACATAAAACTTACAAAAGATTAAGATTATGTAGTAATCATTCATTATTTGTTATTTATGTTCCAACTTATCTTTTCATTATTTTCATTAAATTTCAGATATTTTTTAAGCAAACTACCACCTGAACTTGATTGGACGTCAGGGTTCTTGCATTTCTTTTTTCTTTGCGGACTTAAGTTTCTTAGGACGCACCAAGACTCGATAGTATGTTTTTTTTTTCCATAGGGTGTCCTCCAAACATTTCTCAGATTGACAATAATGGTCTTCTTCACGAGATATTGATTTTTGACCATTTTTGTTTTGTTTTTTTTTTTAAATTTTATTAAAAAATGCATACAAAAAAACAAAAATGTTTTCGATGTATTTTTTGATGTTGAATTCGTATCTGATGAATTCGTATCGTGTTTGGATTTCGAGATATCTTTACCTCAATGTTCAACCAACACATTTTTTTCGCAAAAATTTAAGATATTTAAGAAAATATGGTAATTGAAAGTAACTACCAGTCTTCTTCTTCAAAACTCGCTTTGAATATCATCTGTATCTTTCTTTTGTACATAAAGAGCAAAAATATGGTTTTTGGCTATATTTGAGTTTGGAACGTAAAACTTTTTCGCCTTTTTATTTTAATTACATCAATTAGTTCTGTTCCTCTCCTTCAAAATGAGGTATGCCGTGGTCATCTGTGACTTTTTTTCGTGAAGTTATAGCCATGCGTTCTGTATATAACTTAGAAATGTTAAGGGCACATTCTGTGAAGAGTTTTTGTCAGTTTTCTTGAAAAGGGTTCAGGTTATGGTTTTAAAATTTTGGATAAGAATTAAGAACATTCCAAGATAATTTAATTCGCAAAGTAAAACGAAATGAAAGAACCTTGAGGTCCAAACAATTTCAAGCCTACCACGACTCAACATGGCTTTAGCTTCTTCATCTACGGACCTTTAACTCATTCTATCCTTTTAAAGCGTAAGGTTTTCTCTATCCATGTACGTGTATTTCTTGTTGCAGCAATCGCTTCCACCATTACATCTTGGAAGTTGCAATGCTACGCAGGTGCTTTCGCAGTGTGTGATCAATCTATTTGAATTTTAGCCTTCTGATTTATACGAAGTTGGGAAGTCCAGGATGAGCAAATATTCCGCATTTATCTAAGACAGTTGTTGTTGAGTACATATAAAATGTGAAACAATGCACCCTTAGGGTTAACGATGATTTAACAATTTTGTGGCTTACTTCTCGTGCCTGATAGCCATAATCATCTGAGTTCGCGCGATCTTTTAATGGCTCTAAGAAGATCTACCGATTGCCATGAATTAGTAGAGAGAAAAACTCTACTCAGAACATTGTGCATTACTATATTATCAAAAACTGGAGGCGGAAACTAGTGGGAAAGCGTTTACTTTTTCAAGATATCAAGGGTATTCTGGCCCTCTTAAGCAAGTTCAAGAAAGTACGATTTACTACTTAATAACCATCGCAGTTTACATTAGACACTGGGTCATTGTCAAATATGCTGATAAGCTAGGTATTTCTTTCAACCACTTCTGTATATTGAATAGCTCCTCAATAACTGAGCTACGCTAGCTAACGTAGATCTCTAGGAAGCCCTAAAGCCTTAAACCCTTCACTAGACAAAAACTTTTCCAATAGCTAAAACTTTCATTTAAATACACTGCAATAAAACAAGAACGGAACTGCAGTGCAATATGTACTAGACATCATCAGCAAACATACTACATAATAGACTAGGTATTCATTCCTGTTGGTGTTTCGTGGTTGCAATCGGAAAATAAGTTGTTAAATATGGTATTTCCTCAGCAGCTGTCCTGCTCTACCTTTACCCCATACTGCGTAAAAACTATGTTTCAATAGGCAACACTGTAACTTAAGTGCACTGAAATCAAACTAAAATTGACTGAATAGAACATAAACTGGACGCTGAGACATTTGCAAATATACTGAAGAACTTGGTATTCGATCCAACTTTTTCTATCGGAATTGCTTGTGCGAAATCGAGAAATAATGTTTTAAACACTTTCTCAGAAATTTCCCTAGAACTATGTAGACTGAGATCGCTAGGAAAACCATTTACTGGGCAAAGGCTTTTTCAATATTAAATTATAGCACATGGGTTTGTAATTGTTGCAGGGTTGTCAATTTCGAAGGAACTTTAAAAATAACCGTGTTCGTGTTTTTAACCTCAAATATCTCAAAATCTTGAGCTAGTGGGCAAATTCTTCAGATTTTTAGACTGCCGTCAATAAACCTTCTTGTTGGTTGGGACAACAAGCCAAATATAAATGCACGTTCAAATATCTTCTTAAGAGCCCATAGCACAGGACATCTAAGTTTGTACTTCTTTTTATTTTGCATTAACGTCACAACATTCTTCAAAATAGCTTCCAAGTAAACTTATACAAGTGGATGTAGGGAAAGATTATATGGTATACTGCCTTGGAACAACATAAAGCATACGCCACATTATGCAAGAATTCCAATTGTCTACCATAGCCATGTCAGACAAATGGCATTTAAATCAATGAAATAAAATTCAAACTAAATATAACTCAATTAACATGAGAATGCAACCTTCGGGAGCAATCAAATTAATGACTTCGATTCAAACACTTCCACACACACAGACACACGCATCAAATGCATCCAATTAAACTAAAATGCTTGCGACACATTTCATTCTCGACCGAACGACCGTGTGTCAATTAGTGACCCAACAAAAAAAGCTTTTATTTCATTAGGGCGCGCGTATAGAAAGGTACAAACGCGCCCTCAAAATTCTCAATTCTCCATTGACACGCAGTGCAACTGCTGCAGCCTCAGAGCGGCACAGACACGTGTCCAAAAATGTCCCGGTGTTTCATTTGGAGCGACGTTCATTATGTCAATTGAAAGCTAAACCCATATATTAACCGATTGGCCACGTGAGGTGAAACAAAATTCCATATGGAATACAAACAAAGGAAAAAATTAAAGGTACCTATGTGTGTGTGTGTGTGTGTCAAATTTATTGAAGGCGTAGTCGCGCATATGTATTTACAGCCAAAGCTTATTTGGAGCAATTCGGGGTACAATAGGCGGCAAGCATTCCAAGAGCAAACGAGCAACACGAACAAAGAAATATCTGATCGCGCGTACCGTCAAAGAATTCAAATTCGTATGTCAAAATATAAATCGCTCACCGAAGCGAAACCACATCAAACACGACGCTTTGTTTGTATGGTGTGCTACCTACCACCCCTTTACTCAAGGTCTACGGTTCTCTAAGACGCTGTATTGTGGACCTTTACTGCGCCACTTAATTCGCATAAATAATGAATCGATGTGTGGAATATCGAATTCTTGTTGAAGTTTTCTTGGAACTTTCATTTCTCTTTCTACAGTGACAGTGGTGTTGTGTGTCGCCTCGCGTGTCGTGATCGGAAGCCACGTGTCATATGCCGAATTTGTGTGTTCACTACCACCACCAACACTGTCAGCGTGCTACTATCACCATCACTAAAGTTGTCAACTTTTGCGGTGTAAGAAAAACACGAACATGAGCGATACACGCTGCGGTGGGCCACCCTATGCAAACGAATGGCTTAAGTGCAATCATGTTGAGTTGACGACGACAATGTCGAGGGTCGTGTCCCCCACTAGCAGAAGGAAAAAAAAAAGCAAAATCTACATTTTATAATCATCTCCAAGCAGCTGCAAGCAAAGGGGGTTTTCACTTTTTGCTGACATTTTGAAATTTTCCTTTTTTTTAAGGCAATTCCAAAGAAGTGATTGAAATAAAAACTCTATACATACTTAAATAGGCTAAGGGAAATGGTTTAGTCCTATTGAAACTACATATTCGCTTTTTTTTTAAAAAAAAAGTGGGTGGTGTCTCGCCTTTTTAAGGAAAATACTTTCTCACATGTCCACCCTCAATCGATTTTCATGAAATTCGTTATGAATTTAGCTCAACTTAAGGTTCCATAATAAGGCCTTTATGTTTTTATGTGGGCGGTACCACGCCCCTTAATGGAAAATACGCTTCCTCCGCTAAGCCGCTACATAGATTTTTATGAAATTCGGTATAGCGACAGATTGAACCTTAAGGTAAAATGTAATAAATTTATTTAGTGGGGGTGCCATGACCCTAAGTAGAAAATACACTTCCTCGGCTGAGCCACTGCATTGATTTTTATGAAATTAGGTATAGCGATTGAACGAACCTTAAGATGGAATATAATTACTATTTTTTAGTGGGGGTGCCACGCCCCTAAAAAGAAAATACGCTTCCTGGGCTAAGCCGCCACATAGATTTTTATGAAATTCGGTATGGTGATAGAATGAACCTTAAGGTAGAATATAATAAGCTTTTTTTAATGGGCGGTGCCTCGCTTCTAAATCGAAAACACGCTTTCTCGGCTTAACCACTACATAGATTTTTATGAAATTCGGTATGGCGATAGAATGAATCTTAAGGTAGAATATAATAAACTTTTTTCAGTGGGGGTGCCAGGACCCTAAATAGAAAATAAACTTCCTCGGGTAAGCCGCTGCATAGATTTTTATGAAATTCGGTATGGCGATAGAATGAACCTTAAGGTAGAATATAATAAACATTTTTTGGTGGGGCGCTACGACTTTTAATAGAAAAAATGCTTCCTCGGCTAAACCGCTACATAGATTTTTTTGAAATTCGGTATGGCAATAGAATGAACCTTAAGGCCTAAACCGCTACATAGATTTTTATGAAATTCGGTATGGCGATAGACTGAACCTTTAAGTAGAGTATAATATACTTTTTTTAGTGGGGGTGCCACGACCCTAAATAGAAAATACGCCTCCTCGGCTAGTCCGCCATACAAATTTTTATGAAATTCGGGTAATCCGATAGAACGAACCTTAAGCTAGTATATAATAAACTTTTTTTAATAGGGGTGCCACGACCCTAAATAGAAAATATGCTTCCTCGGCTAAACCGCTACATAGATTTTTATGAAATTCGGTATGGCAATAGAATGAACCTTAAGGTAGAACATAATATACTTTTTTTAGTGGAGTGCCACGCCTCTAAATAGACAATACGCTTCCTCGGCTAAGCCGCTCTATATATTTTTATAAAATTCGGTATGGCGAATGAATCTGGAGGAAGAATATAATAAAACAAATTTAGTGGGGGTGCCACGCCCCTTTATGGAAAATATGCTGCCATGGCTAAGCCGCTACATAGATTTAAATGAAATTCGGTATGAAGATAGAATGAACCTTCAGATAGAAAAAAAAAATTTGTGGGCGGTGCCACTCCCTTAAGCTACTGCACGAATTTTTATGAAGCTTGGAATTGCGTTACACTAAACAGATGGTAGGATATTAAAAATTTATTGTGATTTATTGCTTTGCTAAAGAAGAATATAAAATCATTTTGTTTTGTAGTGGGCAGTGCCACGCCCCTATGGTTACTAATAAGAGGTTGTTGTTTTAAGTTTACAGTTGCGTTGTCTAAAGCCAAGTATAAATGGTCGAATTTAGGGTGTGGGCTTAAGAATGTCGCATTTTACACAGGTTGATTAATTTTTCTGCTTCATCCATCTCTTACACTCCAAGCCTAGCAGCTCTATTAGTATTCCATCATTTAATCGTGAAATAACCCATTAACAATAGGGAGCTTTTTTCAATCGATGTAAGAAGTCATGCCACTGCCATTGGCGTCGCTGTGTATTAAAATCGTGAGTTGTCAAAAAATTCCTTTTTTTTTTCATTTTTGTCTTATGATTGTTTCAGTTGCACGTGGCCTCCTGGATTTTTGTGTTTTCATGGCACCAACAACAGCCGAAATAATGGCGACATTTTAAATGTTGCCTTAGTTTACCTTTTGGTTTTTTTTTTTTTTTCATTTCAATCCAATAGTGACGACGTCAACAATAGCTGACATACTCGCGTACATATGCCATGTGACGCCAACAAATTATTCCAAGCAACAAATTCATTTTTGAATTTCAAACATTTTCATCAACGAAGTTTTGCGCGCTCAAGTCAAAAAATCTGAATACCAAATTGTAAGCAATACATTTGAATAAAAGCTGTGGCGCAAGTCAGGGCAAAACAATTTGGAATTCACCCCAATAATCGGTAATCAATGTATTGGCTTTGATTTATTTCTAATTTATAAGTCAGGAAATGGAATCATTGATTATTTTCTTCATTCTTTCTCAAATAGGCCATACTTCAATATGCTTAGCTCTACTACTATTTAAAAAGAGTAGTATGTGCTTTAGACCTTTAACTCTTTCCAATCAACCCACACAATTACTACTTTGGAACTTTCAGAGACTCCACTATCAGAAAATATTAAAATGCCATTGACAAAACACTACATCGTACCAGAAAAATGCAACCATAGCGCGTATGTGCGAATATCTTCAACTCCCATGCCCCACACAACCCGACAGAATGATTAAGTGAACATTAAAGTATCTAATAAATATGGTGCAAGCATATCATAACCACCATCGTAATGGCATAATGCATTCATAGTGCGCAGATTGCTCAAGTGTCATTCCAATTGCAATGTAATCAGTTGCGATGCTCCCCCACTGTTTGTTGATTTAATGTCAGCAGCAAACACTTGAACTCGCTATCATACTTTGGACCTAAGATCTTTGTATCTCCAAAAGACAGATCTTACACAGGAGTTACGTAGCACAAAGTACGCCATCAGTCGACGAGGCGTTGAATGCGTACGCGTCTGTTTGATACATTGGACAGATCATCTTTTAATTGCAACAAGCAGCGTTGAATGCCAGACACAAGTAGTAAGTAGCTAATCTGAATGTCACATGCGATTGCTAGCGGCAGGCAATGGAGCTGCATTTATATGTACGTGCAGCCTACAGCCCAAGGCGTGGTTGGGATTGTTTTGTAGTGGGGTTACCAGATGATCTCTGTTGAAGAATAAGCGATGATTTCTTTGTTTGATGTGTGAGGAAGCATATGAGAGTATCTGTTATAGAAGGAAATCTACTATAAAGTAATCATGAAAAAAAATATGTTCGTGCTTGAACTATCTTCTCCGCAACTTGTTTCTTTAGAGCATATGCATTTTTGCTTTGCGGTGGATTTGTCAGTATTGTGGTGAAGAAATCGTCTCGACATTTGCATAATTTAATTTTTCAATATTAAGCTTATCAACATTTGTCTCATTTATACATATATTTTCACATTTACAACATTGTCGGACTTTATCCACTAATTTCAACTTTAGCTACATTTTTTGGCTTTGTCAACATATTCCGAGCCCATCAACATTTTACGATTAAATCAACATTTTTCGAATTTTTTCTATTTTCAAAATTATAAACATTGTCAGACTTTAACCACTAATTTCTACTTTAACCACATTTTCGGCTTTGTCAACATTTTCCGAGTCCATCAACATTTTCCGACTTAATCATCATTTTTCGAATGCATCCTTATTTTTCAGCATTCTCAACATTTTTCGACTTTATCCATTTATTTTAACTTCATCCACATTTATCGACTTTGTCAATATTTTCCGAGTCCAGCATCATTTTTTAACTTTATCAACATTTTTTTTTATTTAACCATATTTCTCGGTTTTTTTCAAAATCCACTTTTTTCGATTGTGTCAACATTTTCTGGGTCCAGTAACATTTTCTGACTTTATCTTCGTTTTCCGAATTTATCCATAGTTTTCGACACTCTCATACACTTATTTCAACTTTAGCCACATTTTTCGACTTTCTCAACCTTTTTCGAGTCAAGCAACATTTTCTGACCTTAGCAAAATTTTCGCATTTAACCATATATTCAACTTTATCCACTAATTTCTACTTTTCCCACATTTTTTATTTTTGTCAATAGTTTCTGAGTCTAGCAACATTTTTTGACTTTATCAACATTGTTCGACTTTATCCACTAATTTCTACTTTATCCAGACATTGTCAACACTTTCTGAGTCCAGCAAATATATTTTGACTTTATCAACATTTTGCGAATTTATCCATATTTTTCGACATTCTCAACATTGTTCGACTTTATCCACTAATTTCTACGTCACATTTTTCAGCTTTGTCAACATTTTTTGAGTCCACCTACATTTTTGACCTTATCAACATTTTCTGAACTTATCCATATTTTTCGATATTCTCAACATTGTCCGATTTTATCCACTAATTATTACTTTATCCACATTTTACGACTTTGTCAACATTTTCCGATCTATCAACATTTTCCGACTTAATAAACATTTTTTGAATTTATCCGTAGTTATCGACATTCTTAACATTGTTCGATTTCACCCACTAATTTCAACTTAAGCCACATTTTTCGACTTTCTCAACATTTTCCGAGTCAAGCAACATTTTCTGACTTTCGCAAAATTTTCGCATTTAACCATATAATTTGACTTTATCCACTAATTTCTACTTGATCCACATTTTTTGACATTGTGAACATTTCCGAGTACAGCAACATTTTCTGACCTTATCAACATTTTCCGAATTTTTCATATTTTTCGACACTTTCAACATTTTTCGATTTTGTTCACTAATTTCGACTTCATCAATATTTTCCGACTTTATCAACATTTTTCGACTTTATCAACATTTTTCATTATCGACATTGTTCGATTTGATTCATATTTTTCGTCTTTATCAACATTATTAGTCAACACCTCTGGCAACCTCAAACTTATTCCAACTATCTATCCTACAACTCTAAGTGCTGTCGCGTCATAATCCCACATGGTCTGGTTTGTCTGGTCTGGACTCATTGCTGTCGTCGTTTTTCGCATGTGCAGCAATGCAACCCACTTGATTTCACCATAACGAAAGATACCATGACATCCATTTAGATGCGTCCGCCAGAGCCGTGTGTTCTATGCTACGCTGAGGAGGAATACAGCACAATCCGTTGATGCTACAGGCCGGTTGATCATCGATGCAGCTGCAAATTGACGATTGTATGCCGCATACAAATACAAATATAACTATTTCACTGGAAGACTAATTAAATTTGAATTTGAATTAAAAGACGATTGCGAATGGAGTTGTGGAACAGCAGCAGCTGCAATGATTTCGCTCTCTTTTTTTTGCACAGAGGCGAGTCAATGGAGGAATGGAATTTAGAAAGGTTGTTGTAGCTGTTACATCTTCTTCTTCATCTGCTTACTTACAATTGTAGAGATCCAGCTGCAATTGCTGTTGCTGTTACAGCTGAGGAAATGAGTAAAATTCTTTTGGTTGATGTTCTTAATAAATACGTCAGTCTCCATTTGACTTGACTAAGTGTGACAGTTTGATTGGCAGCATTTTCTCGAAGCCAGACCTGTGCTTGCCGCTTGTGACTCGCGGTGGTCCATTATGTTGAAAAATTGAGATGACTTTTTGCGGTGCGTAGGAGTGTTAATGTATGACATTTGCAAAATAAATAGACAGCACTTAAGCAGACATGCAATTTTTTGTTGACTTAAGCAAAAGCATTATGTGCCATTAAAGAAACAATCATTTAACTTTTTATCATCTGTCCATTATTTGTCTAAATTGACATTTCTCCAAAAAAAATCAAAACTATGAAAACATCAGCTACAAATTGATATGTTATCAACAATTAATAGCTGATAAAAGCCCCACCCAACAGCAACGCTTACAAGTGATTCGTCTTTTCTTTTACTTTTTTTTGCAACAAAAAACTAAACACCTTCTTGAAAGCCTTCCATAAAGACCTAACGGCTACAATGTAAATAATTTGTTAGACAATGAAGTAGCGCCTAATGTACACAAATACCATTGGACAGACGGATCGAGTGCCAAATTAGGTGGCAACATACTGTCTAAGGCTAAAAAAGACCACCACAATGTCTTCTTTGCGGGTAACAAACAACTCGCGTCACCGCCGCCGCGAGTGGTAGTGAAATGGTTGCTTGTGTGTGCGCTCAGACGCTTCTCACTTACACAATCTAATCATGCGTCGTCCCATGGGTTAAAATGCAGTGCATGCGCACAGTTTGGCGATGACATAGGCCGAGTGGTACAAACAATGATGCCAGACACTTGGTACAAAACGACTTTTTCAACATTTTACGACTTTGAAGAAAATATCTTCTTGCTTAACTTTCTTCGACTTTCTCAACATGTTCTGACTTCATCAAGATTTTTTGAATTAATCAAGATTTTTCGACTTTATCCACATTTATCGACATTTTCAACATTTTTATACTATAGCAACACTTTTTAACATAATCCTTATTTTTGACTTTGTGAAATTTTACCGGTCTTATCAAAATTTTTCAACTCATGCAATGTTATTCAGCTCCAGCAACATTTCACTACTTTCTCAACATTTTTCAACTTTAGCAACATTTTTCAACTTTAGCAACATTTTTAAAGCTTATCTAAATTTTTGGAATTTTTCAATATTTTTGTAGCTTATCAACATTTTTCGACTCTAGAAACATTTCTCGACTTTGTTCATATTTTTTAACTGTATAAACATTTGCCGACTTTACCCACATTTTCCGGTTTCTCAACATTTTTCGACTCTAGCAACATTTCATTACTTTCCTAACATTTTTCAACCTTGGCAACATTTTTCAAGTTTATTCAAATTTTTGGACTTACTGAACATTTTATAAGATTATCAATATTTACGGCTCTAGCAACATTTCTTAACATTTTTCGACTTCAGAAATATTTCCAAGCTTATCAACATTTTTCGACTCCAGCAACATTTTTCGACTAATGCTATATTTTTCAAGTTTATCTATCAACATTTTTTTACTTTCTCAACATTTTCGACTTAAGCAACATTTTTCGACTTTCTCAGCATTTTTCGAGCTTATCAATATTTTTCGACACGACTTAAAAAAAATTTTTCAACTTTATCAACATTTTACGAATTTGCCCCATTACCGATTTCCTCAAAATTTTTCGAATCTAGCAACATTTTATAACTCTAGCAACATTTTTTGACTTAGGTAATATTGTTCAAGCTTATCGTCATTTTTGGACATTCTCATAATTTTTCGACTCTAGCAACGATTTTCGACTCTAACAACATTTCTTAACATTTTTCGACCCAAGCAATATTTTTCAAGTTTATCAACATTTTTCGACTCTAGCAAAATTTTTCCACTTATGCTATATTTTTCAAGTTTATCAACATTTTTCGACTCTAGCAACATTTTTTTACTTTCTCAACTATTTTCGACTTTAGCAACATTTATTTTAGTTTATCCACATTTTTTGACTTTCTCCGCATTCTTCAAGTTTAGATATCAATATTTTTCCACTCGACTTAGCAAATATTTTTCAACTTTATCAACATATTTAAATTTGGCCACATTATCGAATTTCTCAACATTTTTCGAAACTAGCAATGTTTTACGGCTGTAGTAACATTTCTTAACATTTTTCGATTCAAGAAATATTGTTCAAGCTTATCAACATTTTTCAACTTTCTTAACATTTTTGGAGTGTCTCATCATTTTTCCACTACAGCCACGTTTTTCGACTCTAGCTTAATTTTTCGACTAATTTCATATTTTTCTACTCTAGCAACATTTCTTTACTTTCTCAACACTTGTCAATTCTAGCAACGCTCTACAAATCTAGCAACATTATTCGGCTAATGCTATATTTTTGAAGCTTATCAACATTTTTCGCATCCAGCAACATATCTTTACTTTCTTACTATTTCTCCACTCTAGCATTTCTCAACATTTTTCACTTAAGCCATATTTTTCATGTTTATCAACATTTTTCGACTTTTTCAACATTTCTTTACTGTCTCAAAATTTTTCAACTTGAGCAACCTTTTACAAGTTTAACTACATTTTTGGACTTTCTCAACATTTTTCGACTTAATCAACATTTTTTATGTTTATCAACATTTTTCGACTTTTTTAACATTTCTTTACTTTCTCAACATTTTTCGACTTAATCAACATTTTTCATGTTTATCAACAATTTTCGACTTATTTAACATTTCTTTACTTTCTCAACATTTTTCGACTTAATCAACATTTTTCATGCTCATCAACATTTTTCGACTTTTTTAACATTTCTTTACTTTCTCAATATTTTTCATGTTTATCAACATTTTCGACTTTTTCAACATTTCTTTACTTTTTTTAACATTTTTCGACTTTAGCAGTCTTACAAGTTTAGCTAAATTTTTTGATTTTCTCAACATTTTTCGAGTAAATCAATATTTTTGACTCTAGCAACTTTTTCAACTCTAGCAACATTTTTCAAGTTTATCAACATTTTTTGACTTTATGTTGTTCTAGTTCAATTTTCGACTATATCAACATTTTTCGGCCGTAGCAACTTTTCTCAACAATTTTCAACTTTAGCAACCTTTTTCAAGTTTAGCCACATGGTTGGAATTTCTCAACATTTTTCGAGTTTATCTACATTTTTAAAAGTTTTCAACCTTTTCGAGCCTATCTGGTTATATTTTTCAAAATAATTTTGTCCATTCCCTTTAAAATCCCAAACATAAATGAAATCTCCCAACAAAACAACATTCAAAAAAGCCTATGAGACCAAAAGATCGACCACAACCGAAAGCCATGGTCACAACAACAGCAACAACAACAACAACAATAGCGACGGACAGTAAATGCTGCATTTTGGAGTGAGTTATAAAAATAGAATTTGACAAACTAGCGACGATTAGATAAAGCGGGGCGCGTTGAATCACTTGGTTGGTGGTAATGTGATGGCGGTGGGCAGCAGCAGCAACAACAGCGCATGCGCACATGAGCGACGACATTTGAACAACAACCGTTGGGGTCTAAACATTTGTACTTTTTTTTTGTCCAACATTTTTTTTATTAAAATTTCATTGTTGCTGCTGTTAGTAGGCGCGGCAAAGCAGCGATCTTCGCGCATGTTTACTTTGCTATCGAGACTCATGTTGCTGTTGCTGTTGGCGATTGTTGCTGCTGCTGTCGCAGTGTTGTTTTTTTTTTTTTTTTTTTTCAATCTGCTTGTCGTTGTCATCGTCGTCACGTGGTGTGTGGTCAATTGTTGGCTAATTATAGGAACATAATTTAAACGCATGTTTTTTTAGCTTGTCCACCATCGACGACATTTATTTTGATTGCATTCGAAAGCAAATGAATGAAGTCGATTTGCGCATGCGCAACCGCAGCGTTTCTCAATTTGTTTTGCGTTTGATGACAGTAATAAAAAAGAATTTGTTTGTTTGCTGCAATGTTTAATGCTTGTGTGTGTTGTTGTAAATTTTTTTGTTTGGTCATCTAATTGACATGCGCAACATGATACCGGATATGTTGAATTCTTGTTGTGTTGCTGACATTATATTCTATTTTGATTTCCTTCTTTCTCTTTAACCAATTTTGGATAAAATTTGAAAATTGAGCTTCAATTTAAAAATAGTATCTTTCTATATGGAAAGGTTTATTTTTAATCACACAGCGGAAATTGGTGGCGCATTTTATTTTGGAGTCCCTTTTGATTATAAATATTTTTTATGTGTTGTTTGTGGCTTGCATACTCAAATAATGTCTGTTTGGAAAAAAAATTATGTCGATTACACTCCTGTGTAAAATAAATGCTTTCTTGGGAATTGTTTTCTTGCGGAAAATATTTAACACAGAGTACATGCAATAAATAAATCATTAGGATCATAAGCTATAAAGACAGCACAGCTGATCGTGTGACCTATCTATTTCTACCTTTTTTCACAAACTCAGTGCAGATTGTTTGGGCTGCACTACTGTTCTCCTTTTTTAAGCGCACAATGCATGAAAATATTTCTTATTTACTAAGAGGCCTGCACAAGACATCTTGAATTATAGTGTACTTTTCTCTACTCGCGTATTTTATACAGAAATGAAGTATTTGATCCAAAAAGATTCAAATATTCACTGTACACTGAATTCATTTCAACACTGTAGGTCACTGTCAAAAAAAAAACCCTGATTCTAAGAAATACTTCAATGAACTGTGTTTTATACAAACAAATGCTTCCGATCAGTGTAAAACGTGCGAAGTAGAAAAGCTACCGTAAAATTTATGATATAATATCCCAGTATTATAGTACCATATGATGAGATTTGAGATGATATACATATGGTATATATATATTGTATATATATAGTATATATGGTATACATATATCACATCATAACAAATAGACGAATATAGCTAAGTCGACGCGCGAGGTGACACTGATCAAGATCATACCTGCCAAGCCTCCTTCTCTGCCTTACAAACGGAAAGCCAAAGTGAATATACCCTGGGTGTAGGGTATATCATTCATGAGATTGGTGCAAGAGACCCCAAAAAAATGCTGACGAACTATTTATTATCAATTCAGTCAATCTGTGTTTCTTTTTATCCGTTTGCTTTTGTTATTAATTCTTAGGCTATGTTTAGTTTCCATTATTGTAGTGGAAGAGTACTGGGTGTGGGCACCTTTTTGTTTTCAACTCATAACTTTTGCCCAAATGGATATATTGCAGACATATAAGTATCAATGGAAAGCTAGAGAACTTATCTAACTACTGGTGAAGAAAGTAAATTGATTTCGTCAGTTGGAAAAATTATATAAAAAAAGTGAAGTAATAATTTTTAACAAAAAAAAAAATTTTGGTTTTGGCACCCTTAGAAATCGGCTAAAAATGGAAAAATATGAAATAAAATACAATCAAATGGAGCAAAAAGCAAAATTTATTTATTTTGGAAACATGGACTGACAAAAATTCAACAAATTATGCTCAACGGCTTCAACAATATCAGCATCACTGAAAACGTCTGGATCGAATGGCAACATGCCTGTTGTCCTGAAACCAGACTTGATTGTCTTTGGCGTTAATGCCAGATCAATTGTTTTGCAGACTAAGCCGGTCAGATGACGTAATTTATAGCCCTTGTTGACATTGCTTTTTTGCCAAGCATGTGCTTTTTATACCAATCCATGCCCGCCATCCGCTCCTCGGTCCACTTGTCATGAAACTAAGTACCGAGAAAAAATATATCAGTATAATTTAAATCTCCACTCGGAGATTTTCAAAAACAAATTTTAAATTTTAATTAATTTTTACACAATTTTTCGGAGCGAAAAATTAAACATGTATTCATAGTTGGGCACTTTTCAGTACCAGTACAATTCCAGTAAAATAAATTTGTTACTGATATTGCAATTTAATTTGCAATTACCAATAAAGTATTATTGATAATTTAAAAAAAAAAGCAGTAACCAATAAATTTTTATTGATAATGCAAATCAAATTTGCATTACCAGTAAATTTTACTGATTACTGGAAAATATATCAGTAAGCAGTAAATTTTACTGGTACTGCAATTTAACATTTAATTACTAGTCAAATTTTACTGGTTACTGGGAATAATATCAGTAAGCAGTAAATTTTACTGATATTGCAATTTAGCATTTAATTACCAGTAAAATTTTACTGGTTACTGGAAAAAATATCAGTAAGCAGTAAATTTTACTGATACTGCAATTTCACATTTAATTACCAGTAAAATTTTACTGGTTACTGGAAAAAATATCAGTAAGCAGTAAATTTTACTGATATTCCAATTTCACATTTGATTACCAGTAAAATTTTACTGGTTACTGAAAAAATATCAGTAATCAGTAAGAAATATCAGTAATCAGTAAGAAATATCAGTAATCAGTAAATTTTACTATTTACTGGAAAAATAGAAGTAATCAGTAACTTTTATTGATATTAATTTGCATTATCAGTAAAATTTTACGATTATTAAAAAAAAACTGCAGAAGTAGTCAAGTCGGTTATAAATGACAGTTTATTAACTGTATGATTCCGTCAAGAAGCTACTGCAACATAAAGAAAAATCAGTGGAATTGTGTTTTCTGCTCAAAACTCCTACCATTCTCAATGACGAGCTTGAGTACTTGGAGGAATACATAAAGCTTATGGGGCCTATATGTATTTTGGTTACCTTGTCCCTGCAATAGTATCCTTAAGGATAAAAATGCGTCGTTTAGACCCCACAAGCCTTAAGTATTTAGCCAAAGTAAGCGAAGAAATGCTTAAAGCTTTGCTTAAAAGATTTGAAAAATATTTTAAGCTGCAGCCTGACGCTTGGGATGCTGTTATTGCGGCTATATCTATTCGGGATATAAAATTAAGCTTTGTAAAGGCTCTGTTAGAAATAGCAACAACGCAAACAGAAGAAGATGTAAGGAGAATGTTCAACACTTATGTGGCGAAACATGGCAAAATAGCCGTAAAAACTCGGGTTCTGCCGGACATACCGAAAAACGTATTCCTCGATTTCGGGGAAGAAATTAATTTTTACACTTAATTTTCCATTAAATATTTGTACTAATACATTTATTTGTATATCTACTTTAACAGATGTTAGCGAACAGTGTGTTTCCACTGACTCTGGAAATTATCTCCAGGAAACCATTTTGTACCTAGTCGATCAAGACATAACTGCAAATTGTCTGAAAAACCATCCAGCAATTAAAAACGTGTTTTTAAAATACAATACCCCATTACCGTCATCTGCACCTGTAGAACGGTTGTTTTGCTGGGATTGTGAATCGCTCCAGAAGGCAAAACCTCAACGATGAAAATTTCGAATTGCTTGTTCTGAGGAAAGCTAAAGGTGTATAAAAAGCTTCGTGTCAATTCTACGCTTGATACAAAGTTCAGTGGCAATTGAGTATTCTAGGAAAATGGAATAAAAGTTGGCTTTTGTATAATTTTCCAACTTAAATATTGTGTTTTATTTACTTTGGATGGTTTTTGCTTCATATTTACTTTGCATTGATTTTTAACTACCAGTAACTATTTTCATTGTCAGTAAAAAGTAATTTTTACTGCAATTTTTTCACTATCAGTAAAAATTATTTTTACTGCAATTTTTTTCATTATCAGTAAAAATTATTTTTACTGTAATTTTTTTCCAGTAACCAGTAAAAAATTATTTTAACTGCAATTTTTTTCAGTAATCAGTAAAATTTACTGGTAATGCAAATTTCATTTGCATTATCAATAAAAACTTACTGGTTACTGTTTTTTTTCTTTCAGTAATCAGTAAAAATATATTTTTACTGCAATTTTTTGTCAGTAACCAGTAAGAAATTATTTTTACTGCAATTTCTTTCAGTAATCAGTAAAATTTACTGGTAATGCAAATTTAATTTGCATTATCAATAAAAACTTACTGGTTACTATTTTTTTTTTTTCAGTAAACAGTAAACATTTATTTTTACTGATATTTTTCCAGTAATCACTAAAATTTTACTGGTAATGCAAACTAAATATCAGTAATCAATAAAATTTTATTGATAATTGAAATTGTTAATGCAGTCAATAAATACTGCAGTGTGCCCATCTATGCATGTATTAAACATGGCCGAGGTATAAAATAAATAAAAATTAATTAATAAATTTCATGGGCACTGAGATTTGAACTCGGAACGCAATCCTCAGGAATATATAACAAAGTCTATGTTTGCACGGAAACACAACTTTTTAATTTTATTTCAAGTTTTATTTTAAGTTTAATTTATTCTAGTTTTAAGTTTTTGTTTGAGTTTAATTGAAGTTTAATTTTAAGTTTTATAAAAACGCAGTTGCTGCTGCAAAAGTAGAAATCCAAGTGACCGAACAAAATTGTAAATCAAACCAAGCCCCGGTGTTGGTTGGCAGGGATGACGCACGCATATTGTGCCTGGCATACACTGCATGAACGCTTTTTGTCGCACGAACACATGAGTTTGGTCGCGTGAACAGTCTATGAAACCTTTCGCCGTTTTTGGGTAAAATTTGTTCATTAAATTAAATTCTTTGAAATTTATAAATAAATATAAAAAAAAATTGGTCTTTTTCTGGTCCGAATGTAATGCATAAGAAGACAATTGAGGAGTGGCCGTACCAAAAGGCCTAAGTACCATTTCGAGGCAGAAGTAATGTCATACTTTTTATGTGCTTTATAGTCGGTTATTTGACTGTTATAATTTTCTCAACATAAAGACATAAATTTTATACAATCAAGTAAATTTTTAGTGAAAACAGAAAACAATTTTATTTACTTCTAACAAAATGTCACCCGTTTCATATAATGACACTACTTTTGCCTCAAAATGGTATTAAGGCCCTTTGGTACGG
Source organism: Calliopum simillimum (assembly GCA_951812925.1). NCBI lineage: Eukaryota > Metazoa > Arthropoda > Insecta > Diptera > Lauxaniidae > Calliopum > Calliopum simillimum. The sequence continues at coordinate 95,057,517 of OX638371.1, forward strand.
CCACTCCTCAATTGACCTTTTTCTGATCTCGGCCTTTTTCAAGTCCCGAGAATCCCGGGATTAGTCCATGCAAATCCCGGGATTAATTAAAAGCCATTTTTTTTCAAAAATATAAAATTAATATGAAATATTTTGCTATTTTCTACTGAACGCTTCAAATGGTACTATTTTGTGTCTTCAAAATGAGATATAAAGTCATGATGCCACTTTGGAATGATCGTAACTTTTTATAGGAAAATCATTTAAGACCATATCATAGCTCATTTTGAAGACAACCAATAAAACAAGGTGCTGTATTTAATAAAAAATAGTAAAATAATTTCGTACATCCTCCATGCAACCTCAAAAATCGTGTTTTTTGAAATTTCTGTTAATGATATCTCATAAACCGTACTTGATGGACCGATTCGGATTCAAAATCGACAAATACATTGGAAATGACTATTTCAGTTTAGAATTATTTCAATTATTTTTTTTTTTTTTTAAACTGCATAAACTAAAGTGTTGGTTTTTTCTAAATTCAATTACCAACAAAAAAGGGCCAAGTCGGATGATATGGCACCATATCATGGGTGATTTGGCACCCTAAGGGGATTTTAAGTTTTTGTTGCCACAATTGTTGCATGTGTGCACAAATGATGTACATGTTTCATGTAACCACTTACAGCACATTACGCATTGGATCCAATCGTCTTTTTTAGTGGTTTGTCCATATTCTTCACCGCATCCAACCCATTCATTTTCGCCTAAATCTTCAGGTCCATCAGATTCATCTTGAAATACTGCATTTTCATCAGCTTTAGTTGTATTTTTCTTTTCAAATTTTTTGTTTTCTGCTGGACCACATTTTCGGGAGACGTTAGAATCCTTGCCGTTTGTTTTCTCGTACTCGGCTTATTAATTTTCGATGTCGTTGCTACAGGCGCTATTTCATTTAAGACATGTTCAGGCTTTTCTAGCATAACCTAGTGAAAACCTCAAATTAATCAATTAAAAATGAAAACACAATCATTGAATGTAATACCTGACTATAATTCTGCGGCTCTGTGGTACATTGAAGCACTTCAGCCATATTTTGTCCTTGATTTTTCTAAACGCAATTCTGTTAAAAGGTGTGATCTGGAATTTTATTTGGACTTTCCCCAATGATGAGCCATTATAGATGCTGTTTGTTGGCCCTTCACATCCAGAGTCTAGTCATTTTTATGTTCAACAAAATATTTAAAACCGAAACACAAAGATTTAGCGGTAACTATATTTGGACTCCCAAATATCTTATAACATGCAAAGAGAGATATGGCATAAGAACCATATCACCCGCAGTAGTGGGGTGCCATATCTCCCTTTCGGTATATACAGGGTGGCTGATTCGAACTGTTACCAACTTCAGATAGACTTATCTGACAGATGGAACATGACAGCTGTCTAAAAATTGGCATGATGTTAGTTCATTCTATTGTCAACAAGTAACCAAAAGTATTTGCGCGTCAATTTATTCAAAATAAAAAATTTTCGAAATGGAATTCAAACGTAATAGTGTGATTGTTCTTTATTTGGCTGGAAAATCGCAACCAGCAATTGTTCGTGAGCTGAAACATTTAAAAGTGAATAAAATGTTTGTGTATCGGACCATAACACGTTACAATGGTACCGGCAGCGTTGCCAAACAACATGGTGGTGGTCGGAAAATAACTGCAACATCACCAGAAATGGTTCGAAAGGTGAAGGCCAGAATTGAGCGAAATCCGAGACGCAGTGGCAGACAAATGACTGCCGAGCTGAAAATATCGCGTGAACGAATGCAACACATATTGTCAAACAAGCTCGGACTAAAGGCCCTCAAGTTCCAAAAGACGCATGATCTCACTCCTGCTCAAAAAAAAGTTAGGCTCGATAGAGCCAAGGAGTTGTTGCGCTTGCACGCCGCCGGAAATCTGTCACAAATTGTCTTCTCTGATGAGAAAAATTACTGTATCCAGCAATATGTAAACAAACAAAATGATCGGATTTACTTGACAGAGAGGTCCTACAAAAATTTGAATGTTCGTTTGGCCACCAGGACGCCAGCACCACCGCATGTGATGGTTTGGGCTGCAGTGACTGCTGATGGGCGCTCACCACTCGTTTTTTTGGCCGCTGGCGTCAAAGTATACGCCCAGGTGTATCGTGAATCAGTGTTGGAGGGTGCTTTACTACCGTGGGCACGCAAACATTTCGGTCGCAAGCCATGGACATTCCAACAAGACTCGGCACCGTCACACAAAGCTCGTGTGAATCAAGAATGGTTAGAAAAAAACGTTCCTAGCTTCATTTCTGCTCAACTATGGCTCTCAAATTCGCCTGATGCGAATCCGCTGGATTTCTCAATCTGGGGTATGTTGGACAGGAAGGTCTTGACTAAAAAATACCAGAGCGTTGATGCGCTAAAAGTGGCCCTGCAACGAGAATGGCGCAAACTTCCACAAAATCAAATTCGTGCAGCATGCGACTCGTTCTTCGACCGTCTACGGGCCATAGTTAAGGCCAAAGGTGGCCATATCAAAAATCTCAAGTAGATTCTTAAAATTTGAACATTTCCCAACAATTATAGCGCTTAATCAATAAAATCTGTGCATGGAAACTAAAAATATAGTCTTTTGAATTGATTGGTAACACTTCGAATCAGCCACCCTGTACTGAGTAAAAATGCCACGACTCTAACACACATGTTCACTCGCACTCGTATTCATATAAAAACGAAATCATATACGCACCATAAAGCTGTATCAAATACTCACCGTTCTGCTGCTTCTCAAAGTATATGCAAAACAAAAGTAAGTCGTTTACTTTTCCAAAATTTTTTAAAAAATCCCACACAGAAGCTATTATTGCAAATACGGCTAAACGAACAACATACCACGAAGTATCTCGCGCAGTTGAATTGAAATGTGTCCATATTTAAATGCTATGAAAGCTGCAAGTATTGAAAATTATAGGGGTGCCATATCACCCACTGGTGCCATACCTCCCGGCTTTACCCTATATGGGTTATTCCATCATAATGTAAAATGTCTATTGTTTACTTATCTCTAAAAGAATTTTTAAAAATTTATAAAAGTGGACTTTTTCTAGCATATTTATCTCAATTTTGCTTAGTTTATATTTTTATTTCTTATGACACATGGTTTTTTATTTCAAAACTTTTCATTATGATATCCTCTCTTATTGCCTGTGACAATAAGAAGTAGCAGCTTGGTCCGATTTTTGGTCAGCAAGCACATGGATTATGCGGCTTTGATTTGTGACAAAAGGTTGTCATAAGCAGTTATTTCTCATTACAATAGACATCATCAAAATATCAAAAATTCGATTATACACTACAAAAACTCGACTGATTTCATTCTTGTGCCGCAAGTCAGAACAGAATGTCCCGTCGAGTCACAAACTCAAAAAATTATATTTTCTTCATCAAAATAGCTTGCTTTTAATTTAAAGTCTTCAATTGTAGTCACATATTTCTTCAATTGCAACATAAAAAAAAAAAATCATAAAACTGCAGTAGTTTGGCTAAAATTCTTCCATAAGTTAGTAAATTAAAAAGAGCGTTCCGTTCCATGTCCAATGAGTCACACATATTTAAATAACAATTTAAGACTGAAAACATTAACATTAAAGAAGGGTTATTTAGTTATTTCTCGAGACTGTTGTCACAGCTCGGGGCTTAAAATAACTTTGTTATGACCAAAGTTTTGCCATAATCTTTGGACTCATTCCGGGTGACTTAAACCTTTTTCCAATTCGAGCAAAAATTTTTTTGGTAAGTACATATCTCACTTGTACAACGGCCCTGATTGACATTTTTCTTAAATCACGTTTATTACATATTCCTGTAGACCAACCTTAAATACACCTTCACACAATAAATTGGAACGGTAAAAAAAAAAAAAATATCAATTAGGGCTGTTGTACAAGTGAGCGGCAATATGTTGATATAGTGGCAACTTTTTACCCACTTGACTTTTTGAATTTTAAAAAAACGTTTTTCGTGATACACCCTACTACTGAACCTTTCACCTTATTTATCTCTCTTTTTATGTTATCATTTGAGTTCTCTTCCGAGAGTATTTCTGCAATACTTTAGCACTTAATTTCTTCTCCATCATATTCGCAACAAATTAATACAACATTCGACAAACATAAAATTCAAAAACAAAAAGAAAACACACCATCGTACGAGTGACACTTAAGTGACATTTACAAAGTTACCTTCCATGTATGTGAAAATCGAACAACCATAACCAACTGCTGCAGTTTGTTGCAACAAGTTGCAAAAAATTAGCAACATTTGAAAAAAAGCAAAACTCAAAAACAGCAGCAGCAAGCAACAACAGTCAAAACAACATAAGCGACTATGTCATGTCGCGTCAACATGTTCATTGGTGTACTGTTGACATATCACCAAATAAAATACAAAATGTTCGCAATGATGTTAAAGATAATGCTGCTGCTGCTGACGATGATGATGATGTTGATGGGTTTCCTAAATCGACCAGCGACCATTTATGTTATGCGAGCAACAATTGCTTTGTTAAATCACTGCATTTAACACAGCAGCAACCTAAGGATATCCAAAAATGTAAAAAAAACTTATCGAATCAGTAAGAAATATTAGAGAGAAAGCTTTAAAAACTAAAATAGACGCACTAGTATTGACAGCATATTGCAATAATGAAAGGGCAAATCCATGAAAAAGTAAGTGGTGAAATATTCTTTAACTGTAAAATACATGCACATGAAAAATGGCACTACATGAAGAAAAATGAGTTTTATAATTTTTACTGTACTAGAATAGTAAAAAAATTAAAGTAATTAGCAATAAATTTCAAACGAATGAACGTAATGATGGTTCCGTAAAATAATATTTACAGTGAAAAAACTAATACTTACTCTAAATTGTCTTACTTTTTCCTATACTTAGAGTGAAATATGCTTACCACCAGAAAAATATAAAACCATTTTTACTTTATAATTCTATTAAAAATATTTATGTTTGGACAGACATTTGTTCAATATACAATTTTCAAACCTCATCATATGGATCAGTTGTGTAGAGGTCTAACAAGTTTGTAATTGTATGTAAAAAATAAAATTTTTCTATTCCTTAAACGGACGGGTCATGGTTCGAATCCTAGAGTGGTCAGTTTTTTTTTTTTTTTTTTTTATTTGAACAAAGCATTTAATTCTTTCTACAAAATTACTACATATACTCTACGGTTTTTCGAAAATTCAAAATTTACTAAAACAGTAAGGTAAAATTTACTTTATTGGGGAGCTGCAACTATATTGACTTGAAATTCTATTAAAATTTGCTAGGAATAAAGTATTACGAACAATTTTTTTTCTCCGTGTATGCATCGAAATTTTAAAAAACTTTTTTTTATCAATGTTGCACTCTCACATAAATTTGCCCATATGTTCGCCAACTTGCTATATATAGACATGTGGTACAACAAGTCAAAGCGATACGAACGATAAGCAAACCCACCAAAAATATCAACAACAACAAGAGCAATAGTGCATAGCACAGCAACACTGATTGCCTATCAGCTGCTGTTGCCGTTGCTGTACCCTTTTTCGGCAGTGGAAACACTTAAGTTGCAACTGCTGTTGTTGCTACTCTTTTTTTTTTTTTCGTTTTGGGGGGTTTCTGTGCTCCAATCCACATCATTGCGCACATTGAGCATGACATGTTGCTACTGGTTGCTGCTGCTTGCCAACACCACATTGGGCTAAAAATGTGGCCAACATACCAAAAATTGACGCGACAATGCGTCGAGACACGATTTACTTATATGGGCCGCTCGAGCAATAAGCTTTCCTGCAACAACAACAACAACATGTTGCCATGTGTCATAATCACAACATAGCGATAACAGATGGTCTACCATTTAAAATGAATAACTGCTGACTGGCTTTGGATGCTGGATGCTGCTGAATGCCAAAACTGAAATTGAATACTTTCTGGACAGCGGCACAAGTGCAACGTTGCAACAGTTGCAATTGCAGGTGTTTATGCAGAAGATTTGTCACCTTATTGTGTGCTTGGGTGTGCGTATGTTGCACAAGTGACATTTGTATTTTTTTTTTTTTTTTTTTTGTTATCTGGAATATTTGGTCTTTTTAGATTTTGTGTAAATCATAATTTCGCAGCTTTTCATGTGCTATGTTGCAACCACGTCATTGTTAATGCAAGTAGCAAGCAACACTTTTGTTGCAGACTTTATCAATCAATGCTGTGTTGTCGTACTCATTTATCATTGTTACCTTTGGGAACAAAACAGTGTCTTGTTAGTTTTGTATGTCGGCAATGGAGTGTGCACAAAATGTTAAGGTTTTCAGTTTTGATGTGTGAACAACAACATTTTTACTGCCGCGTACGTACGGTTTTATGTTTTGAAGATTATTGACTGAGTTTTGGCACTTTTAGGGTATCAAAGAGGCACTAGGTAGTCCTAAAAGTACTTAGAAAAGTTCTTTGGAGAAAGAAATCAAGATTCTATAAAGTCGACTCTGAAGATTCTAAATATTTCACTATGAAATTATAGCATAAAAAGTTAAAAGTCATTCTCCCCGCTGTTCTTAAGCTTTCCTTAGTGCACTTTATTTGCCCGTTTCGCAAACATATTACATTATTTTCTAAAAAAAACTTATACGACATTGTTTGTATATAAATGCATTTCAGTTACTGTTTTTCTGTGATAACTCTTTTCAAATTTTTTTAGAATATATCCGCTCAGTTTTTTTTTCATTCCAACTGTTAATTTTTTTAATTATTGAGTTAAAAGAGAACTGAAAGTGAAGAGAAAGAGGAGACTCAGTTCTTTTTCAGCTCAGTCTGTTTTGGTTTTCGATAGTGTTTTTTTTTAAAAAAAAGTTTAAAAATTTTGTAAAGAACGCAAGTTTATGTCATTCTCCCTGTACGTTTTTTTATATTACTACACATATTCATTTATCTTTATATTGTAAAATCAATAAACAATTAGAGTGGCTATCGAACAGTTTTAACTTTTTTAAAGATAATTGTTTTTGCAACATTTTGTCATTCTCCCGTATAGTAATTCTTTCGTCAAATTTACTCCGGGAGAGTGATTCCATTAGAAGACATAGTTGTTTATTGGTTAATTTTTAGACTTGTTGAACTAATTTTCCATTTTATGATAAGAGGATGTACATAAATTTTGCAAAGCACAAACATAAATTTGTAGCATTGCCACCTTGTTATATTCAAAAATCTTATTTAATTCTTACTTTTATTGACTAAATCAGACTTTTTGGTTTCAGTAACGCTCAGATAAACTTTTTTAAAATTGTTCAAAAGTTTTGGTGTTGCCACCCGGTTTTTTTTAAATTGCTTAAACCATTTATTTAAAAGGTGAAAGTTAAAACTTAGCCTTAAAACACTTAAATAAACTTTTCACAAATCTAAACTGAATTTTAAGGGTTGCCACCTGGTTATTTTCGAAAAAATTTTTGCATTAGGTATTGACAGATTTATAAGGAATTCGTTTAGTACATTGCACAATATTGTCAATATTGACCCAATCGCCTTGACTTTTGTACATATTGCAGGTAGTACACGTATTTTGCATGTGTCTGCGATTAAATGTACGAGTACTCGTATTTAATTGTGTAAAAATGCTAATTAAAGAGAAATTACGTGCACGTCTGTAGTAAATGCGATATATGGTGAGATATTACGACATCATTGTAGGCATTCGCTAACAAAGCAATTATTGGCACGTTTTTTAATAGCTTTGGTGGAAAATTAGAAAACAAAAGAGAATGTACAAATATAGAACTGACCACTGTCGAACAACTAATTACTAAATCAAAATCTTTTATAATTTTACGAAAAGTTGTATGGTTAAACACTGTACTATGAAGTAATTAAAACCATGAATCAATTTCAATCCCTTTGAAATGTCTTTGTATGTTTTGATTCACCTAAAAATTCTTTACAAAAATCCATTTTGACTAACATTACTTTAATACACATTTATATTTTCCTCGCTTGGTTAAGACTTTTTGCTCTTTAATCATAATGCACTGCAATCAAAACGATGGTTGAAGTCCTCGAATAACAAACTTAAACTACTTCACTTTGCTCCTTGATGTTTCTGACAGTTGCTTTCAACCACCTGCTGAATTCATCTGCTCATTGCTTTTGGCATAATATTCTCAGCTGTACTTGCTGTCTGTTTTCACCACATGCTATTTGGCACAGGGTGTACTAAAGTTTATTTTTTCTGTACAGGCAGACTCTCGATGGTTCGGGCATCAGCTAGAGATGATAAAATATTATGCATTTATAATTATGACTTTTGTAGAGTATATTGCAATTTCATCCCTAGCAAAACCAGGTTTGACATAACCCTCTCAGATATAGCTGAAACTCTGTCCTTTGTTTTGTTTTCGCCTAAAACCAATAAAAATGTCAATAAAGAATGAGGGGTGGTAAAAATACCCAAATCGGCTTATACTGCTTCACATTGGGCATTCCTTAGCCGATTTTCATGTTCTGACCTATTTTAGAAAGGAGTGAATCACACTTTAAAATGTAGAGTATTTAATGTAAAAAAGTTTTCTAGTATTTGAGAAAAAGTAGGGGAATGTCGTCGGGGTTGGGCCACTTTTTAACTTTTCTCTGTATCTTTTTTATATATGGGCAAATCCGAAAAAAGGTCAACCAAGAGAAAAATTTTAAAGTTGCCGTAATAGCTCATTTTGCCATTAGGTGAGTGGTATTGCCCACTAAATAACTAATGGTTTTTAAAATGCTTTCTTAGGATGCATTCCCCATTCCGAGCTTCCTAAAAATGGGTGCACCGATTTAGCCGCGGAAACGTATTTTGCCTTTAGGGGCGTCGCACCGGCAGCTACATAACAAAAAGTCTTTAATCACATTGCATTCCAAATTTCATAAAAATCGATCCAGTGGTTGACCTGCAATAGCGTATTTTTACCGTGAGATGCGGTGCCAAGAAAAAATTTTACTTTTGTGTGCACTGCACTCCTTTACAACCTTTTCCACAAATAAATCAATCGAATATAATGTGTTTAAGTTAGTTGAAAAGAGGCTGCATCAATTTTCGTTAGTCTATGTATATATATAAAATAAAAATTGTAACGTTCGCAACGTAACGTGCGCAACACACAAAAGTTACATTTTTGTACGAACGAAGGACTCTTTGATTCCCTCAAAAGCAGTTTCCATAAGCTCAAACATTATTCTTTCTTTGGAGGATTTGGCTTTTTTTGTTTATACTGGAAAATTCGTTAAAAATTTTGAAAATGTACATTGATCTCCACAACGACTTCTGATTTTTGTAACGTGCAAACAGCACTTTATGCACGATTATATTGTTACTGATAAAAGCCAGAAAATGTTTTTAAATGCCTTTTGAAAGTACTCTCAAATGGTAACATACCACTGCAGGTAAATTAAAAATTTAACATTCAGAGCGCTTTCAGGATTAAAAAATATGCGTACGAATGTAACGTTCGCAACGCAGGATTAGCCCATATTTGAATATTACCAAATTATTTGTCTTATTTAAGAGTTTGGGCCCTTATCTGTAACATACCTTTAGGACAACTCGCTGCGATTTCGGAAAAAAAAGTTATTGACGAAACTTAAAAAAAAAAATGTAGTCAGGGTTGGGCCATTGTAGTCAGGGTTGGGCCACCACCAAATACCGATGAAATATGTACTAAAATTGTGTGTAATGAATATGTATGAAACTTTTTATTGTTTTTCATTCGATAATACAACATCGAATCGCAATTTGGGCATACATAGCAACTTTTTGTGAGATTGCACGACTCGCTTGCATTCAATGCATGCGATTGAATTGCTTCAATTCAGTTTCGCGGGCATCGGTTCCAAGCATATAATGCAGAAGTCTTGACCCACATATTCGTCGTAAAAGGATTTTTTTCAGTGGGCGACCTCGTTTAGACGGTGTTTTTTTTTTTTGCGTTCGATTTCTTCGCGTCCGATTTCGAATGCTTTTTTGGCGTTTTCGAGGCCTCGCGCATCTGTTGCTTTTTACGTAACTCTTCGCGGATCTCTGGGGAGGTTAAGACCGTGCTTTTCATCGGGCGGCGCCCCCCATTAGATTTCACTGTTGGCGCGGCCACTTATTTTTTTATATTACATTCATTGCAACAATAAATTATATTTAATGTTCTGTGTTCCGAAAAACTGATTGAGTAATGTTATTTTACTGATTCGAACTAAAAATTGACGTGGCCCAACCCTGACTACACGAGTGGCCCAACCCTGACGACAAGTGTGTTTTTTCGATCGCTCAATACTACATGCGAACAGGTTAGGGTATCGAATTTTCTCTTTGGGAACTTGTAAATGGTTCACCCCTTAATGGTTATATATACAAACTTTTGCGGTGACATTTTCCAAGTTTTGAGTCGTTTTTCACTGCTATTACAAAGTTTTTTGAATTATCGAAAACAACACCAAGGCACAAAAATTTTTACTGATAATCCAGGTGACAAGCAATGCTTGAAAAAGTTTTCTGGCATCGAGAATAATAATTCGACGCTATAACACAGATGGCAGCACTTGTCATATACGAGAAATAGCAGTGGCCCAACCCTGACGACATTCCCCTACTATTCTTAATGCATTTTTATGATATGTATTTACCTTTCTGTAAAGTTCAAACAAAAACAAAAGAAAAAAAAAGAAACGAATTGACCGCACTAGGGTTCGAAACCTGGTCCATACGTGAGATAGAAACATTTTAGTTTTACTTACAACTACAAACTTTTTAGACCTCCAACCCACTGACCTCTATGAAGAAAAGGTATAAAATTTGTATATTAAGCAAATAAATATTTTTACTAGAATTATAAAGCAAAAATGGTTATACATTTTTCTGATATTTACCTTACTGTTAAGTTCAAACAAAAAAAAAAAGAAACGAACTGACCGCACTAGGATTTGAACCGTGGTCCATCCGTGTGATGGATAGAAAAATATAATAACATTACAATTACAAACTTTTTAGACTTCTAAACCGCTGATCTAAGAGATAAAGAGGTATAAAATTTGTATATTAGCAAATGTCTGTCCAAACCTAAATATTTTTACTAGAATTATAAAGTAACTAGTAAGGGTGGTATCTTTGGCCTGGCCAAAAACTACATACCCTACACTGCATTTCAAGTACTCGTATATTATTAAACATTTAGTTGATGAATACTACATATACAATGTACGTATTTTTGTACAACTCCAGTGGAGTAAAAATCATAACATTCATTTTTCTCCTTGCGCTGAAAGCTTAGATTTCAAAATTCTTACAACGCCCACTTTCTTTTAAAGGCAACACGTTATTTGCCCAGCCAGCGCAACTTTAATTAAATCCCATTTAGATGAAGATTCCTCTTTTCTTCATATTTTTCTTTATGACTCTGGTAAGCCTTTCATACTTTTATTTTTTTATTTACTACGCATAACAAAGTAGTACATAAAAATAGCAGCAAAATACTGCCGCCTCCGCTGGTTGCTGTTTGTGAGCAGCAGCAACATGCCTTAGCAACATGCGGCGATAACGCAGGAAAGTGTTGTATGTAGCAAATACTCTCGATTATCATTTCCAATATCTGGTACTAAACAAAATATTGCAATATGGCGCGCATATGGAACGTGTTAATATACGAAAAGTTAAAATGAAATGAATTGAAATTTAACATAAGGTACCAAAAAGCCAGCAGCCGCATACACGAAATGACATGACCGACCATATGTTTGCGCAATATGCCATACGCGCCATTTGGCCCCAATTATAATGGGTGGAAGCGACCAGAGTGTGTAGTGAGTGAAGAGTTATAAACTACCATTGTGTGCCACGCTGGCCCCAGTCTTAAGCATACAATTTTCCCCTTTCTCCAGAGTGGCGCGCCGCCATGTGATCTTGGAAATCTAAATCTGATCGCTAACATATTTGTAACAGATTCACGCACTTCATCGCGCGGCCTGTCTGATGTCAAAGAGTTTTCCTTGGTTTATTTTTTACACAATCGAGTTGTAGATCGGAAGTGATTTTTATTACTTTCGTGTGTGTGTTTGGGTGAAGTGGGAGTAGGGTGCTCGGGGCGCAATTTATTTTATTTCCCCATTTTTTCGGTAGAAAAACGCATAAAGAGACGATTAACACACTATTTCTGGAACTTGGTGTATTTTGTTACTTTGGGTGTCGGTCGGTCGGTCGGACGGGAGACGTTCTATGTGCTCACATGTGCTTTAAATGGGATTCATATGTTGCCAATGTTGCTCGTGATCATCATTATCATAATGATGCCATGGGTTAAATTTTGTTAATTTATTGCGTTGAGTAATTTATGCCCCGAAAGTGTTGTGCGCTGATTTTTTTCTTTTCGATTTTTTAATACCTTTTTATTGTGTTTCGCTTTAAAGTGATCTGTGTGATCTTGTCATAAGTATTTATGTATGTGCATTTGCCTTTACGACTACGTCATTGTCATTGTTGGTATGTGCCTTTTATTTAAACTGATCATTAAAGAAGACAACTTTGTTGCATGGGCTTCTTTTTTCTTCTCTAATTTATGCTCAACAACCGTTTTGTAAATATTTTACTATTTATGATCAGTTTGAGTTTTTTATGTCATAAGCTGAACGGTTTACACCATTGCTTTTCTAGGAGTTTGTACTTCATTAACTTTTCTCAATTTATGACTTAAACTGTTGTGCAGAGCCGAGTAACACCTGGCTACAAGGTCATTTTGTTAAATTTTTTGTTAAAAGTATAGTGAGGTACCAAGTCGCTGGACGCTTGTTTGATACCTCCACATATTTATTTTATATCGATGATTGAATTTAAATTTATTCAATAAGATTTACTTTGTAATTGAAATGTGTTAATTAGTATGAAAAGAAATTTGAAGCAAACCAAAAAAATAATTGGGTAATATTGTAATAGTTCAATTAAAGTAGAATTATTACAATACGGCAACATTAGTAAACAGCTGTCACAGCAATCAGCTGTTCACCACACTCAGTGTTTTCAGTTTAGGGGATTTCCCACTAGATTTAGGGGATTTTAAATGGTCTAGGGGGCAATCTAGAGGATACATTATTTAGGGGATTTGTTCAGGGGATTTTAAAAAGGTCTAGGGGAAATCTAGGGGTTGCTTTTATGTAAATGTTACGAAAACCTTATTTTAAAATATGTAAAATTACATTATAGTACATGTTAACAAAAATATCTATATTTATAAAATATGTATATTGAAACAACATTCACTTCATTTTGAAATTTGGAAAATTTTTTTTTTTCTTTTGTTATCAGAACATAAATGTTCCATATTTAGGTGAAATTTTGTCAAAAGTCCAGAATTTGTGAGAAATTTCGATATGAAAAATATTAATTTCGTTTTGAAATTTGAAACTTTCGTTATTTTTTTTTTTTTTTTTTTTTGTCGCTAAATATAACATTTTCCATTTAGTTAAAATGGTTTATGTTGACTACATGAAAATTATACTAATTTTATGATCTTTAGTCAATGTTTTGCAAAAATCGAAAATTCCATGCATTTTCCAACTTAGAATATTATGACAATTAGGAGAAGCCATGTTCAGTGGTTTTTTCTCTTCTCCTAATTGTCATAATATTCTAAGTTGGAAAATGCATGGAATTTTCGATTCTTGCAAAACATTGACTAAAGTTCATAAAATTAGTATAATTTTCCATTTAGGGGAAATTTCGGCAGAAAACCAAAATTTAGGGGAAGTCTCGTGCAATCTGGGGGAAAATAGGAGAACCTACCTGGCAACACTGACCACACTGAGGTGAGCTGGGATGATTATATCTTCAATGTCGGCGGAAAATATTGTCATTCTGGAACTGACCTGCAGCGAATGAAGTTGGTAAGCGCAGTAGTTAGAAGTATTTAGTTAAAAGGTAGCTTTGAAAGTATAACATTGGTCGTTGTGTATTCGTTTGTATTGTGCAATGCCGACACTGCGAAGCCGGAATGGACAGCATAGTAAAAAGGACCTTTAAAGGAAAGAAGAGTATGGCAGGGTAGGACCTCAAAGAGGGAGAAAAGAATGGCAGGACATTCGAGTAAATTGTTACGCGCGAAAATATATAGGGGAAGTTATCCGGTTGTTGGCAAAGTTAGCTATTTCAACCATAACTTTTGACCAAGTTAATTTTTATGCAACATATGCATATCAATGGAAAGCTAGAGACCTCAGGTAACTATAACCGAGAAAATTTATTCGATTCCATCAGGAAGAAAACAATTATTTAATTTTGAAGAACAAATTTTTAATAATGATTTGTATATGAATATGTAGATGTTTTTTAACTTTTAATACATGACCTCATGTATTTAAATTAAAGAATTTTTTTTAACCGGATATGAGCACTCCTGGAAAATCCTCTGAAAATGGGGAAATATGAAGTAAAACGCCACTTATTATGCAAAAAAGGAAATTTATTCATTTTAAAAGCCTTCAGGGCACAAATAGCAACGAAGAATGGCGAAAAAGCCTTCAGAGTAGCAAAAATGAAATGAAATAAATATAAGAATTAAATTATTCATCGTCCGCTTCCGAATCGCAATGTTTGCAGATGAAATAGCCGGCATGCATGTCAGCGCACCTCAAATGCATCGCCCGGTGGTAACTGTTCCATTCGATGGAGTTTCGAGCGGTCAATCGAATGGGCATCGGCTTCTCGCAAATAATGCAAAAATCGCGATCCTCGTCATTATCATGAGATGATAATGATGGAGCCTTCTTTGCGGTCTTGATCTAGCTCATTAAGTCTTGGTCTCGGTCTTGGTCTTGGTCTTGAAAAAATTTTCAGAGATATTGAGTATTCAAAATTTCAAAACCATATTTTTTCAAAGCAGTTGGGTTTTTAAGATGTCAAAATTCAAATTGAGAGATGATTTTATCTTCGAAACGGGCGCGACACACCTTTTAACTATAAATTACCAAGACTGAAAAGCAGTCTTGGTCTTGACGATTATCGTGTGCAAGACCAAAACCGTAGCAGTCTTGGTCTTGGTCTTGCGAAAATATCAGTGTCTTGGTCTTGGTCTCGCAAAATTACCAAGACCAAGAACAAGACGCAAGACCAAGACTAATTTTGGTCATCAATAATCGTAAACGTAAAAAATATGAAAATAAAAGAGCGAAGATCGGTGTTTGTATTCAATTAAAAAATTATTATATTCATTGTTGCCTTCTCTCCTCGAATGTAAATATTTTGTGGTGTGAACCTTGGCCAAGACCTCGGCCGAAGGAAAAGTATACACCACCCTATTCACCAAATATGTGTAAAAGATGTGTTTAGCACATTGAGTTAGAATATCAACATTTCCTATTAACTTCATCACAGAGCTCTGAATATTATCTAATTGTTTCAAAGTGCTTTTGAAATCCCAGGTCACTTGGCAAATTGTAATGCATCATGGATTTCATGCTTCAAATTTCCCTCCAAGCACTTAAGTGAAGTTCACAAAGCAATAGAGAATGTGGTAGACCAAAACTCACATTAAAAGGCTATTGCTGAAAGAAACCCAACAATCGGAAATATCACGGAAAGCAATACAATTAAACGTGAGGGATCGCATAAGATGAAGACGTTTTTACTAAACTTTGTTTGTTTTCCCAACCTTAAACAAAAAACATATGTTTAAGTCGAGCTGCCATATTTTTCATGGTTTTAGCTAACCAAAACACTGTGAATATGAAACATTAGTTGAATTTTTGTCAACATTTTAGTTAACTAATGACTGAAGTTTGTTTTTCTCGAGAATTTATAAATCAGAATCAAAGGTTTTTATTTTTGTGTTTGTTCATTGTTATCAAAACGATTATCTTTTGAAATTAAAACTTTATTTAACAAAGTAGTCATGTAACAATACCTTACTAAACAATGGCTATTCTTATCGTTCTCAGCTCACTTTCCATCGATTGCGTGACCTCCATAGTGATGGGTCCCGCCTATGACTTTGAAGCTGTCCGCTTTCATTGTATCCAAACGATTAGGAATTTTTCTCCATACACAAAAATGTATATACTTGTACACATACACATATAGATGTACATATGTATATGCAAATCTGTATGTTAATTTCAATTTAAATCAAAGTAATGCTCATCAAACGAACACTTGTTGTAGTCTGCGCCTGGTACCGCATACCAGATTCCAACATGGTTGTCAATTAAAAAAATCTCTACATCATAAATGCCAGCCATACAGAATAGAACAGACTAATAAAATTACAAAAAAAAAAGAGTATTCCATTCAATTTAAGCGAATCATTTGGAAATGCTCCCGCTGGCTACAATTCCAAATCATTTGCAGGTGTTCATTGTCACCTCACAACCAAGTGATTTGGAAAAGATGATGGAATCAAGGCAAGGCAAGAGAAGGGGGATGTACAGCTTAAGTGAAACAATAAACGAAAGAGTGTTTTTTTGGAAACGATGGGTAACATAAAATTGACTGATACCAACAATCAAAAATGGTCAATGGCCGCCACTTTAAAGCGCGATCAAAGGCACTGCGGATAGCGGCGATCACAATGATCACTGATCAAAATCCGTAGAGCGGTGTTCATCAAATCTTAACAATGGAATGTCAAAAAGAAAAAAATATATTTATTTTGAGGCTCCCAACTGAACGAATCGCTTTAGATCAACAGGTTTTTTTTTTTTCTTTTGTTCTTAAGATCGTTAAATTGTTGATAACTTTTTTTGGTTTTTTCAAATTATAATTCCATTGGTAGATATGATTTTGTTTGCTACTAACGTTGGGTGCGTAATTTTGTGGGAACACAACATTTTTCTGGCTCGTCTTTTCTCTCTCATGCCCCCAGCTTTGAAGTTTACTCTTTTTTTTTTTTTGGAACAAATGGCGCTTTTGTTTAAACTGTAAAATACAAAAGTTTTTGTTGTTGTTTCCGTGATGTATTCTTTTACTTTTGTTATGTTGATCATGTTGATTGATTGCGCACACCTGTGTGTTGAGTTTATGAGCTACGGATCTTGTTGACTTCACCAAACTGGTATTGTTTAAATTAAAGCCGAATTCCTTTAGCAAATTTATTGAATTTTGTATTCTATGCGGTATTTTTGTACTTTTTCATTTTGGAAGTTTGACTGTTTCTGTTGTCTGTGTTGCCTTTCTTGCGTTGAACATCGAAAGAAATCAAAAAAAAAATGTGTGTGTTCATTTTTTGGTAGTTGTTATTGGCGCCAGTTGAAACGTGTCTGAACTTTGCCTTTAAAAAGACTAGGCACATACTTTGAAAGAAAGACAGCAATACTGGCACTTATGCTGAATGAATATGTTGTTGGCTATAACTCTCTTTTAATGTACGGAAATTCGCCAAACGGTAAGGCCTTTTGATAGAGTATGCACCAACAATCACCAACCATCTCAACAACACTATGAAGGAAGATCTTGAAAGTAAGAAAATCATATGTCAAAAGTCGGAATAAACTTAGACAAAATAACACAATGACTATTGTTGGACTTTTGTTCAGGCCCTATGCTCCTAAAGTTTTATTTAGGATATACATAAGTATAGTGGCAGTATTTAGTACATTAAGAAGATGCAACCATCATCAGTGATATAAGATCTGTTAGTAAATTGTTTTCCCTAAACAAGGCAGCACCGATAAATGATAAAATAGCGTGGATATTCAAAACTCAACGATTTAGCCATTAGTTAGAAGTAACTTACATTTTCAGAAAAATTACTAACCCATATTGGACCAGAGGGGTAGTTTTCTACCACTAATCTAAAATGGTGATTTCTATGAAACAAGAAACTCTAAAGACTATTTGTTGATACATATCTGACCTTTGGAATGTAAGCTATCATTTATTTATCACGATGGTCTTGGGTTCAGCACGCCCACACCGCCCCCTTATATTAACCGAAAGTCTCCACGAACACCATTTTTGAAAAAATATTTAAAATGATATCATCAGCACTCATTTTATGTTGCCAAAGGATGGTAGTTTCAGTTAGTAAAAAAAAAAAGTAAATAAAATCGGGACATACATGTCTGAGATATCCGATGTCGAAATTGCTGGGGTAGTTTTCTACCTCTTGGGCCAATGTGTACATACTTTTCGGATAATTTTGACGTTTTTTGAAAGCAACGCCATATTTTAGGAGCAATATATGTTCTGATTCCGAATTCTGAAGGTTTCTGACATGCTAAAAACGATGCCGTAATCAGTTTTGTTCTATCACGTCAGAATTTTGGGATATTCTTGTTTCAAAGTGAAATGTAGCTGTGTTTTGAACATTTAGCTTTAAAATTTGCAATATGGCCATTATATCACCTGGTCATGGATGACAGGAACATAAAAGGGTTTCGATGAAACCAAATGGGATATGTATAACATAAAACAGTTTTTGAAATAATGTATCAGTGTAGTTTCTTTTTTCTAATGCCAGAATTTTAATCTTCGAAAATAAGGACTTTTCATACTCTTAGTATAAAAAGTCCCAATATGGCTACTTGGTCACGTGGTCATGGACTACTGAAACATAAGTGGATTTCAATAAAACCAAATGGGATTCATAGAGCATAAAATAGTATTAAAAACAATATATCAATTAGGTGCAGTTTCTTTTTGCTAATGCCAGGATTTTATCCCTAAAACAAAAAGGACTTTTCATACTAAAAACCCAATATGGCCAATTGGCCACCTGACCATGGACTGGATTATGAATGAGTCCCGATGAAATAGTGTTTGAAACAATGTATCGGTTATCAATGAAACTTTACAATTCTCTTCTTCTCTTCTCTTTAAAGAAAACATATTTAATTTGATATCACTTTTAACAACGTTTAACATAAAATAAAAAAATTTCATTTAAATCAAAGATACACCAACCAATTTATGCCAAAGATACCGTAACGAAAAAAATAAAAACAATTTTTTTTTTTAGTGCCATTAAACTTAAAAGCAAGGCCGAAACATGCAATTTTTATCTTAGCACATAATTACAATTTAGGCGGCTTGGTTGCATCTTCGTCATGGTATCAGGTTCAAAGTGACCATCAAATTAGTTTTATGCTCTCGGTACTTGCTATCTTTGCCGTGGCTGTTGTTTTTGTTGTTGTTGGATAAGTGTCTTCCATTGCAAAATGTTATGCACTGTTGCTCTGGTGAATGACTGAGCTTGTGAGTGAATGAATGAATGAAAAAGGAGTAACAACAGTGCTATTAAGAAACAACATAGAGTTGGCTCATCGTTTCGTAATATTTATGTATTTTGTTTGTATGTAGAACATGTGGTGCTCCACAAAAGAGATCCTATAACTTTTCATTGTGCGGCTCACCGTTTTGGAGATATTCTTCAAAAATAGGTTTTTGAAAGACTTTGGGTCTTAGAGATATATTTCTTAAGCCTTAAGTCGTCTGAAGAAATAAGTAATGTTATACTTTCTGGAGGAAATAATTTTCTACAAACATGTTATTTTTATTTTTTGACAACTGATCAAAAGTTAACAATTTTATAAATTGATATATCTCCTAAACGATGATTCAAATGAATTTTTTAAACTTTTTTGTAAATATTTTTCCTTTTTTTTTTTCTTGGCTCCATAATTGTTAACCAAATTTTTTTTGCAAAAATAAATGGATTTTGACACAAATTTTCACAAAAATTGACAAAATTCACCCGCACTATTTATGTCTCACGTCGATACCACAATATTGCCAAATATGTATGAGCAAAATCGGTCACAAAAACTTTTCAACTGATACGCTTCGCCTGTTTTCTTTCACATATATAGGGAGTAATCGCTAAGGTTACGAAGCGTCTGGCAGTTGATAAAAGAGGCCTAAGCAAACCAAAAATTGAACCCCCTCCCCTGGCAGTTGATAAAAGAGGCCTAAGCAAACCAAAAATTGCACCCCCTCCCCTGTCTTAAATGTACCCTTGAGGAGTTCTAAGTTATAATCTGATTTAGGAGCGTTTAGGAGAAAATTTTTTTATGAAAAACTATTAGCTAATTGAATGAGCTTTCTAAGAATGTGTTTTGTTTATAGGGCTTAAAAGAATTTCGCAAAGTTCTGGACCCTTAAAGTTGATATTTAAAATGTTTTTCCAATTTTTTGACTTTGGCGGCCATTTTAGTATAAAAAAGATCCTATAAATATACTCTTCTATAATTTTTATGAGTCCTCGATAAATTCCTTTAATTGGTAGTGCATTTGTTACATCAATGTTTTAGATTGAGGTCGGAAAAAAATACTTTTCTATGTAATATACACGTTACTCGCATGCGTTGCGCTGCATATGACGTGCGCTATGCACTCACTGCGCTTTATCTACTGTAGCCTTTAATCGGAATATTCTTCAAAAGTATTTTTTTCTGACCTCAATAAAAAAATTGGTATGACAAATATACCATCGAATTCAAGGAAATTTAACGAGGACTGAAAAAAATTATAAAAATGTATATTAATTGGACCTTTTTTTTACTAAAATGGCCGCCAAAGTCAAAATATAGGAAAAAAATTTTAAATATCAACTTTAAAGGTTCAGAACTTTGCGAAATCCTTTTAAGCCCTATAAACCAAATGCATTCATAGAAAGCTCATACAGTTAGCTAAAAGTTTTCCAAAAAAAAAAGTTGTTCTAAAACGCTAGGGTGACCCCAAAAAACAGTTCAGGAAATCAGTTTAAGCACTATAACTCCTCAGGGGTAATTTTAGACCCCCTATCATTTGCAATTTTTTGTCAGTCTAGGCCTCCTCTATTTGTACATTTTATTCCTTTGTATAGAATTGGGGAATTTTTACCACAAAGGTATACCATGATGCGGAAAATTATTTAGGGATATCCGATTTCATGAAAAATAATGAATCTGGAACTACAGGGTGGCTGATTCGAAGTGTTACCAATTCAAAAGACTATATTTTTAGTTTCCATGCACAGATTTTATTGATCAAACACTACAATTGTTGGGAAATGTTTAAATTTTAAGAATCTACTTGAGATTTTTGATATGGCCACCTTTGGCCTTAACTATGGCCCGTATACGGTCGAAGAACAAGTCGCATGCTGCACGAATTTGATTTTGTGGAAGTTTGCGCCATTCTCGTTGAAGGGCCACTTTTAGCGCATCAACGCTCTGGTATTTTTTAGTCAAGACCTTCCTGTCCAACATACCCCAGATTGAGAAATCCAGCGGATTCGCATCAGGCGAATTTGAGAGCCATTGTTGAGCAGAAATGAAGCTAGGAACGTTTTTTTCTAACCATTCTTGATTCACACGAGCTTTGTGTGACGGTGCCGAGTCTTGTTGGAATGTCCATGGCTTGCGACCGAAATGTTTGCGTGCCCACGGTAGTAAAGCACCCTCCAACACTGATTCACGATACACCTGGGCGTTTACTTTGACGCCAGCGGCCAAAAAAACGAGTGGTGAGCGCCCATCAGCAGTCACTGCAGCCCAAACCATCACATGCGGCCAAACGAACATTCAATTTTTCGTAGGACCTCTCTGTCAAGTAAACCCGATCATTTTGTTTGTTTACATATTGCTGGATACAGTAATTTTTCTCATCAGAGAAGACAATTTGTGACAGATTTCCGGCGGCGTGCAAGCGCAACAACTCCTTGGCTCTATCGAGCCTAACTTTTTTTTTTGAGCAGGAGTGAGATCATGCGCCTTTTGGAACTTGAGGGCCTTTAGTCCGAGCTTGTTTGACAATATGTGTTGCATTCGTTCACGCGATATTTTCAGCTCGGCAGCCATTTGTCTGCCACTGCGTCTCGGATTTCGCTCAATTCTAGCCTTCACCTTTCGAACCATTTCTGGTGATGTTGCAGTTATTTTCCGACCACCACCATGTCGTTTGGCAACGCTGCCGGTACCATTGTAACGTGTTATGGTCAGATACACAAACATTTTATTCACTTTTAAAAGTTTCAGCTCACGAACAATTGCTGGTTGCGATTTTCCAGCCAAATAAAGAGCAATCACACTATTACGTTTGAATTCCATTTCGAAAATTGACGCGCAAATGCTTTTGGTTACTTGTTGACAATAGAATGAACTAACATCATGCCAATTTTTAGACAGCTGTCAGATAAGTCTATCTGAAGTTGGTGACAGTTCGAATCAGCCACGCTGTATACCATATGCCTGAAAACAGCGTTTCTAGTTATTTACAGCAAGGATTCAACGGCGAAAAACAGTTTAGAGTATAAAAGTATGGCCAACAAAAAAAAAAAAAAAAAAGCTTCAAGAACTTGTTGCCTTAAGGTTTGCATACTTTAGTTGAAACCAAAAACAACAAAAACAACAACAGCACCTACAACAAATTTATAACAAAAGTTAAATAACCTCACAAAATTTGCGCTTCGTTAAGCGCCGCCTCAACAAAACAAACAAAAAACGCTGCCATCACCGCCATCGATTTGGGTGGCTCCAAAACCTCCATTGCTGTATGTGCTTTGTTTGCTTTTCTTGCAATTTATATGCAGTGTTGTTGTTGTTGTTGCTGGGTTTGTTGTTGCTGTTTTAGTTGCAGTTGTTCAATTTTTGCCTCATCATTTTTATCCGGGGCTGCGCGCAAGTGATTTCCGCAGCGCAGTTCGTTCGTATCACAAAATTTCATGTGTTGCTGCATTGATTGTTGTTGCTGCCGCTCTGCTGCTGTTTATCGTTTTTATTTGTTGCCGCAACCCACCGCGCCGCACCGCCCCGCCCGTATGCTGATCATAGTGTGCGCCACACAAATGAAAATGAACACGTGCGTCCGGTTTAGTTCAAATACGAACAACAACAACAATCAAAAAAAAAACAAAATACAACACCAACAACATATTAAGAGAAATAACAACAATAAAAAAAGAAGAAGAAGAAGAAAAAACCCCACAAAATGCGATCTGCATCAATTGCAGCTCATCCTCAGCTGCATGAAAATTTACTTGTTGTGCAGCCCCCCTTTCTTCCCCACATACCCCGCCGTGCAATGTTAAAAAGAGTTGAAATTATTTAATTTATGGTGATTGAAGCGATTTTTTTTGGTCGATTTTATTGTTGTTGTTTTTGTTGTTGTTGCTTTTGTAAGTTTTGCATTTTTTTTTTTTTTTTTCGTCACTTTGGAGGTTATGCATTGACGTAAATTGCTAATGAAATTTTGGAAAAGAAAAGGTAAAAAAAAATCTTTTTCAAGGTAAAAGCATGGAGCATCGAGGACATATAAATAAAAGCTGTAGAATGAAGACAGGACTTGTACGAAAAAAAATTTCTCAGAATATAGCTACCAAGGTACTCAAAGTTCAATTTCGATCCAGAGAAAATTTTGTCCCAATTCATTTTCAAAACCGAAAAATTCTCATAAATATGAAAAAAAAATTATTTTATATCTCAATGTCTTCAACTTTTTATGTAGACTTTGAGCTGCTAAAATTTAATCAGCAATTAATTTAGGCGTAAATTCTGTAGTTTTTTATATATTGTCCATTAAAGATGGGAAATTAAGATACGAAATGTAGTGAAAGATATCTTCAAAACTACAAATACAGATTCGAATTTGGCTGAAAATCCACATAAGAAGTTAAGAGCAATTAGGAACTAGTAAGGGTGTTACCTTTGGCCTGGTCAAACTTTATGCCTTACACTGCAGTATTTTGAAAATCTGGCTTGTAAGGGAGGTGCCACAACCTCCTGTTCAAATTCACATAGCTTTTGCACAGATCTTGCACTTTCTGTCGTCAGTGACTGAGTGAAATTTGGTTGGATTATCACGAAAAACGCTGTCGGTATAGCATTTTTAAATTTTTTCTTATATGGGAGGTGCCGAGCCCTTTTGTCCAATTTCGTCTAGTTTTTGCTCAGAGTCTGCATTTATAGTTCTTAGTGTTTTAGTGAAATTTAGTTAGATTATCTCGAAAAACACTGTCTGTATAGCCCTTTTGTCCGAGTTCGCCTAGTTTTTGCTCAGAACTTGCACTTACCGTCCTTAGCATTTATGTGTATTTTGGTTTCATTGTCGTGAAAAATACTCGAAAGTTACATTTTGAGTATATATTTTGTTTAGGCGGTAGACGTGTCCGTTGACATAAGCACCCTTTTCATAGACCAGGTCACATATATACTTTTTTATACCTACCACGCCTCCTTCTGCGTATTACAAACGGAAAGACAAAGTGAACATACCCTGGATATAGGGTATAAAATTCATATGTTTTCACAAAATTTACAAATTTAGCCGTGCTGCCATACTTTTCAGGGTTTAAGTTAGCCAAAACAATGTGAATTTAAAACATTAGTTAAACTCTTTTCACCATTTGTTAATTAATCGGTTAACTATTGACTGTTAATCCGGGCCAAAAAGTAGCAATAAAAACAAGAATAACAAATGAACTGAAGTTCGTTTTTCTCAAGAATTTATGAATCAACGCCTTTCGAAAAAAGACAAAAAAAAAATTTAAATTTCATCCACACAGACCAAAAAATGATCCCTAAAAACAAGAAGATTGTCGTATAAACCTATTTTACTATGTATTCCTATAAAAATTAGAAAAAAATATGAATTTTCCATAGAAAAATGGAATATAAAGTGTATGTATGTATGTATTCTCCTTTAACTCCTAGGAGGAGCATAGGGCCAATATGAAATCTCTCCATTTGTCACGATCCCTTGCGATGACTTTGATCTCTTGCCACGATTTTCCCGATTCTTGGATTTCCTTTTCCAACGACCTTTTCCAGTTGGTTTTGGGTCTACCGCGTCCTCTACTGCCTTGTGGATTCCACTCAAGGGCCTGGCGACAAACTTCGCTGTGTGGTTTCCGGAGAGTGTGACCAAGTGAGAAACTTATAATTTCCAGAGAAAACCATGTAACATTTTTTTTTTTTTTGATTTAACAGAACCTTCTGTATTTATTTATTTTGCATGGAGAATGACGGCAGGATTGAGGCATTTAAGAAAATATGGTGTAGATAGTTATTTTATTTTGTTATATGAATCATCTTTACATTCAATTTATTCTTACAAAATGAAATATCGTCATCGTTGAAAAGGCTGAAAGCCTGGTGGTCGAATTATGACCACATCATCCAAAAAGAAAGTCACTTTAAAACCATATTGAAATCTTCGTAAAATTACCTTTGAATCTTATAATATTAAGAAGAAATCTTATGATTTTTCAAGAAGATTTCTCAAAAAATAAAGATGATTTTCAGATAATTTTCAATATAGTGAAAACATTTCTTCTTAAAATTACAAGGTTTTCATATAAATGGCAACAGATATTTTAAGAAGATTTCCTCTATGGTTTTGATGTAAAATTCTTTTTGAATGAAAACCATAAAGAATATTTCTTACGTTTGTTTTTTTTTATGTGGACGATTTGGCTCTGTGCTGGTACAAACGAAATTAGTTTTCGAGACCACAAAGCTAGGCATAAAATTGTTAAGGCTCAGAAAAATTTAAAGAACTTTAAACTTAAAAGTTTAAATGTTAATTGGTGCTCAAAACATTTTATACATATTGTGTAAGAAAAAAATATCCACATACTTCTAAATCATAAATTTGCATCTGTGCAAGAACAATTATAATTTCTTATACTTATTTGCATACCTGATATAAGTACGTATGTATGTGATTACATAAATGATATATTAAACGTTTAGATTAAATTAGTCATTTAATAGAACTTAAATGGCTGATGTGAAAATGTTCACAACTTAATAAGCAACTAAGTAACGATCGAGTAATCAAATAAATTGCATATTGCACCAAAATAATGAGTGTAGTTCACAGCAGGTTCAAAATTGTGCAGAAATCAGCAAATAGGCAAACCACAACAGCGACAAAAAACTGTATAGTGGTTGACTAATCGACCGACAGATCGACAGGTCCCCCTCCCTCCCACTTAAATTCTCACATTGCAATTTCCACATTGGCAATTGGGTAGCTTGCTCACCACTCACAAGTACAACTGCTGACCGTTCTGATAAATTGTCATTGCACTGCTGTGCCCCAGTGCCAGTCAATCAGTACAAATGCTGATGACTGCTAAACCGAATACATACAAGAGTTGCTGTCTTTTACCATTGCTGCTGTGGTGGTGGTGGCGATTGTGGTGGATTGTTGCATTATCAACAACATATGTTGATATTGCTCTTTTGCCTTTATTTGACCCCATTCAATGTCATTAACTCTTCCAAGGTTTTTTTCGTTGTTTGTTTTTTTTTTGAATTGTAACTTGCAGTAATATTGCCAAACAGTTATGACTCCGAATAAATAAAGTTCAATATGATCAGTGTTTTATTTTGATAGTTGTTATGTGATATTGTTGCAATCAATCTTTTAAAATTTTGTGCAATAAAGCACTCACAATTGGGTGAATTTTCCCGAAGAGAACTTTTTTACTTTGTAAAGAAAATATGAGATGCTCCACAAGAAAAGGGACGGGGAGTGTCAACTTCCGTTTTCAATCGCTCTTAATTTATACGTAAACCCCACTGATAATGATATTTTCCAGTATACGATCAGATAGCTTGCTATCATGCGACTCACCGCAAATTGCAGTGCAAAACAACCGTAGCAATGATGATGGAAGTCAGTCAGTTGATAGACAACAATTCCAGCCGCCTATCAGAGCCAAGCCAAGCAGGCAGTCTCATACAGTAATTGAACATTTTAACGATGCAGCTAATGATTATTAACATTAGAGTGTTGTTACACAAAGCAAATCAGAGCACATGTAAGTGACGTCAGTTGCTGTTGCTAATCAAGATGAGCGCCTGGTATGGTGTGGAAAATAAAGATAAACACAAACACTATTACACGGTTCTTGTCTGAGCGTATGAGGTAATTTATAGCAGCGATTTGGGGCGACAAATAGAAGCAGAAGAAGAGTTGTGTATCTAATGACGTCTAATGTGTTCCTTTTTATGGAACACATTGCAATAATAGGGCTACGTAGCCAATTCATTTAAATTATCGTCGCCTTACTGTAGTAGCAGCGAAACTTGAGGATTCACTGCATGTCGAGTGATGATGATCTAAAACAGATATTAAATGGGACGGGCATAAACACGATTCCTGTCGATTTTAATTATCAGTAGCCGTGCCAGCAATGGTAAAATGTCATTAAATCAGAAAGGAAGTTGGCAGTCAACAAAACGGAAAAAGGAAATATTCCTTAATGGTGGGGAAATGCGTAATGATCGCAAAATAAAAAAACAGAAGTTCTTATGGCATGCACTTATTAAAATTTATTTAAGGAAATTGATGTGGAACACCTGTTCAACCCCTTCGAATTGTGAGAAAATATAAATACTACAAATTATAGATTCTATATAAGAATGAATGTATGTATAACAAACTAACATCCGCCCGATTTTGCTTTACGCTCCAAAAAGGCTTGGATGTTTCGTTAAGATATTAGATATGAGTTTTCTTTGCGTAATCGATTAAGATTTAGGTTGAAATCTCCGATTTTTATGAAAATTGGTGAAACGTTAGTATTTGACATATGTATAACTGTGGTAAAATGATTTTTCGAAATTCCGAAAAAATCCAAGATGGCGGCCATATGACGTCCGATCCAACTTTTAGATACTCACATGTTTGAAAACTTATAGCTCCTCGGATTTTCATTCGATTTTAATAAAATTTTAAGGGTTAGTGCAGATAGATATGAGCTTTTGGAAAAAAACTACATTAAAAAAAAAAAAATAAAAGTAAATTTTATTATAATTATTTTCCAAGCCTAAAAATTGTGGTATCTTTTACTGTTATGAATTTTTGAAATTGTTTAACTTTGTGTTTATCATGAGGCGTTGGTGCACGTGCGCTACTATATATAATATATGTATATAGTAGCGCAATCGACCGGACGTATCTTTTTTTCGGTGACCCTTAGTAAAACTTTTTAAAAATATTTTTGGAGAATTTTTTAGCCCATTATAACCAAATATTTTGGATAAAGGGTTCAAAAAGACCCTTACAAATATAATGGGCCAAGATGATTACATAACTTAATGTGAATTCAAGCATGGAACAATTTTTAGAACATCGCAACCCATTATGTCCCGTTTTTAAGGGTCTTTTGACTCCTTTTTGCAAAAATTTGGTTATAATGGGTTAAAAAATTCTCAAAAAATATTCTAAAAAAATTCTACTACGGGCCATCGAAAAAAAATACCGCCAGGATGGTGGCAATGCTATATAGTAGCCTTGAATGCCTTGAAAAACATCTTTTGCCATTTATTCGTGAGCACAGGGGTACTGTAATGTTCTAGCCTGCTTTAACAACCTCTAACTACTCCAGAGCCACTATAGAATGGTACAATAGCAATAATGTAATTTTGGTTCCAAAAAAGGCGAATCCACCTAACTGCCCAGAGCTTCGACCTATTGAAAGATATTGAACACTTATGAAACCAGACCTTCGGAGGAGTAAAAGTACTGCAAAAAGTTTAAAAGATTTCAGAAATAAGTAGCGAAGATCATACGGTACTGTCGTAGAAACAACTGTACAAAACTTTATAAAGAGTCTTAAGAAAAAAGTAAAATATTTTTATAAAAAATAAATATTTGTTAATAGTGTGAGGTTATTTATCTTCGTTATACTACTCATTAATAAATAAAAAAACAAAATTTAAAAAAAAAAAATCATTGGGGGTTATCGTGAATAAATATTCCCGGGGAATTTTGTCGAACTGCCGTGTATTCTCTATTGCCGTTTTTAGAAAATTCCCCGGAAATCTTGATTTACGATAATCCCCATTGGGTATTTTTTTATTGATGAAAACCAAAGTAACAAATTTTGATAGGACAATCCTTATATATAAGAAACAAGTATATCTTTTGCATTGCGCTTGCTGAAATAGAGTTTAGTGCACTCGATCGCTGGTGGCCACCGGAAAGAAATTTCACGCTTCAAATGATTTTCATTCATATAAAATGATTCGAGTTAAATGGTGTTACTACAACCAGCATTTGTTCATATATAAATATGGATGTATTAGCCTGGTTTTGGTGTTGTATGAAAAAAAAAAAATACTGCGATATTGATAGTTTTTATGGGTCAATTTTGTTAGGTTGCGTAAAAAAATTATTGTGACAAAGCTTGGTCTTGATCGGAAGGGGGTAACATTTGCCGCATCGGGCCCAAAAATTTCACGAAAATAATTCAATGCTCCCCTGGGGTGACCCCTAGAGGGGTGAAACGTATGACCAGGATCCATTGAGTCCCCCCTCTAAAATCTACATTTTTTAAAGTTCGGTGTAGCTGTCCCAGGACGACCCCAAGATAGATGAAATGTATCACCAGGTCCTAATATTTTTCTATCCCTAACATTTTCATGCAGCAGACCTGTTCCCTATCTGTCCCACTTTTGGGTTCCCCTTAGAAAAAACTCTAAAAATTTGGAAAAATTTCGAAAAATAGTTCAAAGCTCCGGGTGACGCCTAGAGTCATGAAATGTATGACCAGGTCCTATTATTTTTTTCTCCCAAACATTCTCTCTTGACACCCCTTACTGCCACCCTTTTGGAATTATCATGCTCCAAAAATATTGAAATGATTTCAACAGACAGGCAGACATCCAGAGAGATGGACATGACTATATCGACTCAGGAAGTGACGCATTAAAAAAATCTTAATATAAAAGTGGAATAAAAATTCGGGTAACTTCCTTAACGTCAATTGCAAAGCAAACATCCAAAGTCATTCATTCCTAAGCGCTGAGCTAGAAAATATCGACAAAGCATAGCATTAATTAACACCGCCAACAAGTAATCAATACGCATTTAATTGGCAACAACCACATCAACCTTGTTGTTGATGCTTTAAGACAAATTTACTGCCAAAAATGGAAGTTTTTGACAACAAAGCAAAACACGGTGCAAAACGCAAAAAGCAAACAAAAATTGTAAAAATTATGGGAAAAAGTTATGAGAATCTTTGGTCAATTTATAGAAATATTTAAAATAATTTCCACTGATCTCATTGAAACAGTTAACTAATAAATCAATTACTTTTTTTGCAAACTTTATATTTTCGAATAGTAAAATGTCAAACTTTGCAAATAAAGTGTTCCCTTACGCAAAAATACAGCAAAGTCTATTTTTACAATGTCCTTCAATGTTGTATGCTTTTGCAGCTTACTCGTAGATGCTGTCACAAAACTGTTTGTGAACATTGTCTGCATACGTTTAGGAAGTCGCTCTTGTTCTAAATATTTTATTTAATTAATGTCCAAAATGAGAAGCATCAGAAATACAATGTTGGCCAATCTTTTGACAGGCAGTTCAAGCAAAAGATTAATATTACAGCTAATTGACAAACAAACAGCAAGCAATTAAAACGAATAACCCTGTTTGGGTCATAAATAATTGTTAATAAAATACGCACCTATCCCCAAGTAGATGTGTATATATGTATAAAAGTCAACAATAATAACAAATTAACAGAAATTATAAGATTTATTTATCCCACTGTCGCATTATTCACTGTGCGAACGCAGCGGGTGACCAAATAAAATGCGAAACAAAAAAAGTTCATTATCAACTGCATACAAATTGAGCCTCATCAGAACGCTGTGATCGTTCACAGCAGCAGCAACATCAACAACAACAACAATTTTGATCTTTGAACAAAAATAAATAATTTTTTTGCAATCGAGACGATAAATAAAAAATAATAAACAAAAATAATATTTCTAAAAATTTCGATTATTTTCCAATTTCTTGCAATGGCGGAGGTAGCAGCAAGCAAAAATTACAACAACAATGATAAAAATAAAAAAATAAAACAATTAAATATAAATCAATTTGTTTCTCTTGCATATATGAAAATGATTCAACGAATTTAAAAACAAATTGTAAAAATGTAATAAAAATAAAAATAATTCTTTAAAAGTTTTCAACACCAGTGTACACGGTGCTCTTGAACAGTCGATAGGTTTTTTGAATATGTGGAGAAAATCTGTGAATTTGTATTAGTTTAGTGGTCTGAAAAATGCAAACCCCGAAATCGTAGCGAAATATCGCGAAAATACATATCCCATATAAAATAAAAAAAATTTAGAAAAAAACGCAACAAACAAATATAAAAATAGTTATATTTAATGTATTTTGTAATGCTGAATCCGAATCCGGCCTTAAAATTGCTATATCTCATACGGTTTTTGAGATATCTTAGCATAAACAAGGAAAAAATACCGTTTTTGCTATATTTTGAAGCTATATAACTATAATACATAATATCGTAGACTGAAATAATGACAAAACACGTTTTTTGCACTTTTTTAACCTTTTAGGTTAGGATATCTCCGAGAAAAATAAAGTTATCGACATTATTTGAATTAGGTTTAGAAGATTGATTGATTTCTGCATCTGAATTTACGGATATACGTCCTGTTATATAGCTCCAAAACACAACAATAAAACATAGCGTCGGCTTTTTTTCCTTGTTTAGGCTAAGATATCTCAAAAACCGTATAAGATACAGCAATACAGCCGGATTCGGATTCAGCATTGCAAAATACATTCAAAATAACTAGGTATTTTTATATTTGTTTGTTGCGTTTTTTTTTTATGAATTTTTTTATCTTATATGGGATATGTATTTTTGCGATATTTCGCGGGGATGATCAGCTACGATTTCGGGATTTGCATTTTTCAGACCACTAAACTAATACAAATGAAACCCCATTCACAGATTTTTGTATAAATATTAACATATATGTATTAAGGTGGTCCAAATGGCTTAATAAGAAATATGCCTAAAATTCAGTTTAGTTCAAAATTGAAAAAACAAATTTATTTAATTCGGCTTTTAAGGTTAAATGGGCTTAAAAAGTTTTGAATTTTGTCGAAAAAACAAAACTTTTCCAAATATTTATTTATTACTTATAATTTTGGCTGATTTTCTGGGAAAATTATCCATTAACCAAAAAAACTTCATCGATTTCATCATTCCAAAAAAGTCTATACACTTAAGATTTAAGGGTCCTACATCGATTCGGTTCCTGTGGTGAAGTTATACACGTAAGAACTTTTTTAGAATATGCAAAATTTAATAAGGTTTCAAAAGTTGTATGACTAAATTCTAAAAAAAGTAAAACTATAATATTTCGAAAAACGCATTTTTATACCAAACACGCAGTATATACTCACTTTGTCCTACTGTTTGTAACGCAGAGAAGGAGGTATGGCAGATATAGAAAAGTATATATATTCTTGATCAGCGTCATCTCCTGAGTTGATATAGCCATGGCAGCCTGGTTTACTATCTGACTTTGCGTGGAAATATTTTTCGCGGGAAAACTAACCAAAATAATTCGATAAAATTTGGTACATTGACTTCACCGTAAAAGTTAGATCCTGAATTGAAAATTATCGTAATCGGTCAACGGACACGCCTACCGCCCATATAAAAATTATATTCAAAACGCAATAATAATAGCATTATTTGCACTAACGCAAGCAAAATACACATAAATAAGTATTTAGAATAGTAAGTACTAGCTCTAAGCAAAAACTAGGTGAAGTCGGGAAAGAGGGCGTGACACCTCTCATATAAGCAAAGGTTTCATGATAATGAAACCAAATTGCAAGATCTAAGCAAAAACTGAGTAAATTCAGTCAAGAAAGCGTGGCACCTCCCGTATAAGCAAAGTTTTCAAAACACTGCAGGGCAGGGTACATTAATTTTTGGCCAGACCAAAGGCAACACCCTTACAAGTTTTTGTTTAATTCAATTAGGGTATTCCTTATAACGTGTAAGACTCGCAAATCTATATATTAATACGCAAGACAAAAATTTGTCCTACCTTTTTTACTCTGTTTGAAATGAAGCACGACTTTGAATTATGCACCATTAGAAAGGTATATTTGTGTAGATGTGCACAAAGTTAAAATTATGTTAATATTTTGACGTAAAGCCAGGTAAAATTATATACAAATTTTTCAATATTAACAACTACAAATACACGGCAACAAGCATAACACTGACCCCATATTTTTTGTTTTGTTTATATTTCGCTTGAATTATACCACGGATGATAAATGAGCTTTTATATTTCGTACAAAATAATAAAAAAAAGTACTAAAAGTGTCCAAAAAGTACCAAAATTATTTAATACATTTGTGGTTGAATTTTGACCACTGGGTGATTCTAGTAAATTTTATTTTATATTAGTATAGGAACTTTTTTTTGATACTTATGAGTAAACTATTTAAAATATTTATAATATCACCCTAATATATAATAATAATATAATTTTCGAGTACCTCATTTTTTTACGGAATTCTGTTAAACGTCGTATTTCAAAATGTTTTCAATAAAAAATTTCAAAATCCTTAGAGCACTTCGGAAATGATCGGCTAACGAACGATTTCTATGTTGCTTTAGCCGAAGCAAATAAGGATAATTCTGGAAAATAGTTCCAAATGAATTTTTTATTTCCAGAATTGTATTC
The DNA here is from genome assembly GCA_951812925.1 of Calliopum simillimum. Classification (NCBI taxonomy): domain Eukaryota; kingdom Metazoa; phylum Arthropoda; class Insecta; order Diptera; family Lauxaniidae; genus Calliopum; species Calliopum simillimum. The sequence continues at coordinate 95,091,052 of OX638371.1, forward strand.
ACTAATGCATAAAAACTAACGTGTGAAAAGTATATTGTAAAATCGTATGCCCAAAAAAAGTTATTCAAGGTCAAAAGTTGCGCAAATAAATTTTTTTCAATTATTTCGCTTACGGCTGCAATTACGAAAAATAATGGTCGACCGATATTTACTGAGTCAACAGTTGTTTAGCTTCAGTTATTTACTACGAAAAAACAGCACCAATTTGTTTTCTATTACTCATGGTTTAGGAGGCATGTCAATTTAAAAAGTTTTAAAATTTCGCGATATATACGTATACATATATACGAAATAATTATCGTAAAATTTTTTTTATTCAAAAAAAAAAAATTTCCAAAAACGTAAAAATTGCGAACATTCACGTCTTCAAAACTAATAAAAAATTCATTAACACTAGACCAAAATTCTTCATACTTCTTTCAAAGGAATATTTTATTCAAAACTTAAAGAATTCACTCAAAATTTGCCATTTTTATTTTTTTTTTTTTAAGTAAAAAAATTTAACGATAATTGAGGAGTGATTTTTCAAAAGAGCGTAAAACCACTTCCAACCTCGAACAAACCTAAGGATGCCATCGCCATTACCATGCTAAAATGCATCCAAAATTCATCACAAAAAATGCATTTTTCTAAGATAAAATCGTGATAAAAAGTCGCATTTCAGAACAAAAGGTCTTATTTCCATATAATTTCATAGAAATTTTTAGAGTTTGATATAAAAAGACGTATTTTGAATTGTGGCCAAAAAAACTTTTAATATTTTTTATATGCCCCTATATAGGTGCTTACATACCATGCCAATAGACATCAAAATAAACTTCCAAATGGCGAAATAAGAGTGATTTTGAAACAAAAGGGCTTATTTCCAAATGTTTTTTACTTTTTGCAATTACTGCAAATATGTTACAACAAAAATGTTAAGGGGATTAGAATCTTAGGTCAACTCACTATAATACAGGAGACATTAAAAAAAAATATGTTATTATAAACAGCCCATAAGAGTTTTTTCTCATTACTGAAGATTTGTTTAACATGGTTTTACGCCCTTTTAAAAAATAACTCCTCAATTATTTCGTATATATGTATCAAATACTATTTGCAGATCATGTAAATTTTAATAAAATAGATCAAGCGAAAACAGCTCCAGAGATTTCCTTAAGAAACTAGTTTTTCGAAATTTGAACGGTTTGTGAAAAATATCTCCTAAACCATAGGTCGTACTAAAAAAAAGTGCTGAGAACGGTTTGTAGGAAATATAATTTTCTACAAACAAGCATATATTTACTTTTTTCGTGCGATAAGCCATTCGAGAGTTATCTTAATTTAAAAAGTACAACATATAAATATCGCGAAGTTTTAAAACTTTTTAAATTCACATACCTCCTAAACTATGAGTAAAAGAAAAAAAATTGGTGCGGTTTCTTCGTAGTAAATAATTAAAGCTAAACAACTGTTGACTCAGTAAATATCGGTCGACCACTATTTTTTCGTAATTGCAGCCGTAAGCGAAATAATTGAAAAAAATTTATTTGCGCAACTTTTGACCTTGAATAACTTTTTTGGGCATACGATTTTGCAATGTACTTTTCACACGTTAGTTTTTATGCATTAGTGAATACAATTCTGGAAAAAAAAAATTCATTTGGAACTATTTTTCAGAATTATCCTTATTTGCTACGGCTAAAGCAACATAAAAATCATTCGTTAGCCGATCATTTCCGAAGTGCTCTAAGGATTTTGAAATTTTTTACTGAAAACATTTTGAAATACGATGTTTAACAGAATTCCGTAAAAAAAAATGGGGTACTCGAAAATGTTATTCAAATCACCCATATGACAGGCGTGATATACTTATTTCATATAATCAGGTAGCAATAAAAATAATATTAAATTTTAATGCAAAAACAAAATTCAGTTTGGTAGGTGGTACATTGCAATAAAGTAATATATGTGTTTTGTAAAATTTCGACTGTTTAATGCTGTCATAAATTTCAGTTTTTAAAATTTTAACGATCGCCTTCCAACCGCCACCTATATGGCAATATACGGGATTTTATGTATTTGTACATTCGGTGAGTTAACGATCGTGTTAAATTTGACTATAAACCTTGCAAAGACTGAATATGTACTTAGAGTCTTAAGAAGCTTAAAAGCTTAAGCAGCTGGTTTTTGACACCACAGCCAAACTGGACGCTGACTAAGGCTTTTGATCTTTTTACCAAAGATCGCTTGGATAGTGATCAATCTGCTAAGATTGTCTTTTGATTTGATGCAAATAAATTGCATTTTGAAATTTTTAAAAGTAAGGAAAACATCTGTTCTTCTTTTTTGTAAAATTTTTTATTTGTTTTTTTTTTTGAACAAGTTTTTTTGTAAACAACTCCATTTGTCTTTGGAACTTTATACTCGTATGACTAAAATTGAATTCTATTTTCATATCTTATCTCAAAGAGTAACAGCATGCAAATCGCAAAAGCACGTTTATTTTAGAATAACCCCTAATAATCAAAATAAGTTTTAAGTTTTATATCGAAAACTCCATTTGTGGATCAATTAAGACCACAAAACTATGCACCAAAACTAATTTAAAATCAAGTACATTAAGTTCCGACGCGTCGTGTGCTTTTATGCAACCATTTTTGATACCATAAAATCGATCATGCATGCAATCGATATACGATCCTGCTGATCTTTATCAATAAATTCACAGAAAATGAATGCACGCAAGCGTTAACACATTTTAAATGTTCTGTCTGACAGCAGTAGTGCACAGCATCGAAAGAAAAAAAGGGGGAGCACCATACTCTAAAGTTAAAAGCACATAAGTTACTTTTGTTATTATCACAAGCAAATTGAAGATTACAATCTCAAACATCCAAACAGCGTGCACACCAAAGATCAGTTATCTAAAATGGTTCGTGTTCGTATGGTTGGTGGATTGGTGATTCAGTTCCAAAGGTTTCCAGTTAAAGTGTGTGTGTGTGCCAAGTGCTAGTGCGTGCTAAATCTGGCTCAACGGCTGCACCGTAACAGAAACCAAAAACAAAATAAAACAACAGTGAAGGAGGCACAAGTGTCTTTGACTCAGAGCTCTTAAGGCTTTTAACAGCATCATGAAGTACATTAAGTACTGGGTGTTTTGCTTCAACTATATCGCTTAATTACTTACCTATCTTGAAAATAAAGTGGTATCCAAGGACGAATAATGAAAAGACCTTGGACTTGCTCCAAAAGTCCAAATATACCTAGTTAAGTTGCATGCTTTTTGTTTGTTTTTCCTGTACTTGGTTTTTAAATAAAGGCACCTTTTAGATAGTAAATGGAAGCGCTTAATGTTCTAAGTCTAGTGATATTTAAAGGAAATGTGGCAGCCAAGTATTAAGGTTACGGTCCAACTATTTAACAACATACTCTTCAGATCTTTGGTTCGTACAGGAGTTCCGTCCCGTCCAGGAATTAATGAAATCCAGCACTCAAAGCATGGGTTTTTTTTATTTATATTTAGGAAGTAAGTGATAAGGTTACGACAGGTGATAAAAGAGATCTAGGTTAAGAAAACATTTCACCTTAGAGTCTAAAATGTACCCCTAATGAGTTATAGGGAAAAAATTATTTTCTGACTTGTTTTAAAAAAAAAAAAAAAATTTCTTGGATCACCCTAACGTTTTAGAAAAATTATTTTATTGTAAACTTTAAGCTAATTGTATGAGCCATCAAAGGGTGTACTTGGCTTAAAAAGTTTGAAAGGCATGAATATCATAACACATTACTCTAAACCAATTAATTTTGATCCATTCCAACTCGCTTCCTCTTGTCTAATATTGTAAGCGAAACTAAGGTACATGCACTGATATCTACTTTAAAATATATTCCATGAATAAAACACCCTGTTTAATGATCAATACTCCATATTAACTAACTTCATACAATATCATTGGCAAACATTTGCAGAGCACCAGCACCACACCACACCCTGCTATAAAAATCGATTACTTGCTAACGATAAGAACCAAAGCTGCTGTCGCGCTTTCGATCTAATTTACTGTCAGTCGTTCGATCGACCAGTCAGTTTTTCTTCTTTCCCAAGCAAAGCATCTTTTCACGCTGACGACATTAAATGATCGCGTGAGAGACAACGCTGGCACAATAAACGCCATCATCTTGTCAGCCAACAGCTCAACATTATAGACGTCAAACCAGCAGCAGAGCAGAGAAGCAACAATACGCGGCAGCGGCGATATCTACTGATGTGATCTTTTAACGCTTTCGAACTCTACGGTCTTTAAACTTGCTTGCACCCAGCTTTGAAGTTGCTCTTCTTGTCGGCTATTGTTGGTGTTTTTTGTTGGCGCACTTTTAAATTAACGCCAGCATTTTTCGAATAAGGTGTGTTCCAAGCTGTCACATGTGGCTCAACTTACGCTCATCGTTACAGCATAGCACATCGCAACTTTCTTCGCCTTCTGCTGTTGACTGCCATACCCGGTTGATTGTTGTTACAACTGGTATCTTTCAATCTGGCTCTGCAGCATTCACAGTATGAATTGATGTTGCGACGGGTGTGTTCAAATCTCAGCCTAGAAATCTTGCTTTAAACTGGTGCACTTTGCCAGCTGAAAGAAATTAATGCACGCAAAGCGTTAAAATGACAAAACCGGTGGTGCATAGTCGTCGGAGTCTATGGACTCGTCGAACAGACGGAGTAGTTTTGTTATACTTGCAGGCGAACACATGCTGGTCTGGAGTTATGATAACCTACAAAATCAGTGTTGCATTTTTAGGCATTTTTTTCGGGAAATTACAGTATTAAATAGGCCAACTTTCGTAGACAGCGCAAAAATTGTTTAAAAGAATATCACTCTAAGAAAGCATGGAGATTCTCTACCAATATCTCGTGATATTGCAGATTTAACTGGCCTTAAATTTTGGTTCCATGACCTAAGTATGATCAAAAATTATTCAAGGACAAATTTAATTTCTGCTTAATAAATCAATTAAAAAACTTAATCATCAAAAACTGCTATGATATGACCGCACATCTTAAGCTTCTTAATATCGACAGGATCTTAATACCTAAGGTCGACGCGTACTCGTCTAATGCTTGTCAAATTGCTCTGTGTTCACTTGAAATCAGTTCATTAGACTATCGACGAATCAGAAAGTCATGTCAAGTAGTTGGTTAGCGAAGATTGCAATAACTCAGTATATGACAATCTCAGAAGTCTTCGGCATTATCATTGATGAGCTATCAAGCGTAGATTCCATAACGATCAGGTTTGCAAAATTTTGACCTTTCTTTAATGCAGACAATAGAGCTGATCTTTTTAATATACGTATGAGCTTTATTATTCTGGAACTTTAAGCGAAAAAATTAATCGTATCCACTGAATGCAATCTTCATTATGGCTTTGAAATTCCTCCAAGGAATCTTGGACTTCCTTTTTACCGTCCTACTTTGATCAACATTTTTTTTCTACTACCTAGTGGAATCAAAGCATGTCAAACTTCATTCATGTTTCGTAACTCTGCTTTTGGGTTTAATACAACGGGTTGTTGTCACCGACATTCAGCATTCGTCCGGTAGGACTGTTTACTATCACCATCTCTGTTCCTTATCGTTCTTGTCGATATTCTAGATAAAGCTCTTAATAAATCCAAAAAAGATATCCTATGGAACTTTACCGAACATCTGAAGGTTCTGGACTTCGCTGACTTTTAAAGGTGGCAATGATGACATCAAAAAGCGAATATCAATCAAGAATATCAAAAGCGTAAGCGCTCAACTTTCAACTAAAGAAAATGTGGTCATCTTCCGTTATCTCTACCAAAACGAAGTGTGCATTTTTGATTCGAATGTGAAACCGGTTCTGTTATATTTAATTTAATTTAATTTATTAGTTAATTTTGATTTACTGGTATTTAATTTGCATTACGGAGAAGAAAAATGAATCAACAATTGTTTTTTGAATTGCACCGCGTTATTACAGGATCTAAGACTAGTAGGAAGCGCGTTCCAAAGACGAATTGAATATATGAAGAATTGCCTTTCAGAAGTTAAACAGGAATACCGAAAAGAGTTTATTGTATTTGTACGACTAGAGCGAGAAAAATTTAACCTTTGAAACAAATAAAGAGGTTCAGCGGAGTATACTATCTTGTGCAAAAGCAGAAGCGAGCCAAAGCTAAGAATATTCTCAAAAGTCATATCATAAATTTTTTTTGCATACAGAGAAACGTGATCCCTTCGTTTAAACCCGAAAACATAACGAGTGATGTTATTTAAAAGCATGTTAAGTTTGTTTTTATGTAAGTAATCACAATTTGAAAATATTTCACAGCCGTAAAGCAGAGTAGGGACGAGATATTTTTTAGCGAGCAGACATCGAATATGCAGTGGAGTGAAGTATTGTGTTGTCCAGAGTGCTCGGAGCATACCGTAAACTTTGCCAACAGTTTTGTTAATATGGTTATTCCAAGTCAACGTTCTATTGAAAGTTACTCCTAAATTGTTCACCGTATCAACATACTCAATACTGCAACCACTTAATGTTAGGTGAGGCAGTGTTGAAATATCAAAAAAATTTTTAGATATAACTAGGCATTTCGATTTTTTAGGGTTAAGACTTAAGCCATTTTTTAGTGCCCAGTCGGATATACATACAAGAACCCTGTTCAAGTACATAACGCAGTCCATTAGTTTGTCAATTCTACTACTTGCATAAAGTTGCACATCGTCAGCATACATATGAAATTTGCAATTTCCCAAAGCATCAGGGAGGTCATTGATAAACATGGAGAAGAAAAGAGGCCCTAAAACAGATCCCTGGGGGGCACCTCTCTTGACGGGTAGAAAAATTGATGAACTATTGTTGGCAAAGACAGCCTGTGATCTTTCCGAGAGATATGATGACACCAGGTTAGCTGCACTTTGAGAAAATCTGAAATTTCTTTAGTTAGCAAGATCTCATGGTCAACTGTATCAAAAGCTTTCGAAAAATCCAAAAGTGTTAAAAGACTAACAGCATTGTCATCTAAATTAAGTCTGAAGTCCTCAGACACATCGATAAGGGCAGTTATACTACTGCGTCTGGCCCTGAAACCCGATTGCTTTTCAGTTATGAAATCTTTTCTGTTTAAGTAATTACTAATTTGAGCGTTAAGTAAATTTTCTAAAGCCTTTGATAAAAAAGAAAGAATTGCGATTGGGCGAAATTCATCTTGAGATTTCGGTACCGGAATAATTTTTACTTTTTTCCAGCATTTCGGAAAGATGGACTTTGTGAGCACCGTATTAAAGATATGAGTTATGTAAGGGAGTATCCTCGGAAGCAAAATTTTAAAAAAATAGGGTTTATTTCGTCATAGCCAATGGCATTCGATTTAACTGATATAATGCTTTTTTAAACATCACTTTGGCTAACGCAAGCGAAACTGAAATTATTACCATGATCTAACGAAATGACATCATTCAGATAAGTATTATCACTAGCCGTGGGCATTGGAATATCAATGAATTTTTTATTAAGATCATCAACATCGACATTTTCACAATTACTAATATTTTTTTTATTTATACCAATGCGACGTATCTCTTGCCATGTTCGTTTGCTACCAACGGCCAAACTGAATTTTTCATCATAAAATTTCTTTTTTGCAGTTTTCACTTCTCTTACAACATTCGAACGTTATGGGTTTGAAACGTGGCTTGTTACCGAACAACTATTGAACAAGCTGAAAGTATTCGTGCTCAAGGCGCATACTAAAGATTTGGTGGCCTCGCACTTTTTCACACGTCGAACTATACCAAAAACTAGAAAACTAGATCAAGCTACGCAAGTGAGAATGGATTGGTTATACTCTTCGGAAATCACACAGCGAAGTCTGTCGCCAAGACCTTGAGTGGAATCTACAATGCAGAAGAGAACATGGTAGACCGAGAACCACCTGGAAAAGGTAGCTGTATAAGAAAATCTAAGAAAAAGTCATGGCAAGAGACAGCAAAGGATTTATATGCATACAATTTTATTTGGAAAAGGTTTAGCTTGAATTAGAAAAGATTTGTTTTAATTTGAAAAATGGAAGTTTATTTTGATTCGAAAAAAGATCCATATGTTGTGGAAAAGGTTCAATTTGGAGTGGAAAATCTGTATCGTTTACAAATAGGGCATAATAATTTCTGTTGCAGATTTTCTAAATATCCGATGAAGTTCTAACAAGAAATTCAATTATATTTTTTTGTATTTCAGATACCGCGCCAGCCCAATCAGTTGACCAAACTGTCAGTTGAAACTCGAGGAAGGTATTTCTAAAATGGTCAACACTGCATCACTTAATTTATGTTTACTCGTATCACTTAATGCCATTGAGTTGCATTTACCGAATACAATTGGACAGACAGAATTCCAGTGCGTAGCAAATTCTCCACATACAGTTTTCTCAGTGTTTGCGTGTGGTGGATCAGCAACGAACGCGTTTCTCCCTCGTTAAACTTTGCAATTGAGATCAGCACCGATAAAAAGCTTTCAAACGAAGTGCAATTGCTTAGCAAAGAAAGCAAAAAAAATACTTGACAGGGGCGAGTTAAACATCATATATAGCTCCATGGTCAATGCGAGAGCTAGGATGCAATTATTTCCAAGTGTTGCAATGCTCTTGGAGTTATATAGTAAGTAAGTCGGGGTTGTACATTTCTTTGGCACATGCCAGTATGGTGGTCCAAATAGCAAATAGAGCATCTCGCGCATTCATCACAACTTCACGCTATCACAGTCAATTCCTGCAACACTCGCACTGACTCACTCACTAGCAGGCCACAAGTGATGAATGTCTATGTTATGCGATCTAATGATCTGGAAATAAAGTTAATAAATCGCCTAACTAGACTACTACACATTGCACTCGCGAAGAGTTTTCCAACTTCATTCCGTTGCTGGTGATGTGCACCACCGCAGCACTTTTGCTCTGATCTTGAAGATAATAGCAATGGGTAAAAGCGTATTATTAGCTGAAAGTTTCCTTCAGTTATGTTGCATGAATGCGCTCATGTGGCGTGGCATGACGTGGTTTTCCCCCCTTTTTTTCTTCTTTACTCTACAATGAATGACTTCAAATCAACTCTGAATGCAACAAGATCGCTTGAATGAATGGGGGTATGGTGGATTATTACTTTGGAGCCATTCATTTTGCGCACATGCCATTCATGACATTTATGATTGTTTAGGAAAAATTTTCCATTTCAGCTTCCATCTTTCGAGTGATTTTGCAATTGCTGATCGTGAAAATGTACATAGTCGTATTATGCATTGTAAGATCATAATTTGTTTGTTGTAACATTGTACATTAGGCAGCGCACATGAGCGAATTTAATGAATGAACATTCGAACCGCAAAAATGAATCATGAATCTAATAAAACTGGGATTTTTCAGCATCATCTCTGCTTTTTCTTCTTCTTCTGGTTTTTATGGTAGATCACTGATAACAGTGTTGCGCATGTGTTGTTTGCTCGTACGCTTGATCGCTGATCATTCGCTTAATCTGGTTATTTGAGGCGTTTCGTATTTATTTATGTGGATTAATTGGCGAAAGTGTTGGAAGCTGCTGCTGCTGCTGATGTTGCTCCAGTTTATTTACCTCGCACATGCAACACAGCGAGCGCTAGCAACTGTTGTTGCACATAAAAGTTATTAACTCTGTTTATGGTGAAATGTCGACGATCGTCGAAATGTGTGGTACATCGTCAGTCACCGGTGCTTTTTTTTATTGATATCAAAAATTTACCATGCAATGATTTTGTGATTTATTTGTTTTGATTTGTCATCATTGAAATTAACTTTCACTTTGAATTGGAAAATTAATGGTGCAAGTTTTGACACACCTTTGATAGAGTGAACAATGTGGGGGTGTAAGTGTATTTTCTAAAGCAAAAAAATTTCAAGCACTTCTGAACCAAGCACTTTAAAAGCGCTTGTCCCCATAAAAATTTAGAAGCACTTATACAGTGGTTTTTGTATGGCTGCTGTAAGCATTCAAACATCAACATGGGTTCAACTTTTTTTTATTTTTCTCTAATTTATTTCTTTTGTTTAATGGAATTAAAATTGATTAGACAATGATTCTATGTAAGGCTGTAGGAAGCATTTGAATATCAAATTCTGTTTGGACGATCGTAGGTTCGAATCCTTCTGCGGTCGTTTCCTTTTTTTAATTAAAAGAACGCTTACCGCCGCATTACAAATAAGCACTTCAAAAATAAATTTTCCGTAAAAGGCCGTCCACACGAACATTCTTACCTGCGCAAACCTAGTTCGTGCAAGCTAGAGAGTTTGCGCATACTTTTTTATGGCGTCCACACGACACAGGCAATTTTATGCAGATATCTAAGCACTTCAGCAGGGTTTCTGAAGCGCTTATTTTCCTCGTATGAGATACAATCATGCGCTTGAGCAGTTGATTGGCAAAAACGACGATTACTTTGGATGGAACACAATGATAACTCAATAAAAGAAAATGTTGGCAGAAAGTACTTCCAAGGGAAAACATCCCAAAAGATGGATATGTGGAACTACACTGTTATGGTTACTGATCAAATGTCTGGGATATATTATCAAACGATGTTTTAGTCTACCTAGAACTGTGATGTTAGAAGAAGTGGACATACTTATTATAATTTCTAAAAGGTTCCTTCATATTGCTAAAGGAGATTAAGTTCCGCAGATGCCAATTAAATGAAAAGAGTATTCTGAACTCAGAATATTTTTTATTAATATAATGGGTTAAGATATTATATGAAATTGTTCCTTGAGTAATTTCAAAATGAATATTTATAGTTAATAGTGGTGTGATATATCTAAAATACTTTTTTTGTGAGTATTTTAGCTAAAAAAACAATATGTGGTTGATTTTAGGTTCCAGTTATTATTTTTTCTATACACATATCTTACCTTGATCCTTAGCATTTTACGTCCTATGAAATTTCTTCTTAGATGCCTTTGTTTTGAGTAAAATGCTAGATTTTGCTGACGAACGTGAGCTTAACCAGATTTTTTAGCCAAAATGGGCCTTCAGTAGAATCAAAAACGCTCCTTTGGTTTATCTCGAAACGAAAAAAAAATGATGCAGATATCGTTTTTAAAAGGCCTTCTAACTTTTGAGTAGGTTTTGGGATGATTTTTTTTTTTTTTTCATAAAAATCGAACCGATCTATTGTACATATATCAGTAACTGTGTTTTAGACGGCAACGTGGTAACACAGTTCTTCGTAAAAGAATTTGAGTACTATCTTCTTCTCCTTTTTTTGTTTACTTTTTTTTATACTGCGATATTATATGTATCAAGAGCATCTGCCCTACGTGCACTTGGAGTTTATTAGCAAGCTTTCGTTTCCGCACCGCTTCTCACCGCTTGCCTACAAACTTTGAGTGCCCTACGGGCATATGTCCTTCGTATAATATCGCACATAACAATTTGAAGGGTCAAACTTTGAAAATTGATAAAAATGTGTGGCCACCATGATGAAATCCGATTAATATTTAGTGTAAAACGGCAACATTCAATAATCTACTTCGTGCTTAAAAATTAAACACACATTTTTATCTGTGTTAAACTAAGCACTTTTTTTTATTGCTTTCCGATACTTTTTACAGAAAGTGCTTATACAAGCACTTAAAAACTTTAATCGGAAGCACAGCAAATATTGCCTAAAAATATTCCATCCAAAAAGGTCAAATCTAGGTTACTTCCATTGCATACATTGCAATGCGTTTTGACTACCGGTATACGTAACTTTCAAGCCTATGAGGAAATGGAAGAGAGAGAAAAAATTTATATCCTACAAAAATTTAATGCAACATAAAAATTTGCACGTGTTCCATTGTTCATTCATCAGATTTGTTGCATCGACGTTCGTATCGTCGATGGACCACGCATTAACTTAAGACTCAGCTGTAAAGACCAATATTAAACAGACAGATACTCAAATAGATATGTAGATGAAATGAGATGGCTAGTGCTGGGTGGAAAAAGAGAGCAACTATTTTGCTGTTATCTCAGTTATGTTGTTGATGCTGTTACTGTTCGTTCAATTTCTTGGTTCATTGCTTGTGTCGAAGTTCTTTCTTAGGTTTTATTGCAACAGCAACGTACAATATGATCCACAGTGTAGCTGTGCAATAAAAACTGTGATAAAATCATTAATGTTACAACCAAATTTAATAAACTTTTAAGTTTTCCATAAAGTTGCGTCAATAAAAATCAACCCATACATATCTATGGACTTTTGACAAAACAATCTAACTCGAAATTGGCAACTTTTCAGGAGAGCCTAGAAACTGATTGACTACTTTTCAATAATGTGGCTCAATTTCGTTGATGCAGCGTTGAATCTCCTCTTTCCATATATTTTTACTAATCTTAAAGTGTCAGCTGTCAAATTATTTTTTTTTTTTGGTTCATACGTGTAACACTTCAGTACACGAATGGCGCTAAGTTCAAATCTTGCGTGAACTATGGGACACCCTTATATCTCTGGAACAAGAAATCATAGAGACATGGCGATTATACCAATAGAAGCGTATTGAAATTTTTTATTAAGGACTTGAATTCTGGAGAATTGTCTTATCTCGACTTAGGTTGTTTTGTCAAAAGTCCACAGAATATTGTGAGTAACAATAATACTGTGAAACACAAATTTTGACTAATTCGGGGTCGCTAGTTTGGAATCTGGCAACCGTTTTTTCTTATCACGACTGAGATCCGAGCTATCCTTGATTGATTCGGCATTGAATAGCCTGATTGATTGATTGATTTTTTTTTTTTTTTTTGTTGGAAAGGTTATGAGGAGAAGCAGTGCATAGGACTATATTTTTTTTCAAAAGTGGGCTATGCCACGCCCCCAAATGGAAAAAATGCTCTCACGACTAAACCACTGCATCGATTTTTATGAAATTTTAAATGGAGATACGGTTAGGACAAAGGAACAATAAAATGACCAGCAATATTTTTAAGTGGGCGGAGCCACACCTCTAATAGTATAATAAGCTATCAGTGCTAAACTGCTGCACAGATGTTAATGGTATTCGGTACTGAGATAGGCTTAGCACTAAGGAAGGCTAATTAAAAGTTATAGTTTTTAGAATGGGGTGTCACGCCCGTAAATAGAATACAAGGATTCACGGCAAAACTGCTGCATACATTTTAATGTCACTTAGAATAACGTTAAGGATAGAAATTAAAAATTAAAAAGGATATTAAAAGTATTTGTTTCATGGTGAGCTGATCCCAGCTTCTAAAATTAAAATATGCAGTTAGGGGCCGTCCATAAAGGACGTCACGGCTTGAGGGGGGGCTAGCAAAATGTGACCATTTGTGACATGGGGGGAGCAGCTGTCAAAAATCCTATGAGATTCCGTGACGTCCTTTATGGACGGCTCCTTATTCTTAATAATTTAGTTCCATAGTCTCTTTAAATTTAAATTGAAGTGGTCGAGTTTTGGCAGCAATGCGAACTCTAGTAAAATTAAAACAACGTGTATTTATATATTTTTTAAAACAAATTTATTTTAAAGATTTTTATAAAAGTGAATTAAAATAAAAAAAAATCAAAAAGATTGGAATTCGTTGTGATTTTAAATGCATCTCTGTTCAGTGGTCGAAAAACGACAATAAATGTCATTTATAAACCATAATTGAATTACCCTGGTTGCAGCGATAACAAATGCTGCTTGTTCTTAAACTACGAAAATGTCAAAATTTTCTAGTCTTTTGATAGATATCAAGGCAAGATCAGGGTTCCATTTTTGTTTATTTTGACAACTTGCCATAACCATTGTTATTGAATCATGTTTAAAAACTAAATTCTGTGATAAGACTATTAAGCTGTTGGAAATTTTTTAAAGTTATGCACGTACTCGTATGCGTTCGCTCCACTGTTCGAAAGTACTCTACTTCAAAATGTACAAATATTTCTATACTCAAAGTTTTTATCACGACTTTTCCACTGCAGCCGTGATTCAATGTTCCATGCTTTCGATCGTGTTGGCAACAATTTCACTTCGATGTTGCTGCTTCTACGGCTGCTACTGTTGAATGAGCGACCCAAGTGTTCGACAATCAAAATAAAATTTCTTGGGTCTGTGGCGTTTTTAGTCCATTGTTGAACCGTTGCAAAATCACAACAACAATGGGAACAGCGACAGCAGCAGAAAATCAGTGAAACAGTTCAACAACTGATGAAAAGATCAACAACAACAATAGACAACAGCCACAACATCAACAGCTGCTGACTACATTAAGACATATTGCTAACTGTTGTGTTACTTACCGTGTAACAAAATGAAAAAAAAAAAGGAAACAGAAAAAAACACAGCGACATCATCAGCAACATGTGATCTTTCACTGTGTTTTCTTGAGTATTTTTTTTAGTGTTACAACAACTATAACAATAATAATGCTGTTAGAGATCATTGATGAAAATGTCGATAATTTAGTAAAAATTTGGTTGCCATTTACTTTATTTTAAATTGAATAATCAAAAATTATACCTGGAAGACTTATAGCCCATTCGCACTTGCCTGGTTAAGGCGATTTAGTTAGTTTATGTCTAGGTATGCACAAACCAGATTAGTTAGCCATATGAAGAGCTAATCGCTTTGTATGAGAAATTTTAGTTTCATTCACTAGATAGATAAACTAAAAAATTATAAGCTGCAGCCCCGAATTTAAAAAATTCCCATAGGGAAATAATGATTTTTTTTATACGCATGATGCTAGTGTACATAAGGCATAAGTATTTTGACAAAAAAACATTCAACATACTTTAGATTCTTATACGCCCTTGTGCCGCGTGTAGATTGTAATGGATTAACATGAATAAAGAAACTATCCATTTGAATCTAATTGAATCCATACAATAAAGACGACGAAACCTCTGGATTGAAAACCAATCCATTTTGATCTTTTTCAATCTTATGGACTTTATGGATTGAAATAAATTTGAAAAATAAAAAAATTCACTTATTACTCGAACAATGTTTTTACTTTAAAAATGCCATTTACTTGATGTTTATAAAGTACAGTAACAAAGAAGTTTTACATAAACTCAAAAAATTCTAGCGGGATTAAAATGGATTAGACTGAATTGACATTGATCGCGCTTTTTTTCTAAGTGCTTAGTTGGATTGAAAAGGACTCAAATAGATTGAAGTCGGACTTTAATTCCTGTGAAGAATACCACAATCCCAGGAACCCACGATATTGTTCATGCCCAAATATTATCTCCTTGATGAGCACAAATCAACCATCCATATTCTCTGGATTTAAATGCATTGATCTGATTCTGAATCCAAATCCATCTTGAATTTAAAGTACACAATTCTGAATCCAAATATCTATTCAGATATATAAACAGATTGCGTCTTTTTTCATCCATTTCAGTCCTTTGTAATAATCCATATTCCCCGAATTTAAATGGATTGATTCGATTTTTAATCCAAATCTATCCGAGAAATCTGGTACACAAATCTGGATCAGTATGGACTGTAAAAATTAAATCTATTTCAATCCAGACGCGGCACAAGGGCGACATATGTATATTTATATATCAAGAAAAGTAGCATATCAATAAGAGATGGTTTAATTTGTAAATAACATAATCAATGATTTTCTAAAGAAGATAAAACAAACATTATTCATGAATTGCCTTATTTGACTTTTTGATCGAATCTAATAAATCGATTTGTTTGACTTTACACATTATTTTACATATTTTAATGTAAGAACAGAATTTTTTCTAACTTTATGCCTCTCAATCTCCGCGTGATTTACGAGCCTCTAATTTTCGGGCTTTTGTTATTAGACTCGGGCCCGCACGAAGCACGCACAAAACTCGATTTCAAGGTAAGAGCCCGTAGGCTAAGAGTAAAGGCCCGCGGGCAACGAAAAAAAGCCCAGCTCTAGTTTCAACCGGAGATTTATTAAGTGATTTACGGCTGGCGTCCTTGGAGTCATGAAGAATGTGCCGGATGTGAAAGTGGCATTTTTATGTGCAACTTCTGTATCAAATAAGTATATGGGGAAATACGGACTATATGGTCCATATTTCACTACACTTTTTTTATCTCCATTTTTAGTATTTTCAGCCTTTTAATTTTTTTTCCTTATCCTGATGAGATATTTATCTAAAAGTAAATCAGAATAAAGGTCAAAAAGAAAGATTGGTGGTCCATATTTCACTCCCTTACCCTATCCCTTAAAATTTTTTCACAAAATTTTTGATAACCGCTCAAAAATCTAAAACTCATCAAGTACGTACAAATTTTTTTACTCCGAAATTAGTGATGCCAAACAAATTCGAATTCCGACAATAAATTTCAAACTGTGAACGATTCTAAACAGCTGATTTTGACAGAAACCGCATTGGGACATTCTATTTACATTTTATTCTTAGAAACATGGAAAATTTAATAAAACTAAGTAAATTGTTACCAAACTATGAGCAAATAAGCAATTTATGCTCACAAGAATTCGAAGCAAACTTTATACTTAAATTAGCAACAGAAAGCATGAAATCAATGCAAGCGAAACCCAGTGAAGCACTGAGAACAGAAACGGAGGAAGTTTCGGAGGAAGTTTCCTATCTTGTTTCTTGTCTTGTGGACAAATGCTGGGAGCGCATAAACACGGGACACTTTAGTGAAGTGCCGTTAAACATACGAAAAATATATACAATAGCGAACTACTTTAAGGTAAGAACAAAAAAATAGCTTACATACCTTATGAAATTGGTAAAAACGAATTAAATTTTCAAAGATTTTCTACAATTTAATTGATAGTTGCAATTTAAGCCAAGTGGAGAAATGCAGTGGAATGTTAGATGATGCGATGCTCATTGGATGCGCCCAAGATTTATATGAACAGAATGATAGCTTACAGCAAGACTTGATGCAATACTTTGACCAGACGCTCTGTGAGTTATCAATTATATAAGTTATCATTAAATAGCCTAATGACTATTGTTAATTCAATATTTGTATTTACAGCAAACTTCAACAACATTAAATTACCAATATTAGAACCTTTGGAACGTCGAGTGCATCCTTGTGATATTCCACAAATTGAGTGTCCTTCTGTGGAAATCTTTCGCAAGCATTGCTTCGAAGTTTTACAACCAGCATTACTATTTAACACAATCAATCACTGGCCAGCAATTGAAAAATGGCGTGATCTAAATTATATTTTGAAAATAGCAGGCAATCGTAGAGTGCCGATTGAAATTGGTTCCAACTATGCTACAGATGAATGGTCGCAGCAGCTAGTGAAAATTTGTGATTTCCTGCAAAGACAATTTCTAGTACAGGAATCAGTTGGTAAAGAGCGAAATGTTGAATATTTAGCCCAACATGAATTATTTGATCAAATACCTGCCCTAAAGTCGGATATATGTCTACCAGATTATTGTGTACTCGGTAAATGTGAATCTACTGCAGTTGATATTAAAGCTTGGCTTGGACCAAGTGGTACCATATCGCCTTTGCATTTTGATCCGAAACATAATTTGCTGTGTCAAGTATTTGGAACGAAACGCATAATTTTAGCTGAAGCTAGTGCCACGCCTAACCTATACCCTCATGAAACAGAATTTCTAAGCAATACATCACAAATCGATGCTGCAGAGCTGAATATGGAATTGTTCCCGTTAACTAAACATGTAAAGTTCTATAATTTAACATTGCAAGAAGGTGATTGCTTGTATATTCCACCAAAATGGTGGCATTATGTTCGTTCACTAAATCCAAGCTTCTCTGTTAGTTTTTGGTGGGACTGAATGCGTAATGGAATAAATAAATTAAAATTTCTTAAGATTATCGCTACGGGGCGCAGTTTGTTGTGAAATCTGCGAATGGTAGGAATGCGGACTGTCGTTATTTTATTGCAAATGATTTTAAAAATAAAATGGAAGTCAAAAGTTCTGAAATCTGTCTCCAGATTACGTTTTAAAAAATTTGGATTTCAGCTAAATTTCGGCTTAGAGTTATTAAAGCCGCGGTGTTATAAAAGACTTGTGTGATATTTGATGATGTTTACTGAACTAATAAAGAATATAGCACAATAAATTAACTAACATTACTTTTATATATAAACATGTTATAAACAGTGTTTAGGTTGTTTAAATAGGCATAATAAGGTAAAGGTAATATTTTGAATTACTTCATGAGAAAGTCTCCAAAAAAGCTACCATTAAATGTCCTGGGGCTCATAACCACGTTTAAATATAAAATTTGATATTTTAACTATTTAATACAGATACTTCTGTGCAAAGATGCCAAAAGCTGCTATCGTGCAGTTTTCTCAGTGAGATCTATAAGCTGGCAAAATCAGATTTGCTCTAAGGCTTGTAGTTCCTTAGAAAAACAACTTGTAAACCCGGATTTTGTGATTTTTTCATATCAATTAAAAATTTTAATTTGCTCTCCTGAAAAATTATGAAAACATGCGATAAAAGCTTTTGCCATCTTTGCACAGACTTAATTAGAAAAAAATATGTAGTTCTAAATATTTTACTATGAAATTACCAATAACATAAAGTGTTAAAAACTCATTCTCCCGCCTGTCCCAAACCGCTTCTTAGTCCACTTAATTTGCTCGTTTCGTTACGTAATTTCCTAAAAAACGTATATGACAATAGCTGTAAATATATTTCAATTACGGTTTTTATGAGTTAACTCTTCGAAAAATGTATCAACATTGAATTGACATACAAGTTAGTCTCATTCTAGATAATCTGGGATGTTTTTCTTATACCCCATTCTTACTTGCCTGCTAGGCCAGTTGAGATCTGACTAAGCACTAACCAGGAGTTTTCCATATTAAAAGCTTTTTGATTTGTTAGCTAGTTTTTAATAGATAAGTTTAAACTAAAAAATCGGTAGGTGGCATTCTGAATTCAAAAAATCCCAGGGAAATTACTGACAAAATATTTGCTTAAATCAAAAATGTATCAGTCTCAATTGTTTTAAAAAAAAAAAAATAACTAAAAAAAGTGAAAACAATGTTGTGATTTGGTAAACGTCAAATTAACTGTCAGTGAAATGACAGAGCATTGATCAAGGTAAAAAATGTGAGCGGTGATGCTTAATTATAAGGATTTTCTTATATCATCTGGTTAATTAGGTAAGTGAGTATGGGGTATTATTCTAACTAGAATCGCCCAATGCTCAAAACTTGACTACAAACGTATAACATAATTTTGGTACTTTTTGGACAGTTTTATACTGTTTTAGCTATTTGGTACAAAATAGAAAAGCTCATTTATCATCCCCGGTACAATGACAAATGTGAGACGAAATGAAAACAAAAAACATGAAGTCAGTGTCCGTCAGCTTTTTGTATTTCTCTTTGTGCTGTATCGTCTTTTCACTTCTATGTGACCGCATATTTTGTCGTTGTTTCTATTGAAAAATTTGCTTTTAATTTTGACTGGCTTAATGGCAAAATATTGAAATAATATTAACTTTGTGCACATTTACACTCCTTTACACACATTTACACCTTTCTAATGGTGTATAATTCAAAGTTGTAATCCATTTTTAACATAATAAATAAGGCAGGACATTTTTTGTCTTGCGTATTAATGAATAGATATGTAGCTTGTTCCTGCCGGAGATTTATGAGATGATGTGCGGCTGTTTTCAGATTTATTTGACGTTTTAATATGATGAATTAGGTTAGTTACAGCTAAATCACGTCATAAATTTTTTTATTCTTTTATCTTTAGATAATTCAATAAACAATTAGAATTCAAGTCTGGGAGACAATTTTTTCATACTCTTTTGATTATGAAGATGCTTTCCAACAATAATGTCAATAATATAGCAGCGTATTAAGCAAAAAGGGCCAAATTTTGAATCTATTTAATTTATTTATAAATTCCACAAGTAATCGAAATTTCTTAATACATACATTAACCCTAGGGTTCGAGTAAAGTTGTCTGGGTTGTACATTTATCTTTTTATATAATTCTAATTTGATCCGCATAGATTTGCATTGAATTAGATTAAGAAGTAAATTCAAAGTTTTTTTTTAACGAAAACAACATTGATAATAAAATAAAAGTAACAAAACCCAAATAAATGATATCACCAGACCTACGTGTATCAAACATTTTAGTATACGTGTATTAAACATCAATAACAAAATTGATAAAGAAAACAAAAAGCTGCTAGTAAGAGCTTTATTTTATGTCTAAATTCGCCAGACAACAAAAGATGAATCATCAACGGCAAGCAAGATACCTGCTTGGCTAATTTTATGCCAAAAATAAAATTAATTAAGATAGCAAGAAGAAAAGGAAAAAGTGTAAACTACTGCAGCTGTTGATACGCAAAGTGTACACATAAATTTTGATAGGATTAAAAAATTTTATTATATTTCAAATTGTATTTGTTCATCGTACTTAAAGCTAATCAATTTCACAAATTCAAATACAAAATTCAGTATATTAAGAGATTAACAAGAATTATTAGAAAGAAAACTAGAAAAAAAAACATTGAAGTAATGGCTTCCATTTCAAAAAAAACCCATACCTCTAGAAGAAAAAAAAATCCAACATTTAAACATTAAAGTGGTTCTCTTGTCACCAAGATACATTTAACATTTTTTGCAGAAAGTACTTAAAATTAATGATGTTAATGATATATATATTTCGCTCAATTATCTTCTTTTTTTTTGCAATAAACAAGTCTCGTTGAAATTACAGCATTGAGCTGGAGTAAGGTTTTGATGCCAACCTATGAAATACCTTTAAGCTACCTTTTTAATATCGCGTAACAACTCAGTCATCTTTTGGGCCACCTTTACTACCATCAGCGCTAATAGTGATTTTCTTTTGCAGTTTGCTGTATTCCTCAGTGAGTCTATCGTACTCCCTATTCAAGCTGTCAGCTTGTGACTTAAGGGCTTCTTTGTCCTTCTTCTCACGATTCAGACTGGCGGTAAGTTCTTGCACACGTTCACGCAATTGTGTTAGCTAAATACGGGTCGAAAGAAATAGAAAATACATTTTTTAGTCTAATTTTTACATTCTTTGCATTTCATGTGGTGTATGTGTGTGTGTGTTGTCATGAACAATAATGGAAATAAAAAAAATGGCACCAACATTTTATTTTTAATATCCTCTATGCTTGAGCGTTTTTTTGGTTGAGATTTTTTTGTTTGTTTGAGTTTTATTTTAGACTCGCTGTAAGGCGTTGCACACGTTTTCGCAATCTTGCGAGCTGTTAAAATATTTTGGGAGAAAATATCAAAAAATTGTAGATTATAAAATCTTAATTTAGGTATAAAGAGTGGATATTTAGGTATAAAACAAGAAGGAAAAAATGCAACAAGTTGCAATTTATAGCGCATTTATTTAAAGCAATATTTTTCACTAGTAATTTAAGCTTTTAACTTCTTGAAATTTCTCGTTAAGTAATTAAATAAGTATGTAATTCAAAAATGTATGATAGTTGTATGCATGCAAGCGTTCTTGTTAATAAAATAATTCATCTGTACAATTTTTTGATAAGTTCAATAGTTAGGGAAATAAATGTTTGATAGGGTAGAGAGACGACAGCGATAATGCGCATCAGCAGTGCATAATGCCCACAATAATGTATGAAATAAAACTGAATTATTACTGAAATGAGCTATTTCAATATGGTAACGCTGTTAAATTGTAATTGTTTCAAATTGACAGAAACAAAACATCTGGTTGTTTCACTTTATTAAATTTATAAATGTCACTTCAGTTAAGATATATATTCAACAAGAAAGGAAAATGGAGTGAGCAAACGTGAGTTTTAAGATATAATAATATGTATAGATAAAAACCAATGAAATTTTTTAACTTTAAGACGGGAATAAAAAGAAAGCCGACTGTGTGGAGCGAGCCGATGAGCAGATGCCTTCAAAAAAACAAGTCAACAAACAAATCAGCTGTTTACTTAATGCAGAAGCTGTCAGAAACTGACGTCTGTCAATTGAATTAATTCGTTTATAATCTAGATTAATGCTGTTGTCTGTCTACGCTATAAGCGATATTAAACTTTAAGGATTTATGTTTTTCTAAACAAACAAAAAACTTCAACTCTTCAAAATCGGTGCCATTCGTTGTTTAATTTTTTAAATTTTCGTAGTGTTGAATGTCAATGCGTTTCCTGCTTAAGTTGTTTAATTTTACATCCTCATAATCGAATTCATTTATTTTTATGTACAGAATAAGCCTCCATATGTTTAAGACGAAAGAAGCTGCCTCATATGTTCATAGAGTTTAAAGCAAAACACTGTGCGCTAATTTTCGGTCATCGAAATCGAAAATTGGTAAATTTTTTTCTTTTTTTCAAGTCAATCATATCACCATTATTCTAAATCAAGGAACAGTCATGAAATTTTCTATTTTCATCTATTAAGCACGACCATTTGACTTGCTACAAATTAATTCGATTGCCATCAGTTAAATATCAGTCTGTTCGCTTACCTCAAGTTTTTACCTTAAAAGCTTTCGTTTACGTTTTATGCACTCAAAATTTCAGCGCGAATTCGAATGTTCTCGGTTTAGATATTTTGTTTTGATAAAATTCTACTCTGGACTAAAATATAACGAAAATTAATCGGTTAGTCATCATTGCTATCTGTTTATGTCGTCACCGCACAGCTGTGGCTATCGAAAGTTATGAAAAACGTCGATTCTTAAGTAATTTGTGTATTCCCCCCAATTCTTGTAAAAAATTAAACCTTGTAACATTCTACGATAAATCAAAGCTAAACTTATAAAAACTAAAATATTTCATTCTTGCATTGTAATTCCGAACATTTTACGATGTTATTTTCACTACTGCAGCACAAACAAAAACAAACAAACAAAAAAACTCTGTACAGTATATTCCGGAAAAAAATGTATTAGCTTTTCACTTACCTCGCCCAAAGTCTTATCCTCTGTAACTTCCTTAGCTTTTTCTGTGCCCTTATCAGCCATCAAGTTACGCGCGGCAGCACTTGCACTTTGTGCTTGTTTCAATGAAGCCTCACTCTGTGCCAATAGATTTGCTTGCGCGGAAAGCAGTGTAACTAAACGACGAATCACCAGAACCAAAAAGATGGAAAATCCCGAAATGTAGAAATTGCGTTGAGCACGGAAAAGACGCATGCTATGTTGCATTTCGACATTCAGATGCACTTCACCGCCTTCCGGAATACTGGAGTATTTGCGCATTTCACGTATTGCCTCCAATAGGAAAAGCACCAGAACACCAAGTATAAGAATAAAGTAAACATGCGCTTGTGCCCTTAGCATAGCCAAGAACTTTGATTTGAAGAACCGGTTCCATTTGGAAGGGCTGGCCACAGGAAGTACCAATAGCAAGACTATAAATATCTCGACGTAGAGAAAAGTAGCGATCAAAGTCCAGACAAGACTCATTTTGTTGGTTTTAAAATAATTTAATTTCTTTAAGACAAAATTTTAAATAACCTAAGAAATTGAAAAAAATTTACTTCAAATGCTTTCTATTTGGTTGATTGTAGGTCACTATGCAGTCGGTTTGCTATTTTTAAACACAATTTATATTGATAACTTACTTTTTATATATTAAATTTGATGAAATTACTTCTGTACTAATCCCACGTCGCTTTTGGAAATCGATTGTACTAAATTTTTTGCGTTTATTTTTAAACCATTTTAAACAGTGTTGCTTTTTTGATTAAGCTATTGCGCGTAAAATTTTTGGCCTAGTGCTTTTTCTTTTCTGGTGCTTTTTATATAGTACAGTCAATCTGGCATCAAAAATTGTCTGAAAGTTCGAAGGTTGACCCCCGCTCTGATTTTTTGTCAGTAGTTAGTGGTCCATTAGAAAAGCTTAAATTCAAAATGTTGAGTCCCCCGACCCCCCCGTTTTTGAGAAACTCAAAAAAGTTTTTGATTTGATTTTGTGGCTAAACCGTAGGCCGCACAGAAAATTTTATTGAATAAAAAATGAAGACAATTAAATTGTCTATAACTTTAGTCATTTTTAACATAGCTCTAAAACTTGCTGTAACAAATTTAGAGGGCGCCAAAGTCGACAAATGCATTTTTTTGCACTTTTTGCATTTTTGAGGGTCAAATAATTTTTTTTTACCATCGCAAATTTTTTCACAGTAAAGAGCATAAATAAACCTACAAAATTTATGCAGACTTTTTTTTCTACCATGCACCGTTTAGGAGATGCATTGCATTTCAACCCCTTTGTTGGCATTGACGCGTTTCTGTGTCTAAGTTTTTCGTGCCCAGTGCGGCATTGACGCGTTTCTACGTCAACTGCTTTTTACCTATGTAACAAGACAAGGCATGTTAAGACTTCTTTAGGCCAGCAGGCTCGATGATATAACGTTTGAAACATAGTGATACAGCCCCGTGAAAGGCAAAACGCTTTTTTACTCAAGAGGGAGGCATCTTATGAAAAAAGTGCACATGGCATAAAATGCTTAGAATCATCCAAGGAACAAGTGTGAATTGTTTTTTTTTTTGACACACTTGTTCCTTGGATTTTGAATATAAGCTTTTCTAATGGACCACTAACTACTGACAAAAAGTCAGAGCGGGGGTCAACCTTCGAACTTTCAAATGCCAGATTGACTGTACTAATAGTGCTTTGTTTTGGCTTAAGGCAGGTTCTCACCTTGTGGGGTCAAAAAAATCGATTTGCCTTATCGTGTAGATACATGTTCCAAAAATGTGCTCTTGAAGTTTCAGATCAAAATCTGAAAAATTACGAAAGTTATAGCCCATTACATAGAGCACTGTCGAGCACCGGCCGAGCGGGCTTTGGCAATTTAAACGCGTTTTTCTCAGAACCATGTTTTCGGACCTAACGGAAGTGATTGAAGACGCTACAATGAACGAATCGTCACCAAATTTTTTAAATGTTTTTAGGGTTTTCTCTAATAAATGAATTACGATCAGCCAAAAATATTGAAAATTGTTTATTTAAAAAAATAATTAGTGAAGAAAAAAATGCGAAAATCGTCATTTTTTTTTTTCAAAACCTCATAACTTTTGGAATTTTGATTTTTTTTTTCATGATCGTAGTTCATTTAATAGATAATACGATACAAATTAAGAATGTGTTCAGTTTTTGTGTTTCAGATCACGGGTTTTGAGCGAATCACTTCTGGCAGCGAAACACATGCCGCCACTGATGGGCGCCCCCTCCCCCCCTTTTTTGATTTTTTCAATTTAAAAAATTGTATTCTCTGAATAAATATATGTTCATGTTCAGAAAAAATTTTCAGCGTTGTATCTTTAACCGTTTTCTCAAAAAAAATTCCTAAAAAAAGTGCACTTTTCGGGCCCACAAGGTGAGAACCTGCCTTAAAGACACTGAGGGTATACTTTAAAATGTGTAAGTGAAACCTCATAAACTCGTGATATTTGTCAAAACAAATACGAATTTTGACAGTTCCACGATCTTACGAGGTTTTCGAGGCGCTTACACGTTTTAAGGAGTACCCTGTATTACCCGGTGCATTTAATTTTTTTAAGAAATAACAGTACATAGTGCATAATAGTGCACTCTTGCAAAAATGATAATGGAAAATACTGGTACGTCCTTTAAGATCAATGTAAAAGCTACAAAGATTCTTTATACCCTATTCTCACCTGCCTGGTTAACCAGCCTTAAGTCAGAAAATCTTAATAATCACAGAACCACGTTCACACCTTTTACCTGGATGAGCCATCTATCATTTCAATGACACTTTTTTGGCGTTTACCAAATCACGACACTATTTTCACTTTTTTTAAATATATTTTTATATGTTTCGTTATTTAAATTTTTTTCAAAACAATTGAGACGAACACATTTTTGATTTTAGCTTTAATTTGTTTTTTATTAAAAAAGTTTTGTTACATTTTGCATTTGACAAAAGAAAAGGAAATTTCCTAATTTCCCTAGGATTTTTTGAATTTGGAGATGCCACCTGCCGAGTTTTTGGGTTAAATGATCTAATTATCTTTTCCATACAAATCGAAAAGCTTTTTATATGGAAAACTATCCTGGTTAGTGCTAAATCAGCATTCACCTGGTGAACCAGGCAAGTGAGAATAGGGTATTAGAATTAAACTCTTTTGTGCTGCTTGTGTGATCTCGCTGTCATATCCAAATGTTAAAGTGAAATCAAATAAATGGAATCAACTATAAGATATAGATTTTTCTTTATAACCTGTTTCCCTCGAACATTTAAGAATACGGCTAAATCACTTCATAAATCTTCGGTGAAAATAGGCTATTACTCAATATTAATTGAATTAAAACAGAATAGCTGCTAAGGGGCTGTCCATAAATTACATTCGAAAATTTGTGATAAAGTATGACAGAGAGGGTTCTGAGGGTCTTGGAAAATGTGATGTTGCACGATTCAAATCGAAAAAATTTAGAAATTTTCAAGCATATTTTAAATCCAAAAATTGTGAAATTCATGTGACGTAATTTATGGACAGCCCCTAATGTAACACTTGGGTTTTGGATTCTTCATTTTATAATTACATATATATTAAATTGTCTATTTTTAAAAATTATTTTTTTTCTTTGTGCTTAGTACCAACGATTCAAGTGCTTTTTTTGCAAAAACGCGTTTTTTGCCGATCTAGTGCTTTTTTAAAATAAAGTTGACATCACTGATTCAAAGCTACCAGGCGCAAGTGAGCTAGCAATATTTAATGCCGGTGCGGTGCGGGAGATAGCTACTTCGTTTTAGTTTTCGTTGCGCTGCAGCTTAATATTAGGACTTTTTACATTATCAGTCTAGCCATCAATATTAAGTGATGCCAAGTCAGTATTTTTTCATCAATCTGAGAATGTATGCAGATTGATGGGAAACTGTTAATGTAAACACTCATCAATCTGTATTGACAGTCTGTTTTCCGAAAAACAAAATTTTTTGACTTTCTGCAGTATTGATGACTTTATCGATGGGTAGGTTGATTTTGTAAATGCAATAAAAATTTTTCAGTACACTTTTAGTCAGTTAAGAAAAGATTTCAACGGGTGCGCATCGTGCGGAAATGAAAATGGCTTGCAAATGTTATTTGTTTTTACTCAAAAATGGATAGCTTAGTGATTTTGCTTTTCGCTGAAGCTTAATGAGAGCTTGAAGAGAACCTTTTTATTTTATGACTTGGAAAAAATCAATTTACTGAAACCTGATTGTTATTATTTTTATCAAAGACTCTTATTATTAATTAAAAAAAAAAAAAAGATTTCAATAAAAAATTTAAAAAAATGGCCAAAACTCATTTTTTTGTGATGAAGTGGGTTCGAAAATGACAAATTATTGTTGTAGACCCATTTAAATAAATTTATAGTGCATATTTCGATCATTCCACTATTTCTTAATAATTTTTTTCTGTTATTTTCATCAGCATATCAATTTCCATCATAAAACTTTGTTCCGTTGTTGCTTAGTTTCTTCGTCGGTGTACAAAGCAGTTTGTGACAGTTTATTGAACATGTAAGCAATAACTTTATTTGACATATTGATGACCAGTTTGATGGCTACACTGATAATGTTAAAAGGTCTATTAAGTTCATGGCGCAGCATAGTGGAATTTTTTTTACCATAGCCATGTTGACGATTCGTATCGGTTCATAAAAAAACCATGACTCAGATTTAAAACTTTTACTCCAATTTTGTAGCCAATTAAAATATCGTTCATATTAAAATCCATAAAGTTTTGCGAATTTCGAAAAATGAAACTAATAAAAGTTTTACAGAACTGTCCCAGGATTCTTATATTTTCCGGTGTTCTACTTAACTCCAATCACCCTGCATAATGTTAAAATAAATTTTTTCGTTTATCTATGTATTTTATCAAAAAAAATGTAAAAACAAGATATCTAATGTAAATAAGCTATAATAATAATTTTAGCATATTTAATAACGTGTAGATACCTCAAAAACTTTGTAAGCCAGTAAGCCAGAACTAAATACAAAGGAACTAACACTTTTTTGGAATCCCTCGAGAGCCTCATAAAAAACTATCAAAATCAATACAAACTTAGGCAGTTGTACGAGCTATGATGTTTTCCAGGGATTTATGTTTTGTGCAATACCCTCATTATTGACATCTAAAATTTTTACAAGAAATCCATGGTTGTATTACCTTGGTTGCAGCGATAACAAATACTGCTTCTTCTTTTAATTTTTAAACTACGAAAATGTCACAACTCTTTGTTTTGATTCTAGTCTTTTGAAAGATAGCAAGGCAAGATGCAGGGTTACATTTTTTTATTTTGACAACTTGCCATAACCATTGTTATTGAATCATGCAAGAAATCACACGTATCATGAAATACCCTTTATGCATTCATATGCTTTTAAAACTGTCCCTCAGCTGTTTTATGTTATGGCGAAAAGATGTATATCAAGAGACGCAAAGAAGCACTGGAGCAATTTTTTGAGGTTTGTATTGTTCACAGACGGTAGCTTAGACGAATTTAGAAGTTAAACGGCAGTGTAATTCAACCAAAAAATCTATTTATATCTCTTCGCTTCCGGATGAGAAGAGATTTATACAGATTTTTTGGTGGTTAAATTGCGCTGCCGTTTAACTTCTAAATTCTTCAAAGCTACTGTCTGTGAACAATACAAACCTCAAAAAATTGCTCCAGTGCTTCTTTGCGTCTCTTGATATATATCTCTTCGGTTGTGGATTGCAAAAATGTAAACATTTTTCGTTTGACATCTGACAAAAAAAAAAACAAACGTGAGAGAAGCAATCGATCAAATAAATTTCAATTTCATATTTTAACATTTTTTTCGTCCACGAAAATGTCGTATGAAAGCTGGTTAAGTTATCTTAAAAGCGCAGAGAAAAACTCCATGATAAGTGGTGGAAAATCTCGCAAAATTTTTTATAAATTTCCAGATGGAAAGCAAATGGCTGAAGAATACAGCATGGAAACCGGTGTCATTTTGCGGCGTGCTTGGCGTAAGAGCAAGCAACTCATGGGCGAACCTGAATGGGAAATTGAATTGGGTGAAACTCCACGTCAGATTGGTTCTAATGGTGGTGGAGATGCTGACAATGAAATTAATAGCGTATTCACATTAAAGGAAAGTAACACTACTCCGATACTCACTAAACGTATAACAAAAAAGAATATCGAATGGCGAATACGAAATCTACCATACAGCATCGAAGTATATCAAGTGAAAGTTGATCCAGAGAAGCGGTGCATTGTGGTGCGTACTACAAATAAAAAATATTTCAAGATAATCCATGTACCCGAATTGGACCGATGCAATGTTAAACCTGAACAAGCCAATGTATCTATACATCATCAATACAACACTTTAATTATAACTTATAAAAAACCAGACATACTTTGCGAAATGGAAGCTCAAGTATTGTTGCTGCTTAAAGAGGTTGAAACTGAAACCGATATGGACGATTTACTGCAGGGTCTGCTGACCAAATAAGAAAACAGCATATTTATACTTTTCCAATAAAATGCAGTTTTCTTTGTAAATTGGATGTAGCTTATAATTTAGGAATAGCTGTTTATGATTTGTAGAGGCTGGCTAAATTAAAAATGTAGTTAATTACATATTCACTTAATTTAACTTTATATTTTTCTAATTTTACATCTTCAATTACCTTTACCTTTTCTCCGCTTACAACATACATATGTAATTATTTTTGAAAACTCTCAACCAAACCCACAACACTGGCCAAGGAAGCAGTAGGTGATGTAGTAAATACGGTGAAATCAAATGAAGGCAACTCTAGCGGAGCTAATGTTGGATAATCTTCTTGGTCTTCATGCGATGACACTGGATTAGTTGCACGTATCGGCTTCATAGCTGATTTCAGGTCACTTTGCGCTTTATCCATATCTTTTGGGTCGTGATTCTCCTTGCTATTTGGTGAGTTTTGATCGATTGTCATATTGTTGAATTTTGCATCAAAATCCTCAATTGTTTTATCAATCGATTTGGAAATGGATAATGCTGTTGCGTTACTCTCTGGTTTTAGCAATACTGAGTTTGTCTCTGCAATTGGGACGATTTCCTTGAGCTTTAATCGCTCGTGCTGCATCTTACGCATTTGGATTTGCCGTAATTTACGTTCGTAGTCTCGCTTTTGTGTATCTAGCACTTCAATTGATTTGGGTATCTGTGCGTTTTTGTAGGCATCCTGTACATATAGCAGTGAAGTTTCAATTGCCTTGTAAGCGTCGTCGTATCGGTGATGTTTAAGAAATTTGTCTGCACGACGCTCGTGAAAGTGGGCCTAGTAAAGTTAAAAATGAGCAGATTAGAAATATGTATATGGGGTACCTAATTCCGTATCTCGAAATAATTGAGTGACTGATTTTCAAAAAAAGCAGCACAAATTGAAATTTTTGTTTCAAGCCTTGTTCTTTAACAAACGGTAAGTTGACGTCACTCCAAAATAAGGGTGTATTTTTTTTATATTGAGGGTTGGCTTTATGTAAAACACCAACAAAATTACAATAAAAGGTGTTTTCGGAAATGCAATACTGCGTAAGTACTGCCGCAGTAACAATATTTATATAAATATACCTAGACGCAACGTTCCAAGCTTTATACAGCAAAAATTTAATAGGATTTTCGAAAATACCTAAGGCAAAATGCATTACCAAAAATCAAAAGGTTGGGCGCTTGCTTCGTTACGAATTTAAGCACGCAAATCAGGGGTCGAATCGACGCATCCGTGAACGTATAACTCCTGACGTAAAATCATGTGTTTCACATGTATTTCGCATTACTAAATATAAGATTTTACGACACGAGTTGTAAAACGTTAACTGATGCGGCGATTCAACCCCAGGTGTCAAAACTTTATAGACTCAGTTAAGCCAACATGGAGAATGGTTTTCTAGCATACCATATTTCTCTTTTAGCATTGATTTGTTTAGGCTTCAAGCAAAATTCTAATTTGTTGTCTTACATCTCTCCTGGCATTGTTGGTTTTTTGATATATACACTTTTAGTACAAGGAATTTTTAAATCGATAAAATAAATGAAAAAAAGTACCAAATTTAAAGGTGCACAGTCCATTCCGATTTTTGCGAATATAACTTAAACTTTAGATGCAACTATTTTCACGGAAAATGAAAAACACAAAACCATTGTTTGTCAACCAATGTATTGTGAAAGAAGTTACAAAAACAGCTGATAACCAGTGTTGCCGAAACTATACAATTGTATTAGAAGAAATAAATTTTTAAACAAATTTTTGGTGGGTACTTTTTTTCCGTTTTGATCTTTTTTTTTCTGTTTGTTTAAAAAACAGTAGATTCGTTCCTAGTAGTACAATTATGAATTTTCGAATTGCAATAACTCATGAACTGTAAATCGCACGAAAAAAGTGCAAGGAGTGCAAGTGTCGTTTAATATCAAAACTGCTTAAGTCCCTCTCTGACACGGTGCTCTTAAACAGTCGATAGGTTTTTTGGCTATGTGGAGAAAATCTGTGAATGGGGTTTCATTTGTATTAGTTTAGTGGTCTGAAAAATGCAAACACCGAAATCGTAGCTGATCATCCCCGCGAAATATCGCAAAAATACATATCCCATATAAAAAAAAAAAAAAACGGCAGGTGGCACTCGGGGAGTGGCCGATGATATTGGAAGCTAATGCTTATTATAAGCTAATATAAGAGATATCCATATGTGAAATGTATATATCTATATATATGAGCGCCCCTCTTACGTTCGAAAAATAAGTGAGAGAGAGAGAGAGAGAGAGAGCATGAGCTGGTGCGCGCAATGTTTATAAACATATATATATGTATACATACATATATACTGTATACTGTACTTTGTATACAGTACGTCTCTATTTTTATATGTGTGACGCATTTTCGTTGCAAACATCCGTTACACTTTTTCGTTGCATGTTTTCGCTGTTCAGACTCTGCCTCTCAAAACGTCCGATAAGGAAGCATTAGCTTCCAAAAAATCGGAAAAAAAACGCAACAAACAAATATCAAAATAGTTATATTTAATGTATTTTGCAATGCTCAATCTGAATCCGGCCTTAAAATTGCTATTTCTCATACGGTTTTTGAGATATCTTAGCCTAAACAAGGAAAAAATACCGTTTTTGCTATATTTTTAAGCTATATAACTAGAATATAGAACATTCATACGCAGAATTCGATACATTATCTGAAAGCTGCAGTCTTTTTTTTTAAAACCACATTTAAATTATATCAATTGCTTAATTTTTCTTCGAAATATCGTAGACTGAAATAATGACAAAACACGTTTTTTGCACTTTTTTAACTTTTTAGGTTAGGATATCTCCGAAAAAAATAAAGATATCGACACTATTTGAATTAGGTTTAGAAGATTGATTAGAGCTTTCCATTTCTGCATCAGAATTTACGGATATACATCCTGTTATATAGCTCCAAAACACAGCAATAAAACATAGCATCGGCTTTTTTTCCTTGTTTAGGGTAAGATATCTCAAAAACCGTATGAGATACAGCAATTCTAAGGAAAGATTTAGATTCAGCATTGCAAAATACATTAAATATAACTATTTTTATATTTGTTTGTTGCGTTTTTTCTTCGATTTTTTTTTTTTTTATATGGGATATGTATTTTTGCGATATTTCGCGGGGATGATCAGCTACGATTTCGGTGTTTGCATTTTTCAGACCACTAAACTAATACAAATGAAACCCCATTCCCAGATTTTCTCCACATAGCCAAAAAACCTATCGACTGTTTAAGAGCACCGTGCTGATATGTAGACAAAATAAATTAAAATCTATTAGTAACAAAACTTCTTGTCTAAACTTTTAAGATGTAAGCAGTTGAAAATCAGTCATTCGACTCGTTTCGTCTTCCATGCTAAGGCTATTAATTAGCAAAACTTTTCCCTCCCTCATAAATTAAATACCGACGATTTGTACCTTTCTTCGGATTTATCTTATGCGTTTGAAATAAAATAAAAATACTTGTTACTTCTGTGTAAAACTTGTTTTAATTTAGTTTGATACTTTTCTTATTTTGATACATTTCTTATTTTTAAAAAGATACATTTTTACTTAAGACCGCGGCCACCTGCTGATAACCATATAATAAAACGTTAACTTTTCTAGAAGTATGTATTTAAGGGTATGACGAGACCAAAACACTGACATCTTTCAACTTGTTTAACGGCTGCCGCCTTTTTGAATTTCGAGAAGTTTTCTTATACTGTTACACAAGCAGTATTTTATACCGGCCAAGGATGGCGCCAAAGTTAATCCCTCGTGTGCTTCATTTGTATTCAAATTTTAGTGTTTTAAACCTCATTAGCCTATTGAAAGAAGAACGAACAAAAATAAAGTTAGTAAACATTTGAAATATTTGATTTCTGCAAAACAGATAAGTGAAAAATCAGCACTGCAGGACACAGAGTGTCTCAACATGATTGTTCTTTATCGTGTTTTTGTCATCATAAATATAAAACCCAGTTGGAAATGTCTGGAATCATTTGTCGAAACCTTAATTCATTTCCGTCTGAATTCGGATAAATAAATTCAGAATAAATTTGAAAATCATAGCTCACCATATTTTCAAACATTTATCTATCGGATATTATTGGAAAATCAGCATGGTCAAACCTTTCACTGCTGGTGTATGCAACTTTTGAGGGTTCCAAATGTCAGCAGCCTATTAAAAAAAAGGAGAACGAACAAAGGTATCATTAATAATTGTTATAAAATTTTAAGTTTTTGCAAAAAAAGATAAATGAAAAATCAGCACTGCAGGACACAGAGTGTCTCAACATGATTGTTCTTTATCGTGTTTTTGTCATCATTAAAAAAAAAAGAAAAAAAAACTTAGTTGGAAATGTCTGTGTACTCAATCGCCGAAAAAGATTATGGAGGTTATCGTGAATAAATATTCCCGGGGAATTTTTCTTAGACTGCCATGTAGCAGTTTGAGTAAAATTCATCTGAATTAAAAGATTATTACCGAGTGCACAATTAGTAGCGCAAATTTGCGCGACAATTTGGTCACTTACTTAGATTAATCATTTTTACATACGATTTTTGCGAGGGTAAAAAATGCTCAGTTTGCATAGATTTAACGCAATTAAGTAGATGAATACCAATATTATTTGTTCACTTCCGACTGAGTTAATAAGTTCAGATAAGTTTAAAAATTACAACTCACCATATTCGGCTTTAAGTAAAACATTTCTCTAACAAATAATTGAGAAATCCGCGCTTTCAATACATTTACTGATTGTGTTGTCCTCACCGCTTTGAAATATTTTTTTCTTTTTTCAAAAATGGCGACTAGGGCCTTTAAATATGCAAGAAAACGAAGCGGCAAGTAAATAAAATCCCAAAAATTATTTGTTGCGACACGCCAAATTTAAAAACGTGTATATAAGCATGATTGAAATTAGTAAATGCTTATTTGTTCCAATTTTTAAGCTAATTTAAATATTACTTTAAAAAGAACGTAAGCATCCTTTGGAATATTAATCTATTCTTATATCTAACGGGCAGTTATGAGTGGTTGTTTTCAGATGAAGATTTACATATCGTTGAACAATCTGTAAAAAAGTAAAGAAAAAATGTTATTTTATTTTCTTATGAAATATTTTTTATTTTGAAATTAAATGTGTATAAGTTTCAGTAAGTTAATTTACACTAATCACAGTCTATCATAGGTGTCCCAAGGTAAATCATTCGTCATCATTTTAGCACAAAAGTGTCTCATACAAAAATATGTTACTTTGTTAATAATCAAGAAGAAACTTACCGCTCTTAGAATAGCGTTGAACCTTCCTTATCTATCTTTCTTATGAAGCAATGAATAAACAAAATCTGTAAAAAAAAAATCACGGCATTAGAAATTTTCCATAACGGATATATAAAATTTCTTTAAATTTTGAATTCAGGTTTATATAGTTTACACTAATCAAAGCTTATCATAGGTGTCCCAAGGTAAATCTTAGCTCATCACAAAATTTATTTAATTTTATTCTTATAAATGCTTACCTTAAAACTAGACATATTAATTTCTATGAGATGATATAACGTCAGCAAGTCTAGAAAAAAATAAAACAATAATTAAAAACTATTTTAACACGGTAGAAAATTTAATAATATGTATGTATTTGATCAGGTTAAGTTCGGAATAATTTATTTCATTGTTTATCAATTTCTAACATATGTGAATAAAGAACAACTATCATCATTAAATAGGTAGCATTAATGATAGAACATAGAATAGTATTTTATTCTCACCTTAGAATGCATAGCGCGTACGTATGTCCTCTAACTTTTTGCAAATCTGATTCGGCGTACGGAACATATCATTTGCAATGCTCTTCTGTTTACTATGATCTATGGATAAATACTGTTCACACAAATCGCCATCTAAAATATTTTTCACTGTATAATATGAACTGCGATAACTTAAATGATCGCGACCACAAAGCGGTGGATTCTCATTGCGCATATGCATTTCCAAATGTTGGAAAAAGTCGTAATCCTCTCGACTAGTGAATGGTACAAAGGCACCTACAGTGCCACTCAGTGTGGAATATATAAGCGCCTCTGAACCACCCGGTATAAGTGTGGCCTTTTGCAGCGACATTATTATTTCACCCACATGGAACGAGCAAATATTTTCAGATTTTTGTGATGCACCTGACAGCAAACCACGATCCCAGAGTGATTTTGTACCGGTAGGATCTTCATCAACATCATCTGTTACAGAATGAGGTAGACGTTGAATGCTCATGTTACCAAACTTATCTGCAATAGCAATACTGTCATAGTCGAGAAGTGTGGTTGCTGTTACCCAACGTGGGTGTGTGTCATCGGCAAAAATTATAAGTTGGTTTTCAGCGCGTTTGTAACGTATAAAGAAAACAGATTCTTGCACATCGGAAACATAAACGCGATGACCCATTGATTGAATATTAACGATTTGATATGGTATGTGCTTGTTTTCGCATTTGCGCAGCATTTTCTTTTTGCCTAAATCATAAATGCGTAAAATTCGTCCACAACCAGCTAGTAGTCGACCCTGAAAACCACACAAAGCGCCTGGTACTTCGTCAGTTTCAGTACGATGCAGGAAATCCAAACTAGAGCAAGTAGGGTCTATCTTATAGATATCGATACAACCACCATTCGTAATGCGCGGGTTAAGCTGTAATTCCCTAGCTACGCCTACAGCCAAATAATAACGGCCATCGGAAGCTGCTGAGAATTTTAAAATAGTCATTGCCATTACTGCTTCATTTTGTACTAGAGGAATTTTAAATAAGGTATGTCCATGTATAGGATCAAGCCCTCGTATTTGCGATGCCCATAGTCCTAATCCAGCTTTTGGCGCAGAAAAGATATCCTCAGGCAGTACCTCATTGATAAAAGATTCTGCCATTTCGTTAGCCAACTCCTGCTCATCCTCACCAGCTGCAACACGCATTTCTTCAGCCATTTGCTGTTTGCGTGCATTTTTTGTTTCCTCCGTATAGGCATTGTGATCAGTTTCAGCAATAATCATGCGCCCCGTATCGGGATGTATACCAAAAGTCCGTGGTGTATATTCAAGGGGATAGGAAATCTGATTGAAAACTGCGCCCAGCTTTTCTAAAGCTAAAATACGCAATGTATTTGTGGATATGGCGACAATACCTTCGCTACATTGCTCACTGGAAAAACCAGATGCGTATTCCAGTGTTTCGTAAGAAAGTGGCGTAAGATGAAAGCGATTTTGGTGATAATATGAAAGCCAAGTGCGGCTGGACATGGCAAGCACAGCTTCTGATCCTTGCATACGTATGCGAAAAAGTTTTACAGGGCGTGAACCCAAATAACGAGTGCGAGTGTCAGCCAAGTCACCAGAAACGGGATCTAACACTGTGCGCAACAACACACCATTGCTAAGACCAATATTCAGATATATTGTGCCTTTAGCAGATATATTTGGACGATCTCCAGTTTCGTCATTTGCTGGCCCTCCAACATTTGCGCCTTCAGTATGGCCCATTTCTACCAGACAAAGAGATTCAGCAGGAGATGGGAGGGCCTGCATAGAGCAAGGCGACAAACAATCATTTGGGTCCAATGAAATGATGCGCACTGTATTATCGGCGAGACCAACAGCTAAAAACCACGAGCGTTGCTCACCCTCCGGTACAGTACCCAAAGCCATGCACATAATTTCAGCAGGCATTTCAGAGCGCTCAGTGTACTCATTTAGTTCACCAGTCTGAAATGAAAAAAAAAAAAAAAAAAAAATTAATTTCCATTCGTTAAGCAGTTGCTTAAACATTAGAAAAAAAGTTATTTATTACAGTCATACTTTGAAACTCGAATCATACCAATCTTCACACATATAATGTGCCGAAATGATAAGGCTTAAAAAGAAATTAGAGTTCCAAAGTTCATATATTGTATTTGAATAAAGACCTACCGCATCCATTTCAAAGTAGACCAATTCTCTGCCAGATAAAGCAATCACAACTTGTCGCTGATTTACAGCACATTTTGTAATCGATTTTTTGCCCGGTGCTTTCCATTCGTTAACACGTTTATCGGAGCGAATGTGACGTATACCATCTGGATAAACTTGTACCAATGCATCATCGCCCAAAGAAGAACAACTAAGCGTTGGCGTTGTGCCTAAAAAGCCACTATCCGTTACTTCTTCTACTGTCTCGCCGATGCTCAAGACAAGCGTGGCATTCACGAACGACACGATAATATATGCATCAAAATCATCTGTTAGTATTATAAAAGACAAAATGGAAATGTTTTCTTCAAAGTCCTCTCGTGACTAAATAACAAATATTTTTAATTAAACTTAAAATTTTGACAATATTCAGTTAATCAGTTATAAGCAAAGAAATTCAGCTGAAACACGGATTAAATTTCATCAATATTGCCAAATTTTTTTATATCAAACAAAATCAAATATTTTTTAAGCACCACCTCAATATGACCCATTAAGTTAGGGATCGAAAGGCAGTGCCTGTTTTTTTTTTTTTTTGTTTTTTTTTTTGTGTAGTATCTGTATCTTGTTTTTTTCAGCCTTTATTATCTGACATTTTTTAATTAAGTAAATGTTGCCTTACCTATATTCGTAGAAGTGTAGAGGAATATTTAAAAAAAAGTGTTTTTTTAGAAATAAGTTTTGTGCACACTTTACACTCAAACACACTCTTGTGCAAGCAAGACAGAGTATGCTTTAAATTTTATAAACAATTTTACACAAGCGGCTGCACGACATTCACGTCGACAGGCTCACAGCACAAGAGTTTAACCGCCTGAAATAGAAAAGAACTGGTGTTTGATTTTTAGTTTCTTTTGACAAAGTTGCTTTCAAGTGAAAGAGGAGAAAGGGCATTTGTTAGCTTATGTTAACTTTAACGTTAACTTGACATCAAAATCACCAGTTGTTATTAAAAAAGTTTCAACAATAAAACTCTTAAAAATATAGGCATGTTAAAAGTAAATTGAATGATCAAAAACATTCATTGTACTTTTACACTAAGTTAAAAAAATAATTAAAAAAGCAAAGCCTTCAAATCTTAATTACTAACCATCAATACGCTTCTTTACTGTCCACACTGCATTTGGATTACCAGGCAATTCGGAAACAGCCATTTCCGAGACTTCCAAGCCATGACGCAAAACACGCATAGAAGAGCGTGGACCACGTCCACACAGCACATAAACTTGTGGCGTATCCTCATTTGCCAAATCAGCAACTTGTGAAGTTATTATTGGTGAAAACGATGGCATTTCATCTACCATAACCAAATTTTTTAATGGCCTTGGAGCAAAGAAGAAAGTTTCACCTTCTTCCAAGGGCATCGCAGAACTAAACTCTGGCTCATCATCATCATCGCCTAAATGTGCAATTTGATACAGATAACTACGGATAAAATAATAAATTTTAGTACAAAGCAAATGGCTTGGAAACAAGAGTTTAACTTACTGGTTGCCAAATTCACATGCAACAAATAAAAAGCCAGTCTTAAGTACACACATCGCTATAGCCGGTGGTACTGTATCAAAATATTTTAGTTTTATTTCTGATACAACATCGTCATCGGTCTCTAAGGTGACTTTAAATATATCTCCTTGTTCAGTTTGTACCAAAAAGAAATACATGCTCTTCGTGCGATGTGTTGCAGAGCAAATAAATATCATGCCACGCTCTGGATCATCTAAATCATTGCGTCTTCTAGGTATGGGACAACGAATATCATGTTGATCACCCAAATTTTTATAAGTTAAATAATTTTCAGAGCAAATTAGAACTCCGGATGGACCATCATTTCCACCAGGCACTGATATAAGGAAATTAGCATGTTCTTCTAGCGGTTCAGAGTATTTACGTACAACATGATTTAAACCAAGATCCATTTCGTAAAACGTTAACGTTTGTTGTGTTCGCTGTGCAGCTTCACCTGTAGAGTAAAACATAAGGTTTTTTGTTTTTTTGTTTTAATTTCTAGTGATTTTCATGAGTTCATTATTAAGTCAAAAGTTTTTGATTGTTTGCTACATATCAGTGAAGTATTTGCAAATAAGTACATAACAAATACCAATGGTTCAGAAGCATTTTTGATTTAGCACTTTGCCAAACCATTTGAAAAGGTATTAATTTTCCTTAACTCTGGTATGTCTATAAAGTGCATAGAGTTTACTTTAATTTTATTAACGTCTTGCAATTATTTCAAAAGTCGATTTGTATGTGACGTTAGGAGAAAGTCAGACATTCAATCGCAAAGTTGTTAGCGATTAGTAACCAAGGTGGAGTCTTAAATTTCGGAACTCTTTTATGGACGAGATGATATATTTTTATAAGTTGTTTTCGTACAGTTAATAATTTAATAATTTATTAAGTTTAAAATGACGGACAAATAACGCCCAAAAAAATGAACGAAAACGAAATAGAGCCCTCATTTTTTTCATAAAAATTTGGCCGATATTCAGTTCGA
The DNA here is from genome assembly GCA_951812925.1 of Calliopum simillimum. Lineage (NCBI taxonomy): Eukaryota > Metazoa > Arthropoda > Insecta > Diptera > Lauxaniidae > Calliopum > Calliopum simillimum. Next base: position 95,131,067 of record OX638371.1, read on the forward strand.
CAATCACGCCCACAATGTGGACTTAATTTCGTTTTTATTTTCAGCATTATTTCATTTTAGAAATATGAAATAATGCTGAATGATTTTTTAATTTTGTGCGTTACTTATTTTTTTTTGCGGTCATTTCCTGCCGTTAAAAGTTATTAATTGTTTGCTACATATCAGTGAAGTATTTGCAAATAAATTTATAACAAATACCAATGGTTCAGAAGCATTTTTCATTTAGCACTTTGCCAAACCATTTGAAAAGGTATTAATTTTCCTTAACTCTGGTATGTCTATAAAGCGCATAGTTTTATTAACCAATTATTTCAAAACTAGGAGAAATTGTTAGCTATTGACGGACAACCAAGGTTTGAGTCTCGAATTTCAGACCTATTTTATGGACAAGACTTCCGAGTTGGGAAATAACGACCAATGAAATAACACTAAAAAAAGAAAAAACGAAATAATGCCCAAAAAAATAAAAATACGTAATATCACCCAAAATAAAAACGAAACATCGCCAAAAAAAATATAAAATAACGCCCAAAAGCAAAATAAATTAGGACGATACTCATTTTGAAAATAATAATTATTTGGGCTTTATTTCGTTATTTTGGGCGTTATTTCGTTATTTGGGCGTTATTTCGTTATTTGAGCGTTATTTCGTTATTGTTTTGGGCTTTATTTCCAAAATGATTATCGCCCAAATTTGCATTAAAATAATTTGGGCTTTATTTCATATTTTTGGGCGTTATGTCGTTTGTATTTTGGGCGGTATTACATTTTTTTTTTTTTGGGCATTATTTCTTTGTTTTTTTTTTTTTTTTGGTGCGTTGTTTCCTTACGCCATTTTTTGTTTGATATATGAACATTGACATCACACAATCATATATTTGATAAAAATTCTGCTTGATTGGTAGACAATTTTTCAACACCGAGATAACTACTTACCACTTGGATCGCTGTCAGCCTCTTCATAGTCAATTTCCAAGCAGGCAAATAATGGATTGTCGAAACCAACATCAACGCCTACCATGTGATATGTTAAAGTATTCGATTTATGTGCTTCTAAAGGTGATGATATTGTTAAACGTGCTTGAGCATCTCGATTAAGAGTATAAGCTAATTTTTGTTTTTCAATAGCACCGATCATAACAGCGCGCCCCTTTGGATCTATAGCAAAATATTGTCCTGGAACGATGCGTCTACAACCAGATTTACCAAAAGTTTCCTGATGAACTTTTTCAAGTGAATTCTTTGTTGGATTGTATTCCAAGATAACGATGCGTCCAGAATCAGAGCCAGCAACAATGTAATCTAGAAAGAAATAGTAAGTAATAATAAAGGTAAGCTTTATCTAAGAACTTTAATCTAAAAACTTGTAACTGTCTATTAGCATTAATTGTACCTCGGAGTTTCAATTCGATATGACACAAAATCATATCAAATGCGACGCCAAGATTTATTGGTTTCTTCTTGCACTTAGACAATCTATACAAGTCTTACTGAAATCTTCAATATTTGAATTTTCAATAGGGATTAGTGCATATATTTATAAAAAAGCTTTTTAAAAAAGCAGCCAAACTGCTTTTACTGTGACATATTAACAAAAATTGAGTTAAGCCAATCTGTGTTAAGTAGACCACCGATTTTACAGAAGCTAAGGAAGACCAAGAACCTCGTTGGGCCGAATGAACGAGGAATTTTTTTAAAAAATTAAACTATTTTAGAAAGCTATGTATGTAATATGATTTGATTACAAAACTACATTATTTCTTTTGTGTTCGTTAAAAATAAAAAGGTAAAATTGCAGTTTAGCCATTTTTGGCAAGATTTTTTTTCTACCCATAAAAATACGAAAAGCAGCTAAACTGCAATTTAATCGATATAATCGATTAAAATTCATTTAAATGCGTTTTTTGCGAAAACAACCTAAATTTCTTGAGCTCCCCCGCCATTTTTGTAATGTGGGAGTCCAAAATAAGCCATTTTTTGCAAAAATTTTTTTCTACCCTTAAAAATACGAAAAGCGGCTGAAATGCAATTTTACCAATAAAAATTGAATAATGAATTAAAACTTACCTTTGGTACCACCGGTCAAACGGAAAGCCATTAACGCACGTATACAACCAAACACCTCCGTTGACATTAACGTATGTACTTTACCAGTGTTCGCATCAGGCCGTACCAATTCTAGAGATTTCCCGCGCGATATTAGAACTTCCTGTTGCTTGGTACCTGAAAAGCTACCATGCACGGCGTGTGTTATGCCAGTCCCTTTTTGCAGGGTTAAATTATACAAATACATGATTGCTGTACGTAATTGTCACAAAGTATTACTGTAAAGAAAAATAAAATAGTGAGGTTAGAATATGTTGGAAAAGCCGCTACCATAAAGTAGGGTTATGTTTAATGCGGAGCACCCTCGAAGTTGATTTGGAAGAACTGTACTGTTTTTGTAATACCATGGTCACAGTAATGGATTTCGTGTCACCAAACGATGCAAGTAAACAGGGACTATTATTTAGCACGTTCAAAATTGCGACCAAAGCGTAGACCAGATTTCTACGTCTCTGGAGATACATCGTGCAAACCCTCAATTTTAATATAAGCCCATGAAAATAATACAAATTTCTTTTATAAAAGTCTATAAACTTTTACCTTGCGTTAAAATTTTTCCAAATTTTCTTCAATAGCAACACGATTCCAATAGATTTTATTCAATTTAAATTAGCAAAGTCAAGCGTCCGCCATTTGGCTTTCGCACAAATTAAGAAAATTCACTATCAGTCGATCACGTCTTCTTGTACTGCCGGATAAAAATTGAATGAACGAGTAAATGCGGAAATCGCTGCAAAATGGTTGAGTGACAGGAAGGAATGAATGAAGTTGGTTGCGTTCACATGGTTAAAGGCCACATAAATTAATCAAGCATTTGCGCAAATCAAGCAGAAAAAATTGGAATATGAAATCTTTTTTTTTGATTGGGATAAAAATTTGTTAAGCGAACGGTCCATAGAATACGTCACATCGTTTTTTTCAACTGACTGCGACGCATTTGATGAAGAAGCCTGGCCCAATGAATACTTTGAAAACGGATTAAAACATCAACATTTTTTTTTATAATAGGGTAAGGGAGGGAAATATGGACCACCCATCTTTCTTTTTTAAATAAAACCCAAAATACATAAAACAAAACAGTTAATTTGATGTCATGCAGTAAAGGAAACAATTTACCTTTATTCTGATTCACTTTTAGATAAATATCTCATCAGGATAAAGAAAAAAAATTAAAAAACTGAAAACACTCAAAATGAAGATAAAAAAAAGTGTAGTGTAATATGGACCATATAGTCCATTTGGTACAGAAGTTGCATATCAAAATGTCACTTCCACATCCGGCACATTTTTCATGACCCCAAGAACATAAGATTACACATTCAACCCAAAATTCGCCACGGCGATCTTCTGAGTAAAGGGTATTACATTATATGCATTTTTCATCTCATTTTCGTTTGTAGTTAATGAATTACAAATAATGACCATCAGAATCGTCATGAAATCTGCAGCTAGATTCCCCATCTGAAAAAGATGATAAACACATTTGTTTTTGAGGCTTTTTTCTTTGGTGGTCCATATTACCCACAGCACGTGTTGGTGAAATAAATGGTTTTTTTATCAAAAACTCTTTTGGTTAATGCACTTATTTGTGCTAATAAATTATAAATAGTATTCACTGACTTTATATAATTAACCATTTATTTAAAAACGCGATGTCTTTAAAGTGAAATAATGCAATATACTCAATAGAAAAAAATTATCACTTATCTTTTTTTCAGAAAAATCAACTTTACAGAAACATGCGACCTCACCTAACGCTAAAATCGCCCTATTATAAGCTTTAGGTATTAGCGTTAAGTTTGAACATGAATAACGGTAAATCCTATGTATGCAGTGGGAAATAACCGTGTGGTCCATATTTCCCTCCCTTACCCTATTAATTTCAAATTTTAATTTTGCACTTGCACAGCTCCAATAATTTTTTATTCACAATTTATTTCAAAAAATAAATTAAAAACGACGAAGAAAAGCAAACAACAAATGAAATTGAAAATAAATTTATTTTACGATTGTCCACTTTTGTACGTTGCGTTAACGTAGACGTACTGATTGGGTCACACTTGATATAAACTTATAGTTTTAACTTAGCTGTCAGTTGAAAAAAACGACGTGACGTACTGAATGGACTGTTGGCTCTACTAGGAATTCCCGGGAAAATGCTTCAGCATTTGGTCTTGAAAGATTTATTTGTTGTAAGCTTTCATTTCTTTTTGACAGCAGAACATTTTGTCATTTGAAGATTAGATTTTTAGTACAGATTGCATATAGTTATATGTACTATGTACAGAAAACAAATTTTTTAAAGAATTTAGTACGATTCATCCTTTGCAGCGAAATGAAAAGTTGTGATAAGCAGTTTTTTTTTTCAAAAAAAAGAAACCGCAGTGTTTTGTGATTTTGACAATACTGAAGTGCAAAGTCATTGATTGAGTTCTATTTTTAAAAACCATTATTAGAATGACGAACTTGATCGATTGTCTGTACCCCTTTGATGAATTATTGACTGTCGAACATGATCGCTAGTGTGTACTCCCCATAAAATAGCCAGCGCAAATGGCGCAGCCCTGTGTAAAAGCGAAATGCTACATTACACCAGTGTTGCCAAAATATGGGGGAATCCTCAAAATCGGAGGAATTCAGAATCCGCTTGTTTTAACCCATTTTTGATATTAATCATTTATAAATGGCTTTCTTTTTTGCTATAATAAATGTGAGAAAAGGTTTAAGGATTTTCGGAAATATTTTTCAGCAGGAATCCACAAAATTCTTTTATCCGCTTTGACGCGGTGCCTTTCTATTAAAACTTATGTTTATCAGGACAATATGAACATCTGAAATCAAACTTGCTTTTTTGAAGGTCCGTTAAAATCTATTGAGTATCTGTTACCCACAATGAGTTATCTATCGACTTAGATTAATTTTTAAAATATTTTGGATTTTACAAACTTTAAGTTTGTTTAAGAAGCGGTTGGAATTTATTGATATCTACCTGCAATACTTGAATGCAAGGAGTACGCATTGTTAGATTACATATTTCCTCCAGAGCGCGGTTGAAATAAGATTTTTGAAAAAAAAAAAAAAAAACACATTGTGGAATCAATGAAAACTTCCTAATTTAAAGACTGTTATATGATTATTGCTTAAAATGTATTTTTTTTTTCAGATATGAGGAATTTCACTTAAAATTTAAGATTTTTTCTCGATTTTTAAGGATTTTGAAAGTTCTTTATTGGCAACACTGCATTACACACCACTAATCAAATCAAGAAGCGTGGAGTAAATTACAAATAACAAAATTGTAAACAAAATGTCTAAGCAACCTGTTACAAAAAAACAAAAATTTACGGATTATAAATCCAAGAACTATTTTCGTAACAATAAGAAACAGTTTTTGGAAGCTGGACAGCGCGGTTTCTTGGCTACATGTAATTTTCGGGAAAAAGATTGCGTTCGTGAATGTTACAACATTCTAAATCAATATGCGGACGAATTGTATGGTCCACCTCAAGTGCTAACAGATGATGTCGGCGATGGTAAAGACAGCGAAGAGTCCAACGATATACTGGATGATTTACAGAAAGAAATTGAGGCTGCAGCTAAGGGAAATCAAAAGAATAAAGATGCGCCCAAACACCGCTTTCAAGTTGTGGACACTGGCAGTACAAACTGTGTTTTTATTAAAACTACATTAAGCGACCCAGTTGAGTTGGGTACAAAAATTGTAGCAGACATTGCCAAAACCAAAGAACAAAAGTCGCGGTTTTTGTTGCGCCTAATACCAGTAGATACAGTTTGCAAAGCAAATCAAGAAGACATTTTAAATGCAGCTGGTAAACTTTTTGATAAACATTTTCTTAAGGAAGGGACCACATTTTCAATAGTATTCAATAAACGCTATAATAATAGCGTAAAACGAGATGATACTATTCGCGTTTTGGCAGAGTTGGTGCAGTCAAAGAACTTGAACAATAAAGTTGATTTAAAACAAGCTGCTAAATCTGTTATAGTGGAGGTGATCAAAGGTCTATGTTGTCTTTCTGTAGTAGGGGATTATCTTAAATATAAAAAGTACAATTTGATAGAATTGGCTAATACTAAAGTTGTCGAAGAAGGGGATAAAATTAAAGACCCACCAGAAAACGATGTTAAATCCAGTAGTGTTGAAGTAGCAAATGATGTGACGGATGCCGAAGGGGGCAAAATTAAAAACCCACCAGAAAACGATGTAACATCCAGCAGCGTTGAAATAGAAAATGATGTGACGGAATTGGCTAATACTAAAGTTGACGAAGAAGGGGACAAAATTAAAGAGCCAACTGAAAACGACGTCGTTAAATCCAGTAGTGTTGAAATAGCATATGATGAAAAGCCTGCTGATACTAATTAATTTTCAAATTAAGTTTTTTTTTTTTTTTTGTTGTGTATTATAATATTATTTACTTTGAATTAAAATCTGAACTTAAAAATTATTTGATATTTGAATTTCCAAACTATAAATAAAGGACGAAGCCATTTTAAATACTGTCTATAAATCCTGTTAGGGGTTTTGCTTAATCTATTACTCGCTTTCTAACATGTTCTAATGATATAATGTTGCTTGCATTTATGTAGTTTCGATTAAATTTGTTTTGTCCTTCATAAGAAACTAGGAATAAAACTTTAAAGTATGGCTCTAAAGTGTCCAAAAGCCACAGACCTTGTGAAAACGGTAATAGTCCCGACGTAACGCCACTCCACTAGACATAAAAATCTAATGGAAAAGCTCCCTGTAACTTAAAAGGTGTGTAACAAGCAGTTGTTAGAAAGATAACCTTTTGCTGATTTGTGAGCAAATCTATGGACTGCTCAGTGTATTAAAACGCCAAAGGTCCAAGATGAACAAGAGCAGCTTCAAAAAAAAGGGCGTATCATGCAATCTTGCGTTGTCGGAACCGTCCGAGTTTATACCCTACCTTTTATCATCATGTTCACATTTCAATTCGCCAAAATTTTTTCACAAAACACACCGAAGAAACTGCTATTGAGCAGTTTCGTAATCTGGCAACCAAAATAGAAACTGACAGATTTGGTTTCCGTCGGCAATGCTAATTTTATGATAGAAACCAATCTAGAAACAAAACCAGAAAGCGTTTCGATACGCAATAGGGGCCTTGGATTGCATGTTGTTATGGCAAGGTAAGCCTGGAGTTATCTAAATTCACTTTGTTATTTGTATTTCTTCAAATTTGTTTGTGAAAATAGAATCCTCACTGAGGCGAAGTAAGCACAAAAGTCTCGCCTGATGGATAAAGTTTATTAAGGCTCCATAACCCTTAAGAGCTCATGAATTAAACTCAGAGTTAAATTTTTTTAATTCGAAAAGGTTTTATTAATTGAAGATGTCAAATAAAATTGCATTCTTTGACAATTCACAGCAAGACCAACTTAAAGAGTTACCATAAAATCTGACTGTTGTTTACCTAAAACAATAACACAAACGTCATGAGGTAAACAAGTTTAGTTTAATGAAAAACTATAAAAATACAAGATGATTTTTATTACGTACATAGCTTGTACATATGTATTTTGTAGTTTTTTTCTCCTATTATTGTATAAAATCCAAACTAAAATCACACACCTAACTTAGAACTAACTTTGGAAAGAGAGAGCGCACAATCGCACTATAAAATGTATAACTAGACCTCCTTTATAAAAGCCCTACGTGTACAATACATAACATCCTATTTTACAATCGCAGCTGTGTTTCTTAGCAGCAGCATGCCCACGACCTTAGCAATTTTCTCATACGCCATAAACATTAAAGCAGCAGTGAGGACTGTTTGTAGTATCTTTGCTTCCAGGCCACGGAAGAGACCCTTAAAGCCATGATGCTGCAATATACTTAGCATCATCTCAATCATGCCAGTATCCTGTGGTGATTTCTTTGATGTCGCTGCACCGTTCGTGGTATTGCTACGATGACGTTGCTTTGTTTGTACCAGCTGTAATGGGTAAGTCAGCACTGTGGCAAATGCTTTTGCAATTGCACCGATCGCAAAATAACCCAGACTAGAAATTTCACCTCCTCTCTTCATTTTCAGTATATTACGTTTTAACATTTCATACATCATAAATTGTAGCGCTGGATTTGAAACTAAAATCAATGAGGGTATTGTACCAGACCACAAACCGCGTATACCCTCTGTTTTGGCTACATACTGCAGACCTGACAGCAGATTCTTGTATTCGTTTTTAACATCATCTGCGGTATCCGCAAGATTGCGCATACGCAGTCGTGTGTTTACCACCCAAAACGGTGTAGTTGTGAAGACATTTATAATGCCCGCTATGGAACCAAGCAATAAGTCTTTCATAGCGCTGCTCTGTGCATTTGGTCCAGTGCCAGCGTATAGCGCTTTTAAACTATGGAATGTGTAGAAGTAAACAAAATTTGAAATGCATAAACTTTGCAATACTGGTCCTAGGCCGCTATAAAGTTCTTGGAATCCTTCACCGAGTACAATTTGCTTAATTACTTTCATGATGCTTCGTGTAGCACCCTGTTTTTCGGGATCTTCAACTATAAAAGAGAAAAGAAAAAAATTACTTATGGTAAAATAAAACGACAATTTCAACTTTGTACATGTATATTAATCACTAGAAATTTTTAAAAATAAATTGTAATGATAAGATTATAAGTTTGACCAAATTAATTTTTCTCATGGCGTTTCTTGTAGTTGCTGCGCTTAAGCTTTGGACCTGGGAATTTTTTATCAAGTTTATATACAAATGTATATTAGGAAATCCTGGGAGCATTAGGCAAATACATGTAATATTTAAAGTTCAATTTTAACGAATTGAAAAGAATATGTTCTTCGACCTATCTTCATATCTCAAGATCAACTAACAAGTGAAATAATTTTAAATTTTAGCCGCTAGATAGCAAAATCTATTTTTCCAAACCTCTACCATGTCCAAACTTTAACCTCAAAAAGTTTCGAAATGCTATACTGAAAGCGTTTTTTTGAGATAATCGAACTAAACTGCATTCAGACAATAACGACAGAAAATGCAAGCCCTCAGCAAAAACAAGGCAAGCCCAGACAAGGGGGCGTGGCACCTCCCATATGAGCAAAAATTTCAAATGCTTTACTGAAAGAGTTTTTGAGACACTAAGAAAAGTAAATGCACGCTCTGAGCATAAACTAGGAGAAGTCGGACAAGAGGGCGTGTCTTTTCTCATATAAGTGAAATTTACGTCGTACTGCAGTGTGAGTGAGCTAATGGAACCAAATTTTGCACAGATAACTGGATAGTTAGTGCAAGATCTGATCAAACACTAAGTACATTCGGTCAAGAGGGCGTGGTACTTCCAGCACGAGCAAAATTTTCAAAATACTGCAGTGTAGCATTTAATTTTTCCCCATGCCAAAGCTTACACCCTTACTACACCTTTTTTAATTTAATTTCAGAAGTTTTCATTTATATTTGAGAAATTTTCATTTATATTTCAGAAACTTTCATTTATATTTGAGAAATTTTCATTTATATTTGAGAAATTTTCATTTATATTTGACAAATTTTCATTTTAATTTCAGAAATTTTCATTTTAATTTCAGAAATTTTCATTTTAATTTCAGAAAAAATGTTATTTTGGTTTAATAATGTTTGTATGACAAAAACACTTTGCTTATTTTAATTTTTTAAGACAGATGGTACGTAGAGTTAACAAAAGGGCATGAATCGATATTGCCCATTGATACTTAGTATAGTAAGTTAGGACCCTACTCGCCTATGCTCAACACAATTGCAACCATTTGATATAAGCTAAGGACTCATGTCAAGTCACACATTCAGGTTCCAATTGTGCACGGAGTAGGTGTTGGAGAGCAACGGCTTGTTTATTTAGAGCAGCAAATAGACGGAGGAATTCCAGCAATTGCTTGCAGTGAATGCGCTAGGGCTGTGCAACATACATCGTCATTTACAGCAACTGCTTTGAAGCTCAAAAATATGCCGGTTGGAGATTTAATTTTATATGCATCAATAACTAACATAACTAACACGTGTTATTCTGTTTTCATTGTAATTGTTTCATTGTTAAATTATTATCTCATGACTTTCTTTGAAATTAAATATCTGAACTGGTGATTTTCACTTTCCGCTGACTATACTGTTAATGGGCAATATCGATTCATGCCTTTTGTTAACTCTACGTACCATTTTTCTTCAAAAATTAAAATAAGCAAAGTGTTTTTGTCATACAAATCTTATTAAAGTTAAATAAAAATTTTTTCTGAAATTAAAATGAAAATTTCTGAAATTAAAATGAATATTTCTGAAATTAAAATGAAAATTTCTCAAATGTAAATGAAAATTTCTCAAATATAAATGAAAATTTCTCAAATATAAATGAAAGTTTCTGAAATATAAATGAAAATTTCTCAAATATAAATGAAAACTTCTGAAATTAAATTAAAAAAGGTGTAGTTCTGTTTTGTGTCTAACAACCCTTAGTTGCTTACGCAGGGTATACTTTTATTTTGTTGTGACGTGCTATAACAAAGGATAGATATGATTCGTATTCATACCATTCACACTTACTTTGTAACCGTGAACGCACTGTGTCCAATGGATAAAACGTACTCATCGCAATGCAGCCACCCTATAAAGGAGAAAAAAGATAAAATTTATAAGCTCAAACTTTGACATTACACCGGCAAATGCATTGGACTCACCGCAGCGCCCGATACAGCGTGTATCCATGATTGGTAGCTGAAAACTTGACTGAGCTTCGATTGTGCGACCATATTTTTAATTTAAATTTATTCAAATTGAAATAAAATAAACAGTATGCTTAACAACACAACGACAATGGCAACGACGAACTTCGTCTAAAATTGCGTCAATTGAAAAGTCCAAACACAGCCACTTCAACTGACCGACAACATGCAAAACCAAAGTCTGGACTGTTGGAAAATATTTATTATCTTGCGTGATGTTTAGATTAGAATTTGATTAGATTGTAATTTCACCGTTGCTTAACAGATTATAAGTGGGGGGAAATGGATTATTTATTCACTGAAGAGAGCGTCGTTTATTTATGTTTGTTAAACTATTTACAAAATCGATTAATGGACTTAACTGCTGTTTTTATTTTATGAATATTCAAAGTTTAATTAACGATATTCTTTTTGCAAGTAAGTATGTAAGTATGTAGATTATTATTTATGAAAAAACTATTGTTTAGTCATAACTAAATTGAATCGACTTGCTTCTATTGTGTATAAATTTGAAATAAGCATTCAGGGTTCTCTCGTACTATTATGCCATTACTAAAATTGTATTTATGAGAGAAATGGCAGAGATACGATTACCGACCTTAAGATTAAAAATGTTCTATGCCAGCGATTCTTAAGCTAAGGTTACTTTAACTTACTGATAAGTTGATCACATGTTTAATTCACTGCGTTACTTTAGGATTATATTTGGGCTTCAGCAAAGATTAAAAATTTAAAATGTATAAGTAGTGGAACTTACAAACTTACAAATAGTTCGATGTTTTGAAAAGAACAAAAATGCGATTTGGACCGTCTAAAAATGACAACTGTACACGCCCAGCTTTGTCTTTAATAAGAACTTTCACTACTCCTTTTCGCATTATCGTTTTAGATAGGACGCCGTTTAAAGTTTCATTGATTGTGGATAAAGTAGGGGGAAGCATATTTTCTCAACAGCAGTCACCAAACTGTTTCGATTTTGGTAAGTGCTTGTCCAAAATTTGTATGAATACATTCGTGTTCGAAATAATAAGAACAACCAAAGTGAAAATTGAAAATGGTTTTAAAAATATGTTCTAATTTGCCAGCAATCCAAAGGTTTCGAATTTGATACGAAAATTCGGCGAATTCGTTACGAAATTTCGGAACAAATTCGTTACTTCGTTTCTTGTTTTTTTTTTTTTTAATTTAATTTATTATATCTGTGGCAACAAACCAGAGTAGCTTATGTCGAAAATCGACGTTTTGAGATATTGACTATTTTGTGAAAAATTATGTCTGTACCGTTTTATTGCAACTATTTTAATCCCAGCGGTAGTTAATGGATAGAGTAAGACGAGGAGAGCCGAATTTAAAAAAAAAAAAAATCATAAGAAATCCTGTATTTTTACTGTTTTAAACTTAAGATTTTCTGTGAAAATTTGTTTTGATAAAAATAGCGCCTTAAGTAAAATTAAGCGGTTCTGTTGAAGCTTAAACGCAGTTTGTAACGATTGTAACTATACATACATAAGATTTTCTGCTAAAATTGAAATAAAGGGATCACTGTAGATTTTTTTTTATTGAAATATTTTTAGCATATGTAGGTTTAAGTTTTTTTGTTAAAAGAATTATAGAACAGTGAAACAAATGACCGGAAACTTACTTGACTTAAGATGTTTTGGCAAATGTATAATTATTTGAAAAAACTTAAGCTATAAAATAAAGCATCATAGCTTTGCTTGAACACGATATTTTTTGGAAAAGGTTGAACAGAAATAAGCCTTTTGAAAACCTGAATAATTATAGCATGAAAACTTAATTTTCACTTATGTCAACTTAAGCTACTCTGGTTTGTTGCCACAGATATATTTATATTCAAATGTGCATTTTCAAGAGACGCGCATTACAAATTTGAAGGTATACAATAATAACAAAATGTTATTTTGTCTTCTAGATTTTATTACTTCTGCACATCTGCTTTTAGAGTGCGGCATCTAGTAAGCGGTATGAGCTTCCAAGTATTCTTCGCAGCTTCCCATAATTCTTGAGCATTTTTTGGCTTCGCATCCCTTACTCCTTTCTTAACATATATCCAAAGATGTTCTATTGGATTAAGGTCGGGCGATAGCGCTGGCCACTCCATGGCCCTAATATTTTAGACTCAAAACTAGTCTTCCGCTTTTTTTGATGTGTGTTTTGGGTCATTCTCTTGCTGGAAGGCCCATCGCAAAGGCATTTTTTCTTTAGAGTAAGGCAACATAACTGTCTCTAACGTTTGCCCTAAATAATATGAGGCATCCGTATTGCCGACTATCTTTACAAGAGGTCCAACACCAACACCATTCCATGAGAAGCCTCCCCATCATTTTCGGAGATATAACGAATTATTTTAGGAAGACCTAGCTTTTTTTAATACTGAGATGCTGTGAAAATTTCATTCAAATCCGTCAGTTAGTTTCCAAGTCCTTAAATAACAAACAAACAAAATTTCATTTTTATGAACTTCGTAGATTAAAAGAAAATTGATCCAGAGCCTGATAGAACTAAGGTAGAATTTTATTTTAAAGAAATTTTAAAAACGAAGCGCCATAATATTGGGAAACACTGCTTTAGACTCATATACAAAATTAGTAGGTATACAGCGGAGTAATAATGCTTTCGTGCGCTCTCACTCTCTCTTTTCGCTTAAGTTCATCGCATGACATATTTTTCTCAGATTTTTGTTATTGCATTTTTTCGTGAAAGCAAATCCATCCACACTAACAAGGTAAACTCATTAAATTTCAAAGCGTGAAGCATCGGCGAATGTCAGAACAATAAACAAAATAACAACATATGATTTGACATTTAGCGATACCAAAATAATAAAAAAGGCAAAATTTTCCCCTGCATTCCTGCATATACCTTGTTATTGTATCGTAGGCAAATTTATTGAGAATTATATCATTCACTACCTGAATACACGATGAGAGGCCTTTGCTTAGAAAATCGTAGAAAGTCAAAATCTATGGGCCGTTCACTGATTTACTCTTTACTACAACATAATATTGCTTATGTTTACCATTTAAGGCAGTGGTCTGCAAATTAAGGAGTGAGAATTTATGTTTGAGAGAAGATAGATAGAAGAAAGAAAAGGATAGAGAGATCTAGATCTAGATTTTTAAGTGCACAATTGTGCTATAGAACGCCGATCACTGATTTAAGGAAATATTCCAAACCGAGTTGAAAGTTCAGTCCAACCAAGTTGAACCGAGTCAAGTCGTGTTACCTAAACAGAGTTTACAAAACCGATTTTTTGGGAAAATGTGAGTGTTCGTTTCGTTTATAACAAAGTTATTTATGTTAATTAAGGAAGATTTTTCGTAAAAATTACAATTTAATAGAGGAAAAAATATATGGTATGTAAACAGATAAGAGGCAGTTAATATAAATTGTGTTTTTGTGTACATGGTTGGGTTAAGTAATCATAAAAAAGGAAGAGGATAGTGACCGCACGCAAAAAATATGGTAAAATAAACTTTAAAATTCTTTTTATGAATAAGGAAATCGAGTAAATTTTCAAATAATCCAAATTAAAAATTATTTTCAGTTAGATCGGTTTAATAAACCGTAAACAAAGAAAGAGTTGAACCTAGCTGACAGACCTAGTTTGCGTTCTCAACTCGAGTCGATTTGAACACAAGTTGAACAAAGTAAACAAACAGAGTTCACCATCCCTATTAACGTCTTGGAACGAATTATTTTCGCAAAATAACTTTTTTTGCAATATTTATCTATTTATTAAAGTACATATTTAATATTGTAATATTTCCCCAATATAATTTGTTTTTGAGCTTTGTATAACCCTCCCTTAGTAAAAATGTTTATTTTAACCTATGTTATTAGCTGATAAAAGCTCCGCTTTCGATAATTCATTCTTCATACAGCATGTCAAGATTTGGTTTTATTATGAAAGTGTCAGCTTTTTTAATATTGTGGTTATTAATGTTTTTTTTTTATATTATTGGTAAAAAAAAAAAAATTTAAATTTTTAATATCTTTGCTATAAAAAAACATTAAAAAGCAACTTTTTTATGCATACATATCAGTTTAAAAGTGTGTGGATAGTGGGGATAATATATTTCTACATGTGTTAAAATAATATAAATTTTTTACCTTTAATCTTATAACTAAAGCAGTTGATCTATGAAACACTTTTCTCTTCGCGATTCTTTCTTCGGTTTTTTCATAAAATTAATGCCATTATCATTGCTGCTGTTCAGGACGTCATCGCATTTCCGTTTAAGATTCTAACGTTAAAACATGACATGAACCATTATTATAGTTTTTTTGAATTGGCAAATGTTAAAAGGGCGGAAGTCAATAAAGGGAAAAAGTAATATCAGACACATTATCTGCCGTAACGAAAGGATATTTGACCGATTTTATTTTTTGAGCTCAATGCTATCAATTCCATATCATCAAGTAAACTTTCTGTGAAAACAGAGATTAATTTTATTAATTTCTAACGAAATGGCTATTTAATATTATGGTTACTTTTGCCCTTTATTGACTTCCGCCCTTTTAACATTTGCCGATTCATTTCATTTGATCTATTTACCGTATGCTCTTCCTCAGTTAGTGTCGCAAAAACAAAATTTTGTGGTTTGACATCTTTAACCGAGACAGTGCCAGCTGTGCGGTTCACATCGTTTACACCACCTTTTGTAAGTCCAGCTAATTTTGACAAAGTTTCTTTATCACGCACTAGAAACGAACCACGTATCGTTTTTTTATTTGTTATTGCTACACTTTTTGATATCAGAAAGGGAGATGATTTTTTCACTTCAACTGAATTAGTCTTTCTCGCTGTTATTATATTTAATTTCTTAGTTATGCCATTATTAGTTAAAATATTTCCAGTTAGTGCCGTAGATAATGTAGAGTCTGTTATAGTTGT
Source organism: Calliopum simillimum (assembly GCA_951812925.1). Classification (NCBI taxonomy): domain Eukaryota; kingdom Metazoa; phylum Arthropoda; class Insecta; order Diptera; family Lauxaniidae; genus Calliopum; species Calliopum simillimum. Next base: position 95,146,853 of record OX638371.1, read on the forward strand.
TGTGAAAATATCTTGTGAACTCTGAATGAACAAGTATTATTACATGCCGGTTTAACTTCATTAATGTATGTTTACAAACCTCTTTTAAACCTTGTTCTTTTAGCAATTGTTCTCTTTCATAACGTATTTTACGCCATAAATGCTCATTTTCATCGTCCCCACTTTCAGCATTTTCACCATCTTTATTATCAGCGCCATTAGGATCTTCTAAGCTGAAACCACTCTCAGCATTTTTCCATCTGAATTGGCGTTCGCGTCCAACGCCATCTTTTTCTTCATCTTCGAAAAACATTTCTTGGAGTTTGCGCACCTCTCTTATGTCTTCATCAAGCATTTTGCGCCTATATACATATGTTATAAAAATATTTTTTTTAATAAAAACAATTAACTATTTTTTAATATATTTTCATACGCATGAATTTGTCCTAATTCTGTTCGTAATTTTTCTCTATCAAAGTCATCCTCATCGCCCAACTCAATGTCGTAGTTATCTAAATTCTTTTCGTCTTCATCTGCACTGCCCCATTCTGATTCAGAAAGTTCAGCTTCTTTTTCAAAGAAATTTTCCGCTTGTTTAAAGCAATCTTTTTTCGTCATTTGTACTACTATCTCATTCTCTTCCGAATCATAATCAATGAATGTTTGCGGTGCCTCGTCGTCATCTTCGACATTTGCAGCTATTTCATTTAATGATTGTTCATCAGAAAAGTCTGTAATTTCTGTAATTTCCTCGTCTTCGTCATCCGAAAAGCCAAGTTTAGCACTTTTCTTTTTCATACGTTTAGTAAGTTTTTTAATGCGATTCTTCATTTCCTCGCTTTTTCCAATGTTAATCATGTTGTCCTCATCAGAGGATATTATTTTATTACAATTTGGCACGGCTGAAGTTAGTGCATCACTTTCCTGTGTAGGATTTTTCTTTATAAAAGTAATTTAAATTAATTTTCAAGCAACATTGAAACTTGAAATACTTATGAAATACTTACTGTAATATCTTCTTCAAAAGTTCCAGAGCATAACTCCAACAACTCATCATCAGCAACATCTGCACCAATATTCGTTTGAGTAATTGGAATCTGGCTAATTAATGCACAATTTTGAATTTTCTGTGTTTCATCAAACTTTCCAGAACATAAGCCCATTAACTCATTTTCTTCATCTGATTGATTTTTAATTGTATCTTTATTGAAAAGTTTGTCTGATGTCAAAGACATTATTGCTTGTGTACATGGAGTTTTAAGTAAATCGATTTCTTCGTCAGAATCATCCTGAAAACCCTTTATAATACGATTCTTACGCTTCGAACTGCATACAGTTTCAGATTGGTTGCCTTCTTCATCATCATTATCATCGCTGTCAGAATCAGAATCACTCCCTTGATTTGCATCATCATCGCAATGTTCAGCGACACCAACATTTTCAACTTTTCCAATATCATCGCAATATTCACTACTATCCACTTCTGCTGTTAATGATCTTTTAGTTATTTGTGCTGTTTCTGTTGCACTATTTTCGTCATTTGTTTCTTCGCCTTCATCGTCATCCTCTTCATCTACTTCAATTGCTTCGTCTTCATACATATTTAGGTCATTTTCCTCCTCATCAATCTTAAAAAAAAAATTTCAGATTTCTGATTAAATTTTCAAACTCTTCTTCTGTATGACATACAGGTTTTTTTTGCAGTGTTAAATTAAGCGTTTTTCTTATATGAAAACCGTTCGGTCAACATAAAACATCGGTCACCAAAAAACAACGGTCACCATACATTTTTCTGACAACATAGTGTTTTTGTGTAACATGGTAAGTTACATATATTCTATAAAGTTTTTAGTGCTTTTCCTCTAATTTTTCCAATAAAGTGAACTATCTTCCATACAACACAATTGTCACATTTGTGCCAAGTTATATGGAGTAGTGTCACAGGTCGGTTTCACTTAAAAGACCCCCAAAAAGCCAACTGATGAGTCCCGTAGGCACGGATGAAAACGTTTCTTGGCATGCCTAGACGGTACCGAAAACTTTATTTTGGTCGCTTTTTCACTTGTCTCGTAAAATATTATTGACTCTTTTCTCAACATACTGCTTACGTTACATTTTTTTACATTGATTTCAAATCTTGGGATCGCCCATAAAATATTCAATGTCTTTGATATTGATTATACTTATAACACCGTTCGACACAAAAAAAAAAACACATAAGAAAATCCAAAAAATTCTCAAAGTAGACGTTCAAAAAAAATTACCCGTGTCTCGTGGTTTTTCTCCAGCACGTCACATTTTTTTTTAATCGATTTTTGAAGTTTTTTTTTCCACTGTATATGAAAAAAAGAAAAATACCGCATTCTTGTGTTAAATCGATGAATTTAACTATATGATGCTTACATTTGAGGGGTATCATGTGTTTAGCAAACTTATGCAGGATGTTGCGGGGAATATTTTTGTAGAAAATTTTAACCCTGCACAACCTCCACATGTGGGTAATTTTTGCCCTTTTCTTAAAAAGGTATAAAAATGACACCTAAAACAGGGGAATATTGAGTCAGTATGTACTACAGAAATATTTGCTATTCAATTTCACTACTAGTTGCTGAACACTAAAAAACCAAAATTTTATTCTGAAAGTAAAAAAATCGTTAAAATCAATAGGCAATAAATATTTTCCAAATTTCACCCCACTGTAAAACTCTAAAACAACATTTTGGACAAAACTCGTTCTCAGAAGATCATAACGAAATCACACAAGGATCATTTTCCTCGAATACATTAACACATTATATCCTGTTTTTATGGGTCTTTGTGACCCCTTTTCCTAAAACTGAGGCACAATGGGTTAAAAATTTTTGCAAAAATATCCTACAAAAAATTTCATTAAGGGTTGCCAAAGACGAAAAATTCTTAAAACCTAAGGTAAGCGCGTCAGGGATGTAATTAATATGCAATGTGAAAAGTCCTAATTGATTTTAACGATTTTTTTGGTTTAGGGCTCAAATTTTGACCTTTACGTGTTTAGAAACTATTAGTGAAATTTTATAGCAAATATTTCTGTAGTAGATACTGATTCAATATTTCTCTGTGTAATTTTTGTACCTATTTTAGAAAAGGGCAAAAATGACCCACATGTGGGGGTCAAACAGGGTAAAAAGTTTCTAAAAAAATATTCCCCGCAATATCTTGCATAAGTTTGCTGAACACATGATACACCTCAAATGTAAGGATCATATAGTTAAATTCATCGATTTAACACAAGAATGCGGTATTTTTGTTTTTTTCATATACAATGGAAAAAAAAATATCAAAAATCGATTAAAAAAAAATGTGACGTGCTGGAGAAAAACCACGAGACACGGGTATTTTTTTTTAACGTCTACTTTAAGAATTTTTTGGATTTTCTCATGTGTTTTAAAAAAAGTTCGAAATTGTTCCACAGTGTAATCAACACTAACACTTACACATCACAGTTATTGCTTTATCAACCTTTACACAATAGGTATGTCAGCTTATCAAATGTGTTTTTAAGTATTCTTATTGATGTATGTTACTTTATATCATTGCAATTCCCATCCATACCGATTAATACATAGCTGTGCATAGATTTATTTCTACACTATTTTTTGCGTCTCATAGATAGGGCTCTCTAATATATCACAAATGACTGTGACATCTCTCACAGTTCCATACTGATATATACTACTCTCACTAGTTAACCCCATAGTACCATCTCTATTATCGTCTATCCGAATAAGGATAAGATTTATTCCTAAAAAAACAAATTAAATATTTCATGTTTCTGACATACCTCAATCGCGTCTAAGTTGTTATCTCTGTAGTCCGTTGATTTTAAATCATCATTAGTTTCACTACACTCATCCTCCTCTTCTTCCTCTTCCTTCTCCTCTTCATCATCGTCTAAGCATTTATTGTGCTCTAACTCTTCCTCGCGTTTTTCTGCTTTTTTCTTTTCCAGCTCATCTCGGCGTTTTTTTGTTATAATCGAAAGTAAATTCTCTTTTAATTTAAAATGAGCCTCACCGGGTTTTTGGTCTACAGTTTCTGTATCCTCTGTGATGTTTATATTAACTTTGGACATTTCTAGTCTACCATTTTCGGTTGACAAAATGCTGAAATACAAAATTATTATACAAAACATAGATAGATGTATGTATTTAATTTTACCTTAGACTTTCTGTAGTTTTCGGTTTCCTTCCAGCTTTCGCTGCTAAAAATCTTTTAAAAAGGTTATCCACACCTGTTGGTTTCTTAGTCACAAGATCACCTGTTTCGAAGTCAATAATCATATTTTTGTCACCCTGCAAAGATGGGCTCTCAGGCAAATTCTTGTCATGTATTAAACGTTTAATATTCTGTGTAACCAGTGATGTTGGAGTAAGGTGTAATGAATTGATGTCTATTTTTGGCAGTTCTATAACTTCGGTTACTATAAGACTTTTTGTTACTTCAGGTTCTGGGTTTTCTTCTAACAAATATCCTTTTGTTAAAGAAGCGGTCTCTATTGATTCACTATCGAAAACTTTGCTTTTTTCTATTTCATTTTCTGGTTGAGTAGCTATTACTGTATTGTTTTGGTCTACCAATGAATCATTTTGAATTTCTGTTTCATTAACTATTTCGTTATTATCATTAAGTTTTTCGTCAATACTATTATTATCCTTAAGTTCTTCATCCTCTGATTCTGATTTGAAAAACTCAGTTGCTTCTTTAGCACGTTCTTCCATAAGTTTGCTGCAGAAATTGTGATTAGATATTAATAAAAATTTTAGTAAATGAGAAAAATGTATCATTTGAAGGGGCATTACAGGTATCAAGCATTTTTTGTGAAATTGAGTTATGTAGTCCAGGGTATTGTTCGCGGCGAGATCTACAAGCTGGCAAAACCAGATTTGTTCAAGGACTTGTAGTTCCTTAGAAAAATAACTTGAAAACCGGATATTGTGATTTTTTCATCAACTTAAAATTTTAATTTGCTCTCCTGAAAAATAATCAAAACATGCGATACCTAGTTTTGCCATCTTTGCACAGATTTAACAACTAATTACAGTGTAATGATAATCCATGGCAATTAAGTATCAGTTTTAAATTTAAAATCTTTGACAATGTTATCCTTTATCAGGGCTAAGTCTGTACCATTGCAAAGTGGCGCAAGTGACTTTTTTTTTTGTTAAAATCAATTTTCCGATTGAAACGTAATATTTCTTTGAATTTTCGTTAATGAATTTCCTATTAATCTATCTGTATAGTGGATCCAATATTTCCTTCACCATTTTGGATCCGTTATCTAGAATGAAAAGCCAAAACAAAAATCTGGCCAGACTGATTGATAGAAAATTTATTATCGAAGATTTGAGAAAAAAAAAAAAAAAAATTACGTCTCAAACGCTTAATTGTAATAGTCGGAAAGTTGATTTTAACAAAAAAAAAAAGTCACTTTCGCGCCACTATGTGCCGGTTGAAGATTTCAATAGACTTTCATATTTTTTTCTCCAGAAAATGGGAAAATTTACAATTCGTAGAAACGGAATTATGTTTAACTACTAATTTTGATTGCAAATTACATTTTTTTTTTTTAACTTACGCATATTCCTCCAACTCTTCGGTGCTCATTTTTAAACTTTTTGATCTTACCACTCTTGATAAGGGACTGACTTCACCATCTTGTTCCGGTTTTATAATTGTATGTCGTTTGAGAAACTCTTGTAGGGTATGACGTTTAGGTTTATGGTAAGGGATGCTGAAATACACCAAGTTCAAAACACATGTGATCATTGTAGGAGTAAGATATTGATAGTTAATTATAAAACAATATTTAAAGATAGAATTCATAAGTTTACCTTATATGAGCTTCACGATGCAAACGTTGCTGCTCACTTTGAATGGCCTGCATTTCGTCAAGTGCTTTTTTAGCAGATGCCTATAAAAAAATGTCAACATATTTCATGAAAGTATGTATATTTATTACGGCTATTTATTTATTAGGTCAAAGGATGTATAAAGTTAATTAGTAAATTAAGTTAGTTTGATATAAAATTAGCTAATAGGAAACTTTTCCAAAGGTTTTTTGGCCACTGAATTTTAATTTGAAAATGCTTGCCCATATAACCTTGAAAACTTTTTCTTATCAAACTTTATAATTATTGTACTATTAGAAGAGCTGTTATTTATTATTTAAATATTAATTGGCTTAAGTACTTGATTACAATTGAATTAATGAAATAATTATCTCAATTTAAGACATAACATAATAGGTACATCAAATTAGTTATGGCTTATAGGTATGTTACAAAGAAACATTTGAAACAACTTAATTTTCTTTTAAATTGTACATACTCTCATTGGTTTTTGTTTTTTCTTGACCATATGTTCATCATTTTCATGACTAGGCCTATGTGATTCCTTAGTATGTTCAGCATCATCAACACTCCTCTCTGAATCGGATCCAGAGTCATCTGATGTTAAGCTGGACTTATTCGAAACTTCCTTTTGCATTATTTTACCTTTCGAATTCAACTGAGAGTCAGACTCTGACTCAAAGTCATATGGTGACGTTAGCTTCGACTTCTGCTTTGCTTCCACACTTTTTATTTTATCTTTCCATCTGTTATTACTTTTCGATTTTGGAGTTCTGAACTTATTAGGACTCATTTGTGGATCGGATTCAGAATCAGAATCGATCAAAGAAGATATTTTGGACATCCTTTCATTTTTATTTAAATTATCTTTAGAGTTTTCTAAATCGTCAGTGTGTGCTTTATTGATGTCCTTTTGTGAATCAATTTCTATTTCGCTATCCGAGTCAATTAATGCTGACATTTTTTTGGCCTTGTGCAAATTTCCCTGCCGAATTTCAGTTTCTTCATCTTCACTGTCTACAATACGTTTTATTACATTCGGGGTAGAATTTTTTGCTTTATCGGCATCATCGGATTCAGAGTCCGAATATAATAAACTTTGCTTTCCTAGAAAATCGTCGGAGGTTTCTTTACGTTCATTTGCTTGCGTAATATCGTTTTCGTCTTCATTTTCATCATCTACACGGAGCTCTTCCATGGAAACGTCTTTCTTTTCCTTTTCACCGTCATGCACTACTTCACTTATAACTGGTGCTCCATCGTTTTCTTGCATTGTAATTAGACTTCCTTCTGTTGTATTTAGGTCAGCTGGAGTGCTGCTCATGTTTATTAAATTTTGCTTACTTTGCAATGAATTTTGTTAATAAATGCATTTAATTAGTAAAATTGTTGAACAAGTTCTTTTGAGCGGGAAATCAAAACAAAACCAAGTGCTGCCAAGCTAGAAAAAGCAGATGTCGCTAATTTTTTCATTTTACTGACAAGCGACCGATTTGACATTCCAATGGCTTGGCATCACTTCACTCGAGAATATTAAACCGATCTATTAATTGTCAAAAGAAGTGCATGTGGTCGAAAACAAACTTTAGCTTATTATTTTTTAAAATTAAATTAAATTACTGAGATCAACAATGACACGCAAAAGGGTTGTTAAAAAGAAAGTTGAAATAGTTTTTGATCCAGAAAAAAGAAAGTATGTAATATTTTATTAGTTAAAATCTCAAATCATTGTTGACTTGATTTTAGGGAATTCCTTTCAGGTTTCCGAAAACGTAAGAATGAACGTAAAAAGCGCGCAAAGGAAGAGTTGGATCGAAAAATGAAGGAAGAACGTAAGCGTATACGGCTGGAAATCAAAGACGGTATGAAAAATATGAAAAAGTCTTTTGAACCTCTAAAAGAATTGACCGAAAAGGACAAAGCCAACGAGGATGAGTACGAGGACGATGATGTAAAAGTTAAAATTATTGAGCTTTCAACAAATGAACTAGCAGCACGTAATAATCTTATTGGAGAGAATCGTGGCGCAGCTTCCTCCGATGAAGAACAAAGTGAATCAGATGCAGAAGAAAGTCTAACTGAAGATGCAAATCAAATACCTGGAATGGATTTAGTAGCGAAAACAAATAAACGCAAGTTAAATGTTAAAAGCGGAAAAGATGAAGAATCTGGCGAACCGAAAAAACAAAAAATGATAAAAGATTTAAAAAGCAAAAAAGAATTGGATCGTATGAAAAAGACGACAACATTAAAAAAGCTGAAAAAGAGTAAAGTCTTCAAAGCGAAGGAGCGTATTGAGAAAACGGCTAATCAGAAAAAGGCTAAGCGTGATAAAAATAACACCTTAAAAAGTTTACCGAAAAACCAACGTAAGAAAAAGAAATTTGAACCTAGCCGATACAACAAAGGACGCATGATTACCAAGAAAGAAATACGTAAAAGACAGAAAGAATAGTATAATGAAAATTTTGTATATATTTTTTAATAAATCCATTAAATTATATGACTATTTAATGTGATTGTTTATTTATTTTTTTATTAGAGTTCCATATTTCAGTTTTGTAATTCAAGGATTGGAAAAGAAAGTAATTGTTTTCTATTCATTAATAGCGAATCAAGCCAAGTACACGATGGTTAGTTTATATGAACAAATATTTCCGACAGCTTACTTCACAGTCGCTAGACACAAGTGGAACTATCCTAAGTACAAAAAGGGAAATTAACATTGATATCTGGCCCAGGGTCAGCCATATAAGGGAAATTAGTCAGACTTCCTTCTTATTAACAAAAGTATGCATTAATAATAAATTTCAAAGAAATAAGGTCCACGATTTTGAAAAATCTTCAAATCTCGAAAATCGTATATCAAATTAAATACTATTTTTCCAATCTATCCAGAGGATCCCAACTTATAGGTTTTTACAAAAGATATATCTGGATCTTCACATATTTATGTCTCCGAAACTAGATCCGAACGACACTTTTTCATTAGGTACATATTTTTTCTTACAACTAAAACTTTTGGCCTGGCCAAAAAATAAATACCCTACACTGCAATATTTTGAAAATTTTGCTTATATGGGACGTGCCACGCCCTCTTGTCCGAGTTCACACAGTTTTTGCTCAGAGCTTGCATTTATAGTTCTTAGTGTCTGAGGGAAATTTGGTTGGATTATCTCAAAAAACGTTTTCAGTATAGCGTTTTGAAACTTTTGCTTACATAGGAGGTGCCACGCCCTCTTGTCCGAGTTCGTCTAGTTTTAGTTTAGAGCGTGCATTTATAGTTTTTAGTATTTCAGTGAAATTTAGTTCGATTATCTCAAAAAACGCTTTCAGTATAACATTTTGAAGCGTTTGCCTATATGGGAGGTGCCACGCCCCCTTTTCTGATTTCACCCAATTTTTGTTGAGCTTGCATTTATAATTTTGAGTGTCTGAGCCAAATTTGGTTCGATTGTCTCAAAAAACGCTTTTAGTACAGCGTTTTGCTTTTGCTTATATGGGAGATGCCACGCCCTCTCGTCCGAATTCGCCCAGTTTTTTCTCAGAGCTTGCGCTTTTGATTCGTAGTATTTATGTGCATTTTGGTTGCATTGTCGTAAAAACTACTCCTAAAGTTGCATTTTGAATATCTTTTTGAACGGGCGGTGGGCATGTTAGTTGACCGATTTTGCTCATTTTCAATCCCCCAAATTTCATTGAATTATCTTGCTCAGTTTTCCCAAAAAATGTATTTCCACACACAGCCGTTACCCAGCCAGCCAGCCAGACGGACGGACATGGCTATATGGACTCAGGAGATGACGCTGATCAAGAATATATGTATATACTTTTCTATATCTGCCACGCCTCTTTCTCTTCGTTACAAACGGAAGGACAAAGTGAATATCAAAGTAAGTCGAAGAAATTAAATAAAATTTTTCGTTATCCTGCTTTGTTTTCGAGATATCAAGACTTTAAGTTAAAAGGGCACTTTTGATTAAAATTTACGATTAAAAAAAAAAAAAATAAATATTTTCTCAAATTTATTGTTAAAAAAGCGTACAAAATTTGTTTACCTTTTTCCATGTCCATAAGTATTTCATTTCAATGTTTAAAATTTCTTCTTAGATCACCACCTATGGACAAATTTCCGCGCGCACCAAGCGCTCCGCAAGCTCAACAATTCCTTAAGAATGGCTTTACAACACGATCATCGCCTTGTACTTCCAATAGCGTCGGTTTCACTTTTGCAGTCAAATATAGAACTAAGAAGCCATGGTACGATGATGTGCTCTAGCAATTATACGAAGAAGCGATGAGCGCCTAAATTGGAAAAAATTAAGAAGCAATAAAATATCTTTCAATTCAAGATGCACGTTAACATAATTTTTTTGGTTTTTAAATAAATAAAACGAACAAAGTTTTGTTTTAAAATATATATCATGTTTATGCATATATTTTGTTACATATTTTTCATATAGTTTATGTATAATCAATCTGCATTTAATTTACATATTAAGATTTGTTTATCTTTTTTTTTTTTTGTCTGCATTATATAATTTTTCCTTTTAAGTTTACGTTTCGTTTCATTATGCGTACATCGTTCATAACAAGTTATGCATTTCCTTAGCTACACTTCCAAGCAATTAAAAGAATTTCGAGTGTTATTTGAAAAAATTGCATTAAAATTGTTAGTTTATGAGTAAATTTAAACAAATAAAATAATTGTTGTTCATACAAATATACTTAAAGTATTTTACAAAATAACATAAAATAATTTATGTTGATATATTTTGTTTTTATTTGTTTATCTTGAATATTGCATTCATATGCACTACAATTTGAAAAAAGTCCATATTTATTTATAAATAAAAGTCTGTAGATTTATGTTTGACATACAAATGCATAAACGTATTTGCTTTCTTTTTGATTTAGATTAAGAATCTGAATATTTTGCATTTGCAAGTTTTTTTCTTTTTTCTCATAGGTAGGGATTTCTTTTGCTTCAGTTGGACAATTATTAATTTACATTTTTTGCGATTTAAATTTAAAATTTTATTTTAATTAATTTTAGATTATTTCATAATTCAATAATTGTTCTAACTTGTTTATATTTCAAAACGATTTTATGATTAATATTAAATTTTTTAGATATAATTTCTTTTTTTTTGTTTTCTTTAATTTTTAATGCAATGCCGCAATGTTGCTAGTTATTTTCAATTTACAAAATATAGTAGCTTTTTCGTGAATGAAAAGCCTTGCTAACTAAAAAGTATAAAATATTTTTTAAAAAAAAGAGTACATACAATAAAAATTAATTTTATTGCGGTTTAATTGTTAATAAATTAACATATACTTGATAATATATATGTATATATATATTTATAGAGATATTTACAATCTTAAAAACTAACTTAAATACCTAGTTAATTGGTTATTTTGTATGCTATTCTAAAGTTTATTCAGTTTTATATGTAATTTTGTTATCAAGTGTTTGCATATGTAGTAGAAGAAAGAGTGTCTTGCCTAAAGTAAACGGCAACAAACATACATACAGAAGTAATTTGAAATCTGACGCATTAATTACATTAATTAACTTTACACTTTCAGAGTAAACATTGATAGTTCAAGTTCAATATGACTTAAGCACACACACTAGTTTATTTTTTTCTTACTTTTTTATGTGCTTCAAAATTATATGTGAACTAAAATTCTTTTCCGTATAAACTATAACAAATTTAATAGGAGTTTGACACTTACTGTTCGAAGTAAAAAAGACGTAATTATTTTTCCTGCGTTGCTTATTTATTTTAGAATGTTTCTTTAGGCGCCTTTTTCTTTTTTTTTTGTATAAATTGATCAATTTTTAAAATGCATTTTAAATTAAAATATTGAACATTTCATATGCATCTTAATACTACATCTTAAAATAAAAACTTAAAATCTTTAAATTCACCATTCATTAAAGTAAAGGTATTGGGGGATAAATATAAACAAAAGAAGTAAGTGTTATTGAAGCAACTTCGAATGCTTAAGTTGTATTATTTATACTTTCTGTTTACAAAGAATATATTCGTTATATAAATTAAAAGCAAAAATATTAAAACTTTGTTTATATACAATTTAGCTGCAGAAGTCAGATCAATATCACCCACCTAAAAACACAAGCACGCAATAATTACTTTTAATAGTACTCGCATTTTACAAATCTGTACTAAATATGTATGTAAGTTAGATGGAACAATCATTCATTCCCTTTTTTGTTTTTGAAATTTTGTGTCATTATCATTCAATCAAGTTCAACAAGTATTACATTCATAAAACTAACTAACCACAGCAATTGTAGATCGCGCATATAAATGGTATACCATGTTATAATAAGAACTACCATGACCATCATCATAGTGTTAAGATGCACGCCTGTGGTGATCATTGTTGTTTCGCTGTTGTGTTCGTTGAAATTTATAATTGAAACGTTTGAATGCGCCGCCGCCTCTGTTGCGTTGCATATTATTGCGTCGAATATAGCCATGGTTGCCATGATTAAAACGATACCCTCCACCACCACCATTTTTCCAACGACGCTGTGTATCTTGCTCTTGGAATGGATTATAGCTGGGATTATTGCAGGATGTCATTTCTTTGTGTGATTTAGTTTTCTTTTGACGTCCTCGATCCATATCATGTTCATCTTCCTCTTCCCAATCACGACGTCGCTGTTGGCGTGCTTCTTCTTTTATCTAAATCAAAAAATAAAATATGTTCACATATAAAAATTAAATAAGTGTTTCGTTATACTTTTCTGGACGAACTTGCTGTAAATTTGATATACAATTTAAACAAAAAGGTGTGATAGCTTTTAATATGAATGACGAAGTGGAAAATGAGATTGTGAAGCTCCTAAAACGGTCGAATCAGACGAATAAAGCTAGATGCATGAAATTTGGTACAGATCATACTTATGGTCGTGGTCTTTTTGTGATTAACAACTGAAGTGATAGATGAACGTGAAGATTAACCAGTAGATTAACGTGAAGATAACCAATACATTAACGTAAAGATTAACCAATATATAAACGTGAAGATTAACCAATAGATTTATGTGAAGATTAACCAATAGACTAACGTGAAGATTAAAGAATAGATTCATGTGAAGATGAACCAATAGATTGATGTGAAGATTACCCAATAGATTAACGTCAAGGTAAACGAGTAGATTCACGTGAAGATTACCCAATAGATTCACGTGAAGACTAACCAATAGATTAATGTGAAGATAAACCAACAGATTCCCGTGCAGATTAACGAATAGATTCATGTGAAGAATTATCGATAGATTCACGTGAAGATTAACCAATAAATTAACTTGCAGATTAACCAATAGATTTACGTGAAGATTAACGAATAGATTAATGTGAAGATTAACGTGAAGATTAACGAATAGATTCATGTGAAAATTAACCAATAGATTAATGTGAAGATTAACCAATAGATTCACGTGAAGATAGACCAAAGATTAACGTTAAGATTAACCGATCACGCCCATTTTCAATCTCAGACAGCCTAGTAAAATTGTTCTTTTCTGTAGCATATTTCGTTGGCTCAGAGGTAAAACTCACTAAGTGCTTATCAATTCCTATGCACTAAGTGAGTTTTACCTCTTAACCGACGATTTCATGCATCTAGCTTTACATTTGGCCGTAATCGTAATTTCAACAGACAGACGGTTGAAAGCCTCAATCAAGGTTCAATAGTGGTTAGGGTGGCGGTAATTGCGTAGAGCAAAAACCTTACATAGACCGACTAGGTCAATATGCTCAAAATAAAAATCAAAAAAATCAGGCAAAATTTGTGTCGACATTTGGAGCTGATTAACCACCATTCATCGTTGAAATTCAAAAAAAAAAAACAATTTAACGGCAATAATGCATAGTATACTTAATGTAAATACTTTAACATAAATGCATTGCATTAATTTTGCACTAAAATTCCTACCTCTTTTTCAATTTCCGTTTCTGTCCCATTCCAGGTGATAACTGGCGCACCGCCATATCCACGATGTGATTGTTTGAGTAGTTCGTTAACAGCGCTATCGCTAACTGAATCTTTGTTATAACCATTGCCAGCAAATGTGAAGCGTTTTTCGGAGGTGTTGTTAGCATGTGATTTTTGGTTTGGACGTTTTGTATATAAATCAGGTTTTGCTGCTGTAGCGAATGGATTTTTTGGATTTTTATATGTGACAGTTCTTGTTACTGCTTGTTTCTGCTCGGGTGGACTAATACTAGCTGTTACAGGCTGAAGTGTGGTAACTTGCCAAAGACCCGTCTTAGTTTTGATTACTGGCGGTGATGGTGGTGTGGAATGTGAACGTTTAAATGTTGGACGCTCATCTATGTGAAATTTCCCATCGCATTCATTTTCATATTCATCGAATGTACCAATGTCGCTGTTACTTCGATTGGGGGTGTTACCTGAGGGCGTAGTAGATGAAACAACAAAACCTTGCGAACTGGCTTTACATTTTTTTGTAGGTGATGAAGTGACATTACTGCTATTGATATTATTATGATTAATGCCACTACGTTTGTGATAATTGAATATTTCATCGATTGCATCAGTCTTTTGTTTCGCTTTAGACTGTAAAAAATGGGTTGTAGAGGTGGGATTGCAAGAAGTTCCATTAGTTGTTGTATTGGGAGTTGTGGTGACGGCTTTTTTCACTTTGACACCGTTTGTAGGTTTTGTATCGTCATCATCGTCCGTGCTGTTACTACCATCGGAAGTGGAGGTACTTGTACGTTTAAGTGAATTTTTTGTGTTACTATTTAATGAAGGTGTTGTTGTCATTATCTCTGTATTTGTGGTCGTTGCGTCATCATCGTCGTCCGACTCCGATTCATAGGGTACAAGACTTTTTAATGGACTGTGTTGCAAAAGAGGTTTTTTACCATTTGGTGATTGCTGATGCGTTGTATTTGAAGTTGCAGTTGATAGTGTATCAAATAATTTCGGCATGCTGGGCAGTATGGTTTTTGTAGCTGCTGATGATGGCGACGACGAGCTGGTGCATAAGTTGTAGTTTCGTTTTGTCGGCGTTGAAGAGCTTACTTCATTATTGCCGTTGCCGCTGCAGTTGTCGTCGCTGCCGTTGCTGGGAATCTTGTTACCATTTGAATTTGTTGTAATTTGTCCTTTATTTGATGCGCCAGCCAGTGTAGGCTTCGTATACGGAGAATCTTGAAATTTACCAGTCCCCGAAAGGAGACCGTTTTGCATTTGTGTATTACTAGATATTGTGTTGCTATTACCAGAGCTTGAAGTCGCTGTGGCAGTTGTTGTAGAGGATGTTGCATTTGTTTTAATTGTTGTGTTTGTTGTTGTTGTAGTAGTACTATTACCATTATTATTCTTAAAATGCATCATTATTTTGCTACTACCCGTCGGCATCAGTGACGTTGTAGGTGTCATACAGCTCTGTCGATTGATGCCTAATTTATTGGCATTTGTTGTGTTGTGTGTTAGTGCTGAATTTGGTATTAATTTATTGCTGTTGTTGTTAAAAGTCGTTAGTCCTCCAGTAGGCAATTGTGGTCCTATAATGCGTTGTGGACTTGGTCTACAAACCGTGTGTGTGCTTACGGTGCTGTAGCCATTTAATTTTTGATAATTTTCTTTGACATCCACACCACCACCGCCACTGACTTGCGTACTAGTGATATGTCGAGCAGGTGTAGTATCCATTTCATAAAAAATTATATATGCATTGGTATTGCAAACGCTTTGCACAGATATAGGGCGTACATAGCTATCATCATAGTTGTAATATGTTCCTGATTCGGTCAGGCCAATGGCAGTATAATGACCACAATGTTGTGAGGCACCCAAATGCGTCACCATTGCAACAAGGCGATAGGTCAGTTGTTCACCTGGATTTTTGCGTGTTGTGAATTTAGACAGATCGAGACGCGGTTTGATGGTAATTTGTTTGTTGATCTTCGTACCGAGCATAGAGAAACGCTTCAGCTGTATACAAAGCGCTATTGGAGCACGTTCCAAGGAAAATTGTTTAGTTGCTGAAACCTGTAAGAAAAAGATTTTCCAATTTTAAATAAAATAAGTTTACAGTTAGTGCCAGTTTCAAAATAATTCGTTGCGTTTGTAGGCAAGTGGAGGAAATTGAAAAGCATCTGTGACATTTGACAAACCTAACTCGAAATCTCACTCGAAAATGAAATTTTTTCAGGAGAGCTATAAAACTGCTTCTCAATAATGTGGCTGAATTTCATTGAAATTCTCCTCTTTCAACACATTTTTACTAACCCTAAACCGTCAGCTGTCAAACTGTTTTTTTTTTTGTTTGTTTTGTTGACAACATTTTATCGCTAAAAAGGCGACAAATTCAAATCTTGCGTGAATTATGGGACGCTCTCATAGCTCTGAAACTAAAAATCATAGAGACATGACGATTTCAACAAAAGAAGTGTACTTTAATTTATAACAAAATACCTGGAAAATTGTTTTATCTCCAGTTAGGTGGTTTTGGTCAGAAGTCTACAGCCTTGTGAAAATTTTCAAACCGCGATAACTCAAGAACGGTGAGTCGCCACACGATAAAAAGTGCAAAAATTTTTTTTTTGTGGTGAATAACACGCTTCACAAAAAATTTTCTTTATACATATATGCCTTTTTGGCAGTAGGAAATAACGTAAAAAAAAAAAAATAATACGAAATAACGCCTAATTATTCAAATGAAATATCGCCTACACAATATGAAATAACGTCCAAGAACAAAAACGAAATATTTGGGCTTTATTTCGTAGAAAACTTGATCATTTTTCTATTTTATTTTTGGCGTTATGTCCAAAATGATTAATGCCTAAAATAAGAACGAAATAATGCCCAAATTTTTACCGAAATAAAGCCCAAGTTTAGGGCGATATGAGATATGATTATCGCCCAAATTTGGGCGCTATTCCGCTTTATTTTTGGGCGCAAATTTCTACCGCCGATAAAAATCGATTTTAGACGTTTATCGCCACTTAAATTTTTTTTTTATTGAATAACTCCTAAATGGTTAATTTTAATATATAAAGTAAATTATTTGTATAGCGATTGGTTCTGCATTACAGAAATTCTTGCACTTTTTATCGAGCAACTAATCTTTCTTGCTATCGCGATTTAAAAATTAACACTGTATACGCGGTCAAAAGAAACACACCTATCATTTTGGAGTTCATGCGAAATTCGTCGACTGAATTTTTGAAATTTAGCATAGAGGTTACCAGCCAATTTATCAACAAACTCGTTAACTATAATTTCGAAAGTTTTTGGACCAGTTTTCGTCTTTTACTTCTTTTTTGATTTTCTCGAAATGAATTTTTTGGCGTATTGAGCGAGCATTCATCCGACGAATTGATTTTCAATATCCATTTAATTCTTACCTTCTTCTTGCATGCTTCACATTTGTATCCCATATCTTCTAGTCGTTCACGTGCAAAATAACCATCCAACGCCTCATCGATAGTATCAGCTTTACGTATGTCGAGCAGTAGATCTTGAAAATGTTGAAATGTTACTGATACATGACCGCATGCCAGACACCGCACAGCGGATTTCAAATAACCGCCAAGTATTTGATTCAACGGCGTTGTTTCTTTGCTGTACTGATCGAGTTCTTTATAATTGCGAAAACGTGCCAAATATGACTTTTCCATTGCTTCCACTAAATAGCGTAAGAACTCATGTGCATCCTCTTGACGGCCCATAACTAAATGTTTGCAAATCGCTTTTAATTTATAGTAAACAAAATATGGCCTTATTGCAGATTGACCATTTTGTGAAGCTTGCAAGGTCTTGGCTACAGCACAAATTATGCAACCAGCATCAGCGGCATCACATCGTTCCATATGTTGTGAATCCGATATCAACCAATTGGCCATTGAAGGGACATGCAGCAATGCTTGTAATGTTGAATTCAAATAGCAGGTATTGCCAACATTCATCATGCCAACACCAACTTGCCACTTGCGTGAGGGATTTTTCCAGCCAATTCGTACATTCTCACGTGGAAAGAGAATACGTTTTGGTTGTGGCAATTCATTAGGATTGGATCGTTGTTTTGCATTGCTGTTGTTGTTACTGCTGCTGCTGTTGTTATTATTATTATTATTGTTGTTGTTATTGCTATTGCTGTTTCCATTTGTTGAGTTGTTGTCTGCAGAAGAAATGCATTTTCTTTTATTGTAACTTTTTATTTGATTTAAATGATATAAATTTAAAGTAAACGACAAAATCGGTTGTATTATATATCTATAGATTAGCCATAGGAAGATATAATCCAATTCAAGTAGCAATGTCATTGCTACTGGCAATACTGCTGCTGCGTGTGCAATCAGAATACAAAACCCAGGAACTAAAATTAAAATTTATTATTATGACTAACTGTGTGAAAGCGAAAATGAAAAATGAAAAAAGAAAAAAATACAGCAAGAACCGGCCGCCTCAATATACCAATTGCGCTGGGGGGAAAAAAATTATAAACAGAAATTGGTAATTTTCATCAACTGTCTGATAACACACAAGCAGCAGCAGTTGTCAGACTGTCACTTGGTGCTGTTGTTGCTACACTTGTCGCAGTGTAGTAGTGTGTGAAGGGAGCATGCAATTGGCAGCTCAGCTACATAATACGAAAATCTCTATTGGAAGAAAGAGAGTACAAACTGAAGAAGGGTTACCATTGAATTGTAATAGTAGTAGTTACCAGACTTGGGGGTAATGCACTTAATTTTAAGTTCATTGAGCTTTTCACTATCAAAAAAAAAAAAGTGTTTGATAGTGCACACTTTTCCACTACCACTAAGTGAACTTTGAGATATTGAAAATTTTCTTCACTGAACATAGGGCAAAAAATCATTTTAATGGTAATGAAAATTTTTTCACTACTAAACAATTCATTTAATGATAGTGAAATGTTTTTCACTAGCACTAATGATAGTGAAATGTTTTTTACTATCATTAAATTAATTTCAATGAATTATATGAAACTTTAGTGAAGATTTTCAATTTTCATTTAAGTTTCATTAATTTCAATGAAACAAATATTCATTTTCTGGTCTCAATGTAATGCATAAGAAGATAATTGGTTACGACCAAAGACAATCAATGCAAAACGTATAACTTTACATTGGCCAGAATTTCGACATGTCGCTAGCCCATATGGTGAATTTACAAACTACTTAGTCTTGGTGTAGTCGGTGGACCTGCAGGGAAGTTGCTTTTTTATTTTATAAGCTTCTCATTTCACTTTAAACGTTAAACTTAATTTTGAATGACTTGAAATCAATAAATTGCTACTACTTTTTGTAATGAACACGGGAACACTGTATATAATTGTATGAAACAAATTAATAAAAGTGAACTAGATAACGCCAGAAAAGAGAGCGCGTAATTTGAGCGTCGGAAAAGTATTTCGAATAATGGAATGTAACACGTGTTAGTTATTTTTATACAATTTGAAACCGATTGATTCATTTTAATTTAAAAACAAAAAAACTTTGTATGTAAATAGTTCAGTACCAGCGCTTCCGAAATGGGTATTTTGGAACTTTGTAAAACTTATTTGGACACCAAGTTTTTGGTCAAAGAATTTATTTAAGTTTAATATATATGTATTCTATAGCACCTGGAGACCGATCCCTGCTCGGTTTTTGCATAGGGACCTCAACTAAATATACCTAGGTTGTAACTTCAAAAATAGCTTCGAGCTGCAGCCAAAAGTTATGCTCGTACAATATCAAAAGGTTTGAAAAGTATTTTAAAAACAAAATCGAAAATAACCGAAAAGGATTGCAAAATTGTAGGAAATCATCAAAAAATATCAAAATTTTTTGAAAAATAAGCAAAGTATCGAAAAACGTAATAAGTCGAAAATAATTGGAAAAGTCTAAAGCGAGTATGCATGCATCAAGAATTGTCAAATTGAAGTCAAATACATGTCTGCTTATGAGAGCGCCCAGATAGAAAGTATGCTCGAAGCATAGAAAGTATGCTCGAAGCATACTTCAATTAGACAATTCTTGATGCATGCATACTTTTTATGTGTTTCTCGCTTAAAAGTTTAAAAAAGTTGTGTTTATCGATTTTTTTTTTCAAAAATACGAATTGGGAAAGGAAACCTACTGAATCAGCAACCGTGAGACAAAATTTCGTTAAAATCAAATATGTATTTATTTAAAAATCCTCCTAAGCTGGTAAATTTTTTTTACAGATAATGAAAATATCGTCAGGTTGAAACTACAACTAGAAATCTACATTTTTTGAGTTAAGCATAAAAAATATACGTCCAGGTCTAGACAGTTTTTTGAAATGTAGTCCCCATCCAATTTTATATCTATGTATAGGTATATATTATGGTGGGCCAATTGTATGTTTAACTTGTTTTTGCATAAATGACGTAAATAATTTAACCTGTAGCTCGTCGAAATTTTAACTAATAATATATAAATAAATTTATAATAAACTTAACTATTTATTTTAACAAGAAGATTACTAGGATTGGGACAGATATGATGTGCTGTAACGTCTCGAACAACCCAATTGAGTTTTGCAAGACATTTGTTTAAGTTTATTGAAAAGACTATGGCCCTATTGCGGTTATCTATTTGCGATAAAATCGATCGATTCTATTAGCCTTATCTTCGAAACTACTGCACCGATTTCAGAATTTTTTTGTCTTCTTGCCACATACATTCGTTTGCAATCAAATGGGGAAAACATTATTGAAATCGGTGCAGTAATGTCGAAGATATGGCTATTAGGAACGATCGATGGCTATCAATTTTATCGCAAAAAGATAACCGCAATAAGGGCCTTTGTCTTTTAGACATTTTTGTAAACAATGTTCGCATTGAAAAGTAAAAATTAGTATATAATTTAAACGGACTACAAAACCGAGCATCTTTAGCTCATCAATTTTCTCGACAGAAGCACCAATTTTCAAAACAATTGGCACCACTTTTTTCTTGTTTATTTCGGAAACGCTGTTCAGTACTCCCAGTAATATGTACATAGCTAGAAAAAACTCTAGTAGAGAGTAAAAGTTGCCAGGTTTTGTCACGTGCATTTACATTGAAGTACTCGTACATACATAATCAATACTAATTCGATTAACTTTAAGTATGTATATCTATTAAAGATGTTTTATTGTTAAATTAGCGTTTATTTATTTTAAATATATTGCTTTGGTAAACAAAATTTGAGTAGCTGGCAAGCAAAATTTAATTTCTTTTTTCTGGCAGATGTAAAATTGCTGATTACGGATTTTAAGCAAAAACAAATTTGCTGATTCACAAAAAGTCATTAAAAGGAAAAATGGAAAATATAAAAGCAAATGATAAAATATTTTGTTTTGCAATAAACAAAGAAACCTCCAATTTCTTACATTTCTTCTCTACATATCTACATACATACAATAACAGGTATTATACATATTTACATTTGTACGTAGCGATAAGAGAAAGAAAATATGAAAACAGAAAATAAAATAAATAAATGTAGTTCAAACCATATGACTAAATTTATTTTACGCAGTCTGGAGTTTTTTTTTCTTTTTCACTGCAAAATGTGGCTGTCGTAGGAAATTTTTTAAAGGTTTTATTTTTGAACTTGTTCTGCTTTTCTATTCAGTTGCTGTCCGAGCTGTGACTAAACTGAACGCAGGGTAATGCGTAATTTTTTTTTTTTTTTTACTTTTGTTCTTATTGCTTTGATTTGTTGTTGGTGCTGGTTTGATACAGAGGTGTTCAAAAATTAATACTTGAATTTGCTATTTTCACTCAAATCTTTTCATGCCCTAGGTATATACGAGACCTGATTTCAATTCTGGGTAGCACTCGAAGAGCTCTAAAGAAAATCCTATTAACATTTTTCCAAAATGTTCGTACTTTTCAATTTAATCGAAATGTAAGAATTTTTTTTTTAGTATCCGAAAGTGAAAATTTTATCGTAAAGGACTTCTGATTGGAGTTCTGGATTGCGCTCTAAGGGTTCTAAGGAAAATTCCAGTAACATTTTTCCAAAATATTCGTACTTTTAATTTTAATAGAAAAATCAGAAAAATGTTTGGTCTTTTTCTAAGTATCCGTAGAGGAGTTTTGAGTTCCGGATAGCACTCGAAGAGTTTTTAAGAAAATTCTAGTATGTAATATGTATTTTTAAACTTTTTTTTTTTGCAAGAAATTTGTTTTTGGATACGTATGTGCATCTTCTAGCTTCTTAAGACCATATTTTTCATAATGAATCATTTGAACTGCATATGAAATTTCCACAAAAGAAATGCGAGTTCAGTAAAAAAAAAACATTTTGAATCATGTTTCCTCAGAAGAACACGAACACGCCGAATACAAATCTTCCTCAATTTCTGCTACAGGAGATATTAAAGATAATACTTTTATCTCCACTGAAATTATGAAAAATGCATAGACCATACGATCAGTAAAGAATGACGGAAAATGCTATATCAAAAATGTATGTACATCTTTAACGAGTCGGCACAAATTGAGAGTTTGGCTGGAATGTGAAGATTACATTCTCGGAAATCCAAGTAGTTATGCCATGATGGCATAATGGTATAACAGGAATGGCAAAAGGTTTTCAATCAAAATTTGGATTTTGTGAAGAAATTTTAATATGTATTCATATTATCTTTTTTATTACAGTTCTGGACTGTTTATGTTCGACCACATCTTTAAGAAAAAATATTCTTCACCAATTATGGCGTTTTTCCTATCTTCACATGCTTTTACTGTTTTTCGTCAAACAACAAATAAAAATAAAAAATTTACTTTTATAAATTGTTTACGTGACCTGATGTACTTTTAGATAGCAAACAAGCATATGTACACTTCCTTAATGCTTTTTTTTAATTTAATTTTCGTTTTAGACGTTTTAATAGATAACAAAAAAACATTTTTAATAAAAACATTTGCAAGATGGCTCAAAATATAGTAAATACGACACAAATTTTTTTTAATTAAAAAGAAAAAAAAGTAAACTTAATTTTCATTAAAGAAATTAATTCGAACTCGGAACTGCGTATTTCGAAATATTGGAAGTGAATAAATAAATTTAAAAAAAAACCAACCTAAAGCTCGTTTATCCATTGAAAAAAGAAATTAATTTAACTGAAACGGTTTAATCAAACAATACAAAAAAAAAAAGAAAAAACATCATTCTCAAAGGTGCAGTAAAATTTTTTTAAAGAATTTGATTGCTGATTAGTGATGGGAAAAATAAGTTATTTATATAGTATTGGGTGTACAACTTAAAAACCGGAATTTGACGGTGGATGTCCGTACTAACAAATATCGTGAAAGCTCGAACTTTATATATATGTCATTTTGAAGGTACATTTGACAGCTGTCAAAATCAGTCAACAAAACAATTTTATCTTGTGTGCATCATTATTATTTTTCACGATGAATAACTTCGAAAATTCGAGAAAAAGACAGCATTTGCGGGAGGTTCTGTTGGGTCATTTTTTTGCAAAGAAAACTGCTGCCAAAAGTCATTTTTGCATCGGATCGTGACTGGGGATGAAAAATGGATCCATTACGACAACCCGAAACGCAAACATTCATATATGAAGCCCGGACAACCAGGACCTTCCCAGCCAAAGGCAAATATCCATGGTGCCAAGGTAATGCTCTGTAATGCTCACAGGTGACCTCTATCGAACACAATTAATACGTTTGAAGCGTGCCATCATCGAAAAACGCCCGGAATGACAACGCTCGGCCACACATTGCTGCCCCAGTCAAAAATTACCTGGAAAACAACGGATGGGAAATTTTGCCTCACCCGCTTTATAGCCCAGACCTTGCACCATCAGACTATCATTTGTTCCGATCGATGCAGAATGCCCTATCAGGAATACGCTTCACTTAAGTTCAAGATATCGAAAATTGGATGGATTCATTTTTGGCCGCCAAGCCGGCGCAATTTTTTTGGGATGGAATTCAGAAATTGCCTGAAATATGGGGAAATGTTGTAGCTTCCAATGGACAATACTTTGAATAAAATAAATTGTAACATTTTTCCACAATAAAGCATCAAATTTCGCTAAAAAATTTCGGTTTTTAAGTTGTACACCCAATAGGTTAATGAATCATATGATTAATTGAAAAGAAACAATTACTGAATACAATTAATTTTGAGTTATTAGTCGATTAATCGGTATTTTCAAATAGAAAAATTATTATTTTAAGTAACATCAATAAGTTACATACTGAGTTATAAAATTTTGTTGTCAAATTGTTTAAAACATACATTTTTCTCAATACTTATAATAGCCTTACCATGTATGACGAACGAATAAAGTGACTAATTTTCACTCGTTAATATCAAGTGGTGAAAAAAATTTTTATTAAAAACTTACAATGACCTAAGCATTCATTTTAGTTCAAGGAATAAAGTTTGTAAGGATAAAATTCAGTTACTTTTTTCGTTCGTCATACGTGATAAGGCTAGTAATCAGTATTTATATAATTTATTCCTTATTAAGGACAAAAGTTTTGATAGACGCTTAGTTGTTAATCGGTTTCGCTTTTCCGTAGTAGTTGTAATGACTTTAGAAAAAAGGCGTTCTCTCGGAATAGGTATATGATATATAATTGATATAAAATTGATGCTTCCATTAGAAATAAATGTTCCAAGTCCAGAAAGCAATGATCTAACTGGTTGAAAATGATAATCTTTAATTTGTTTTTGCAGTCAGAGATGTGCAACCTATTTTCATTATTTGTTGGCGCCCATAATGAGCAGGTGGAATAAATTGGCTTAATGTGGCGTAGTTTTCTTTACTCATTTGAGTAGTCATTGCTTCCAAGGGACTTAATAAATTGGCTTAATTTTACTTTATCGACTGTTGCTGTTTTTTTTTTATTTTTTTTTGCCCAAATAGGGCTTTTTTGAAAGTTAATCATAACAACAACAGCAACAACCTCTGAGCGGATCTACTTTCGGAGATATAGCCATCGGAAGATCGGGATATATCTTTTATAAAAATCGGTATAAGTTGGGAACCCCTGGATGGATTTTAAAAATATTGGTGTCATATGAAAGGTATTTTACCGGGCTATATAATTGCTATACAAAGCAAAAAGGCAAAGGAAAAAAATGGGGTGAATTTTTGAAAAATTGTCATATCTCGAAAACTATCACTCAAATTGAAAAACTTTGTATAGCAATTATATAGTCCGGTAAAATACCTTTCATATGACATCAATATTTTTAAAATCCATCTAGGGGTTCCTAACTTATACCGATTTTTATAAAAGATATATCCCGACCTTCCGATGGCTATATCTCCGAAAGTAGATCCGCTCAGAGGTAGTTGTTGTTGTTGTTGTAATTAATTCCCAGAGCCCTATTTGGGCAAAAAAAAATAAAAAAAAACAACAACAGTCGATAAAGTAAAATTGTTCCCGAACTTATACCGGTTTTTATAAAGCTATAACCCGATGGCTATATCTCCGTCAGATTTGCGAATTTCGAAAAGTGGTTCAGAATTGCCCCAGAAATCTTACATTTTCCAGTGTTAACTAAACATACATTGGAAATTTTTGGTAATTTAAAAATATATATTACCAGCAAGATATCTATCTCACATGGCAATGCTGTACAAAAAGTTACAATGAAAACAATTTCGTGTAAACAAACGTACACACTCATACATTCAAAAGAAAAGTGACACACAATCGCATTGGGTTCACATTTTTTTTTCTTAAATGCTTACCCGCTATAAAGCCATTCACGCTGCCATTGTTGTTGTTGCTGCTGCTGGTGCTGCCGACACCGCTGTTAGTGCAGGTTGCTGTAGGTTCCTTCCGTATCATGCCAACGCTGCTGTTGCTATTAAAATTTTCACTTGGCTTAATTACAATATATTTCGATTTCAGTGAATCCAACACAGATTGGCTATAGTTGCTGACCTCTTCATATTCAATTTTTGTAAGCAATACACGCTTTGCTGATGCGACCAATTTGCTTTGTAACGAGTCTTCGCTATCATTGGCGGCATCCAATTTTTTTGAGTCGTCAGCTCCGCAGCTGCCACCGCCAAGGGATTCCCGCAACGCAGCGTTCACAGCATTGGCCGTGGACTCACATACCACGGAGACGGGCATGGCGACGGTTGGAGTTTGTGGTGGAATTTTGATAGGTTCTAGAGTAAACTTGCAGCTGCGGTAGGGTGGGCGGTTCTTTTTTTACCACTGAATCACTACTAGTCTGGCTTCCGTGGTCCAGACACTTGAGTTGAAATGCTGACGCGCCGTTTTAATATTCGTTCTTAGCTTGCAATTATTCTCCTCAAGCGAATTTTCAAGGCGCTTTTTTTTACAGAACTATTGGCGACGTGTTTTCGTATCTTTTCCGTTTTTTCAATACTTTTGCAATTTGGTTAATTTTATGATCGAAAAATTTTCCACTTAATTTATGTCGCGTAATCACACAAAATATCGACGAATTTATTGAAAATATAGTAAAGCGTTTCTTTTTTTGTTAATTTTTACACATTTTTGCGGGAAAATTGTTGTTTTTACGCGTGAAAAACTTTTATAAAATCAAGTTTGCTTTTTTGTGAAAATTTTTTTTATTCGATTGAATCAACGAGCGACTGCACCACTTACTCGTTAAAAATCTACCGCATGGATTTTTTTTTCGTGACAGTGTTGCCAAGTACTGATGGAGAAAACTAGCTACGCAAGCCTTGAAATATAGCTACGCTGTATTTATGCTGTATTTTGTTCTTTCCAAACCTTTTTTGCTTTATGCAGTTACTTATTCTAATAGTACGTAATCAAAAATTACAGAGACATACATATCAATATTAAAAGATCATTATATTTTTAAAGCCAACGCGTTTGAACTGGATGCAATATTGTTTGGACATTTAAGTCCAAAAAAGTTTAAAATTGCACAATTTCTGCCTGTCGTATTGAACTTTGGTTGAAATACTTAGTTATACACATTTCGGACTAAGACTTCCAAACTGCGTGGTAGCTCTTTACATGCCTTTGATGAACATAAATGAGTCATGGCATATATAGCTCACAACTGTTATATTTGGTATAAGTTCCTTGAAGCGGCTGGTTACTGAATTGTACGGACCCATCATACTGCTGATGTTGTCAGAGCTAAATCTAACTACATTTTCAATTGGGATCAAGCGACTTTTAAACGATTTTATTAAAATGCCAAATAACCTCATAAAGGCTTCCAAAACTTGGTAATAATTTTGCCTTGATCTTCATCATAGAATCTCACAACAATACACATTGTTTTTGTGGGAGAAATATCCGTTGATTCGTCTATCATTACTGAAAATTTTGTGGACTGCAATTTTTTTGTCAAACTCTCTTTTTCTGATTCCGCGATGACGTTCAAAATTTAATTTTTTTTTTAGATATTTTTAAAGCCATTTTTCTCAATAATTTCAGAGTCTAGAATTGAGTTTTTAAGGCATCAATCAATTGGTCCATTGCCGATAATTATATGTCGTGAGCTGCTGATGATAGCATTTCTGCTCCGTGGACTTTGTGTTTGGAGCTGCAAATGATCGCTAAAATGTCGGTTATTACAATTTTTATTTTAGATTGTTAAAATTGGTAACATTTTACTTGCATTAAGCTACATGAAGACAAATATGGCTTCATTTTGCGTAAACTCTAGTAACAAGCTACGCAAGGGCCAATTAGGCTACGCGTAGCCAAAAATGGCTACGCTTGGCAACGCTGAATTTTAAAAGGTGGCATTATTCTTGCTCATTATTCCCACAGAAGAGTGCAATTATGCGAACCCGAAGAGTGCAACTATATAACGCCGCTGTTTTGGGAAGACGTTTACAGCGCGAGAAAAAGAGATGCAACGACTCTTCTAAATTTTCCGAAGTTAAGTGCTGCCAATTGAATTTTAGTTGCGTTCCTTAAATTGATTGATTTAAAAATTTTTAAGAGTATATATTTTTTTTTTTGAACGAAATTCAGGCTCCCATGGCAATTGAAAGGATAAACTTACATTTCGGTATCATATTTTTGTAAACAAAATGGAGGATCCAAAATGAAGGCACACAAATAATATAAATATAAGCTGTGTTTTAGACGACAGTTTTCAGTGCTTTATTAAGCACTTTCTGAGAAACGTATGGGAAAGCAACAACTAAAGTGCTTAGTTGAACACAGATAAATTTGCGAGTTTAATTACTAAGCACGAAGTAGACTGTAGATATTGCCATACTACACTGAATATTAGCTGTGTTTTAGCTATGCTTAATAGAATTTTATCATAGTGGCACCACATTTTTACCGATTGTCTCGGCAAGCGGAGGGAAGTAATGCGGAAACGAAAAGCAGAATAAACTAAAACAACATAAGAAGTAGGAGAAATCACACAAACTCGTTTTAGAAGAACATTGGTAACTACGTGTTAAAACGCTGTCCTCTAAGACTCAGCTAATATTATACAAACATCTGTATCGATACTAATGCTTTTGTATTTTCCCCTCTCTATGTGTGAACTCGGGACTTGAGCCATTTTGCAGTCCCGAAAATCCTTGGATTAGTTGCAACGATTCCCGGGATTTCTGCTTTCCTTTTTTTCTCAAATTACAGAATTATCCCTTTCACTGCAAACATCGAATAATTTTTGTTGTATGCATATAAAGGCCTTTTACATTGTCAGTCTAGCCATCAAACTGGTCATCAATATGTCGGATGGAAATTGATATGCTGATGGAAATAACAGAAATAAATTAATAAAAAATAGTGTAAACATCAAAATATACACTCTAAATTTATTTCAATGGGTTTACAGCAACAATTTGTCATTTTCGGATCAATTTTATCACCAAAAAATTGAGTTTTGGCCATTTATTAACATTTTTTATTAAAATCTTTTTTTAAAATTAAAATAAGAGTCTTTGATAAAAATAATAACAATCAGGTTTCATTATATTGACTTTGTCACAGTCACAAA
Organism: Calliopum simillimum; assembly: GCA_951812925.1. NCBI lineage: Eukaryota > Metazoa > Arthropoda > Insecta > Diptera > Lauxaniidae > Calliopum > Calliopum simillimum. The sequence goes on from OX638371.1 coordinate 95,175,733, forward strand.
ACTAAAAAGTTCTCTTCAAGCTCCCATGAAGCTTCAGCAAAAACCAAATTCATTAAACTATCCGTTTTTGTGTAAAAACAATTCACATTTACAAGCCATTTTTCTTATTATAAGTGTATGTACTAAAATTTTTTTATTACATTTAAACAGTCAATCTACCCATCAATAAAGTCATCAATACAGCAGAAAGTAAAAAAACATTGTTTTTCGGAAAACTGATTGTCAATACAGATTGATTACATGATCATCTACTCATCAAACTTCATACATTTTCGGATTGATGAAAAAAAATTGAACTTGGCATCGCTGAATATTGATGACTAAACTGATAATGTAAAAAGCCTTAAACAAGGTGAAAATATTCTTAAATATTTGATTCATTGAAAATAGAGTGATTTTCGCAGTAGTTCAGGTAATTATAGAATTAAATTAATAAGTTTTTGTAATAACATATTGTTTATGCGTTGTTTGCAGTTTTTGTTCCACATAAAACCAAATCGGAAGATACAAACTCAGTTTGGTTTTATTTTTTGGTAAATGAAAGAAAAAAATGAGATTGCGAAATGCAAGAAAGCTGGCCAAGTTTTGCAAGCAAAAAGAGGGTCGACGAAAGTCCTTAAAATTCCGCATTTAAAATTCCATTCCATCAAGCATTGCGAAGAGGCACCAGAGGTCAAGCAGTTTTTTTTTGGAAGCAACAAAGACAATAGTCTCTTGTCTTCATCTCTTTCTCAGTGTCAGTTGTGCAGTGTCTGTATAGTTAAATTTTTACGATATAATAAATAATTGATAACAAATCTTAATTAAGTGTTTTTATTTTTGTTTAAAGTGTTACTGCAGTGAACTAGAATTTGTATAATCAAATTAAACTGTGTGTGCATTAGATAGTATCACAAAAATAAAGTTGAAGCCCACAAAAAATCATAAAATTTATCTCTATATAGTTTCCTCAAATTGTTGAAGTTGAAGAAGTTATAGCGAATCTAAAAGCTCAGTACAAAATATGAAAAACAGGATGTTTCAAAAATGAATATCTGCCGCTAAGACTATGCAATATTTTTTTTTATATATCTACATGCTGTTTGAAATGTCATTACTGAAAATTTGTTTAACATGGTTTTACGCCCTTTTGAAAAATCACTCCTCAAATATGGAAATTTATTTTCGGGTATAAAATAACTCTTTCCCGTAGTCAGTAGTCATGAGTTTCCTTTATGTTACATTCCTATATGATGCCGGAGTTAGAAAGCAAATGTAGTTAAAAAGGATTAACTTTAATGACTCAATTAATAATTGCAAAACACGTCAACATTTACATCAACTTAAGCGTTAACATTCAAACATCACCATCATCATCCGCATTATCATAATCATTGTTTTTATGTACACCGGCAATGACCGACAATTTCTATGCTGCAAACAGTCTGAGCTACCCAATGAAAAACATTGCAAATCTAAATTAGAAGTTGGTTTGATGTTAATAGAGAGTTCAAGAAATAATCGGGATCAACTGCTAAGTTTTTATGACACAGTACTTTGTCAGTTTCTCCAAAGGCGATTTATGTTATGAAATTAGTAATTTTTCCTACGAAGTCCAAGAGCTTTGCAGAATATGTTCAAAATTGAGTATTGTTACACTGGGTCTACGTTTTGGTGCAAAATTAAAGTTGCTTTTTGGTTGCTTGCCCCAATGTTGATTGGCATATGCTAAGCAACAGATTTGGTTGCAAGTCACGTTTCACAATTGAAGAGTAAAGAATGCGATAGTTAAAGGGAGTAGAAACATTTTTACATTGTGGCGATAAAAACGTTAAGTTGCCATCTATCGAATTATTAGAAATTAAATAGAAATTACATTAGTATTTTTATGAAATGTACTTGCAAAGGTGCCTCGCCTTTAAATTCACGCAACTTTTGTCTAGGCTAGTTTGGATTAGGTACTGGTTAGATCATTAACTTTGGCCCCGGCATTGGGCCCATTGTGTACCCGATACTGAGAGCTTTAACAGAGAAAGTCAAAGAAAACCACTTGGATGTACATTGGATCACAAAAATAAGCTTATATCGTAGCGTATTTAAATTTCATATTATGACTAAAATCCTGAAGAATTGTCTTATCTCGAGTAAGGTTGTTTTGCCAAAAGTCCACTGATATGATCCGATCATCAAGTATAGTAATATCGTTCTAATTGTCTCGATGTGCGATACATTTCATTCATAGAGGTACTTTATCTGGGATTTATTTTTCGATTAGTTGTACCTGTTATATCAGTTTCGATCTCCCTTATATTCTTGATTGGCATCACATCCTGAGTTGATGTAGTCATGTCCGTCTGTCTGGCTGGCTTGGTGTCTGTGAAAATATTTTTCATAGAAAAACTAAGCAAGATAATTTCATAAAATTCTGTGCACTGAATTCGTAAGATTAAAAATGGGCGAAACGAATACGCTTACTGCCCATTAGCTATGGGCTAGTTTGTATGGACATTTTTAAAAATTAACTTTTTATACCCTGCGGTGGTTTTTTATATGACGTTTGATGAAAAAGTAAGCGAGCCAAAATTTGGAGGGGGTGGGGTGCGTCTAACCCTTGCCGGATTTGAGTCAAAGTTCGAATTTCGGGGGTAAAATTTTGAAAAAAGCTTCTAACTGCAAATCAGTTATACTTACAGGCATAGAATGTATGACCAACCCCCATTATATTTTCTACCCCAACATTTTCACCAAACATACTTACCCCTAAGGGTCGCTCCCATATAAGCCTTAATTTTCATGACATTTTTATAAAATCGACCTCCACCACCTTCGGGCTGCCCCTAAATTGTTCAAAAGTATGACCTACCCCCATTATTTTTTCCACCCCATCATTTTCACGAAACATACTTACCCCCTATCTCCACCCCCTAGGGGTGCTCCCATACAAAAATACTCATATTTATGTTAATTAATAAACATTTTTGCTCTCATCACCCCTACTGCCCCCATATTGCTACTTAGGAAGGTAAAATGTATGACCGACCCCCATTCATTTTTCCAGCCCGACAATTTTACTAAACAAACTTGCCCTCTATCTCCGTCCTTTACCTTTACCGGATGGTACGATCGGCACACCCAGTAACTGCTCGTTTCCGTCATACGTGATACGCGTTTTTTTTTTGAATTCAAAACCACTGTAACTGTGGCAATTAATTTTTGTAACAGAAGCAATATTAGTACACCAGTATAAAGTCCCACCCCGGACCGCTTTTGTATGAGAGCGAGTATGTTTTGTAAAATTGTCGAGCTGGAAAAACTAATAGGGGTCGGTCATACATTTTACCTTCCTAAGTAGCACTATGGGGGCAGGGTTGATGAGAGAAAAAATGTTTATTAATTAACATAAATATGAGTATTTTTGTATGGGAGCACCCCTAGGGGGTGGAGATAGGGGGTAAGTACGTTTCCTGAAAATGATGGGGTGGAAAAAATAATGGGGGTAGGTCATACTTTTGAACAATGTAGGGGCAGCCTGGGGGTGGTGGAGGTCGATTTTATAAAAATGTCATGAAAATGAAGACTTATATGGGAGCGACCCTTAGGGGTAGAGATAGGGGGTAAGTATGTTTGGTGAAAATGTTGGGGTAGAAAATATAATGTTTGTAAGTATAACTGGTTCGCAGTTAGAAGCTTTTTTAAAAAATTTTACCCCCGAAATTCGAACTTTGACTCAAATCCGGCAAGGGTTAGACCCACCCCACCCCCTCCAAATTTTGGCTCACTTACTTTTTCATCAAACCTCACATAAAAAACTACCGCAGGGTATAAAAATCGAAAAATTGTTATTAAGCCCATAGCTACTGCCCATACAAAAAATATATTCAATATGCAATAATGTAACAAATATACACACCACACTACGAATAGTTGTTACAAGCTTTGAGCAAAAACTAGGTAAGTTCGAACATACATGCCTCCCATATATCCAAAAGTTACAAAATTACTGAGAGCAATTTTTTGTTATAACCCAGTATGCCAGATGGTTCAAATCTCCGATTTTTTATCCGTTACGGATCCGTTACTGATCCGTTTGCGGGAGAAATTCCAAAAAAAAAAAAACGATTCGCTTTTTTTTTGGGAATCTCTCCCGCCAACGGATCCGTAACGGGTAAAAAAGCGAAGATATGAACCGTCTGGCACACTGGGAATACAAGCAAATATCACTTAGAAACAATGGAAAAATATTAATTTGACACATGGGGTCTACACTGGGAATTTTCAACTTTCCGAACATGCTATGCCATATTGGTGGTATATTTCAGTATTTGATGAAAATAGTAAAAGCAAGCTCTGATCAGAAACTTAGTTGATTTGGACTAGAGCGCGTGGTACCTCCCATATACTCAAAGTTTGTAAAATGCGGTGGTGCAAGCCTTATTTGAGGCAATGTAACCAAATTTTGCATAAATCTTGGGAAAGTTAGTAGACTCTCTAAGCAAAAATTTGGAAAAGAGGGCGTGGCACTGCTCATAGAAGCAAAATTTTCGAAATTCTGTAGTACAGGCGTTATTATTTTTTTTTTGATTACTTAAACCAACGCTCAGGGGATAGCCCCTATAAATTCAATGCAACGTGTTGATTTGTAGGAAAGAAAATAGGTTAGAGGGATGGGTCAAAAGAGGAGAAGTGTCGACGAACATTTTTCTTAAATCTACCGATGTCACAACTGTCGGGAAAAAAGCTCGCAGGGAGATTATTCCACAACTTAATCGTACGACCAAAGAACGAATTATCACTGCGTACATAGTGCGATGTTCTCTTAAACACCGTTGCAATGCAGTAGGGATGAGCCTGATGAGACGCCCAAGTGCTGCGAGAAAATATACGAACTGACGGAACCAGCCCATAAATTTCTCTAGAGCACATCCCATGATAAAATCTATAAAAAAGAGTAACACACCCAACGTTACGACGGTGTCCAAGAGAGTCAATATAGGATACAACATCCACATCCCCAATCAACTTCATCGCATGACGTTGAACTCTGTCTAGCAGCTCCAAAGTAGTTTTTGGAGCCCCGGCCCAAATGTGCGAATTGTGCTCTAGCTTAGGTCTAATATAGGCGGAATAAACAGTCCGAAGATCAACAGGAGTGAAGTATTTCTTACACCGTTTTAGATAACCGAAACACTTGGCCGCTTCTTTCGACATATCGAATACGTGATCTGTCCACCTCAGATCAGCTTGAATCGATATGCCCAGAACGTCAAGGTGGAGGGGGACAATCCACTCGTCTGTGAGACAACAGAGGTAATGCAACCAAATTTCTTACAGATGCTTGATATACGTGTAGTAGGCACAAGATTTGAGCAAAAAATTAGTGAATTAGGTCAAGATGGTGTGGCGCCCACCATGCAAAATTTCGAAAATGCTTCAGTGTAGGGTATTTAAGGCCAAAGATATCACTCTTATTAGTTGTTTTATAACATTGATCTAAATAGGAGTTTCGCATTAAATTGGACCTGTTGATGATGAATGAGTAAGTGAAAGTTCTTCAACACGTTACAATATCGGACACTGAAATAGCAAAGAAAATTAACATTTTCAGTGGAATGCTCCATTCATGAATCCCGATTGCACTTGAAAATGTAAAACATACATTAAGTGTAAAAAGAAGAGGGTAAGGGTAGAAATTGACAAAAGATTTTAGTTATTTGTTGAAAATTGAATGAAGCAAAGACATGAAATAATTTTCAATACATATGTGCCTCTCATAACTTAAGAAATGCTTCCAGTAAACATGGGCTTACAAACATACATTTAGACCAAAATTTAAACATTATAGTAATATGAAAAACAAAATTTCTAACGAACAGATCCACTTCCTTATAGTTCTTAGCCTATTATGTCTTAAAGCATTACTTTTCTATAGAAATTCATAGAAAATTTAAAGTAAAACACTTAGCGCTTTAAGTTACAGAAATTTTGCACTACAAAAAAATAAAGGTGCTCGAGGCCAAAAATAACATGAAATTTGCGTGTAAGTTTCTAATTCACCTAATTTATTTCTTAATTTTCATTTAATTTAAAAGTCTTACAGAAAAGGAACTAAAACGAAATGCTTCCACAATGTGGAAAGCACGTAATGCAGATAAAAGAGAAATGCTGAAATGAGTAAATGAACAAATGAAAGAATGAATGAATGAACTAATGGCATAAGGAAATACGTGTTAATAAATCTAAATTGAAAATGAAATTAAAATTTAAATGGCTGTTAATGAATGAAAATTTAAGATAAGAAAGTTCACGAAAATGAAAATGAAGGAAATCAAAAACTGGGCAGCGAAGTGCCAAAAAAGAAAAAAATCAAGAACGGAAATGCGATTAAGTTACGAGTATTTGAAATACTTAAGAGTGGCAAAAAAAAAGATAAAATAAAGTACTTAGTGGAAAATGAAAATAAGTTATAAGAAGTTATGAATGTAAGTATGTCAATAATATAAATTACTTACCTACTCTTCGAAAATTGAAAAGAACCCCATAATTTTCTGTATGCTCCCACTGAGAAATTGTGTATGTACTTAAATTGACTGGAAAATTGTTACAAAATTTGGAAACCTTTTGAAAAGATGAAATTCAAAACGAATTTTCCACAACTCTTTCCAAGATTGAAAAAATTTCAGAAGTTTGGCATTGAAAAGTTGATCCCGATTTTTGTACTTTTAGCTTACAATACCTCAAAAACGAAACTTGATAAAGCTTCTCTGAGCCCAGATTTTTTTTAAATGAGACATACTACTTTGGAAACAACTGTTCGTTGCCCAGAGGAGGTAGAAAAATATGAATCATGTGCTCTTTGAACTATTGTTCTGTTATATAAAATTAACGGAATTGAATTGAATGTTGATAATATCTGAAATTTTTTTTTTAAAAGGTCGATAACTATTAAAATAACTGAAAAAATTTTAAAAACAGAAGAAACCTGAAGAAAAAACCGAAAAGTTTTCTTAAATCGATAAATATATGCTAAAATACAGTGGCTCACAGCTTATTTCGTGCAGTAATTCTTTTTTAACTTTAAAACACTGTATCTTTAAAACTAATACAAATATTATCAAATTTTAAATGCAGGCTTAGACGGGCATGTCTATTGTTAATAATTAGTAAAAGAAAATCCACATAATTTGATTCCGAGAGGCTTAAGGCGGAAAAAACCGACCGAGCAGGAAAAATTGAAGTCACAGCTTATTTCGTGCAGATGCTTATTTTCCCTTTGGAGCCAGCGTTTCGCGTTATTTAATGAGAATTTATTTTTCTATGTTCTCTGTGCGGTATTCTCAACCAGATGCAGCCAATTTTTAGTTTGATCATGTACATGTGAGGGTAAAAAAGTGCATTTTGCAGAAATGGCTCGTCCAGCAACGAAAATCGGTGATAACTCATTTTAAGAACGTCCAATCCATGCGTTAATCTTCTTAATATGTTAGTTTGAGTCCCACCTACAATGCAAAGTACAATTGAAAGCTTCGTTCATGCAAATCGGGTCCAAAATTAGGGTAAAAGTGCGTCAAACAACAATTTCATTCCCGCTGACGATTCATTTATGGTCCACAAAATCAATACTAACCCACATTATTGGCTCCAAAAACCGTCTGGGATATACATCAAGAACTAAGTAACTCGTACAGTGCGAAAACTGGCGGCTGCATGTCCCGAGACCACAATTTTAAAGCCTAAGTAGCCCTTCATAAACAAAAAAAGCCAGAATAGCCTACATTATTTTTGATATCGAGCTCAGTATTAGCACGCCCACAAAGGTTAGGACTTTTAAAGCAACGTCATAATCATGGACAAGTCTAAATTTAACATATTTGAACCCGATGACATGACATACTTATGGCAGAAACGTAATATTGAGCCGAATCGCAAAACCAAGTAGACTTTTTTGAATTTTTTTTTGCTTATGAAGAACAACTTGGGCTTTGAAGCTATGGTCTCGGGACACGCAGCTGCCAGTTTTTGCACTGTACGAGTTACGTAGTTCTTGATGTATATCCCAGACGGTTTTTGGAGCCAATAATGTGGGTTAGTATTGATTTTGTGGACCATAAATGAATCGTCAGCGGGAATAAAATTGTTGTTTGACGCACTTTTACCCTAATTTTGGACCCGATTTGCATGAACGAAGCTTTCAATTGTGCTTTGCATTGTAGGTGGGACTCAAACTAACATATTAAGAAGATTAACGCATAGATTGGACGTTCTTAAAATGAGTTATCACCGATTTTCGTTGCTGGACGAGCCATTTCTGCAAAATGCACTTTTTTACCCTCACATGTACATGATCAAACTAAAAATTGGCTGCATCTGGTTGAGAATACCCCACAGAGAACATAGAAAAAGAAATTCTCATTAAATAACGCGAAACGCTGGCTCCAAAGGGAAAATAAGCATCTGCACGAAATAAGCTGTGACTTCAATTTTTCCTGCTCGGTCGGTTTTTTCCGCCTGAAGCGTCTCGGAATCAAATTATGTAAATTTTCTTTTACTTATTATTAACAAAAGACATGCCCGTCTAAGCCTGCATTTAAAATTTGATAATATTTGTATTAGTTTTAAAGATACAGTGTTTTAAAGTTAAAAATGAATTACTGCACGAAATAAGCTGTGAGCCACTGTATATTGAGAAATGTCGAATAATGTTAAGAAAGCCGAAAAATTTTGAAAATATTTTTAAGAAGTAAAGGAATTTTGAAGATGGCGGAAAAATTTTAAAAATGTTGAAAAGGTTGATAATTTCCAAGATGTATACATATGTCGAATAAGTCAAGAAATATTGTTAATGTCAAAAAACATTAAAAAAAATCAAAGGATATTGGAAAATTGAAAAAAGTCGAAAATTATGGAAAGGTCATGAATATGAAAAAGGAGCTAAGAAATACCTAAACAGTCGACAAATGTTGTAAATGTGAAAAGTCAAGAAACATTCAAGAAGTCGTAAAGTATTGAAAGTTAAAGGGAAATCTTAAAAATATTACAAAGGTCTAAAAACTTTCATAAATCAAAAATGTTGAAAAGCCGATAAAATTTGAAAAAGTCTGTGAAAGAATTAAAAAAATTTTAAAAATATTTATATGTGACCTGGACAGTGAAAAGGAAGCTTACGTGTCAAAAAATCGTTTTTCACTTTTTTTGCTGATTCTGATAGATCTTGAGACGCTCTTTCAAGTGGTGTAAGCCAAAAAGCCATAATTTGTCAAAAAGTTTGTTAAAAGTGAAGCTAAAGAATAGTACTTTTGCAAAAAATAACTGTTTTTTTAAAAATCTGGAAAAATTAAAAAAAAAAAATTATTGAATCCGATAAGTTTCTAATTTTTTTATTCGCTATATTGGGTACGTCATTTTGAATTTCTAAAAACTGATACTAGATTCGTAATCAGCGACCCCAAAAACCCCCGAGTAAGGAATTTCAAGCGATTAAAACTTGAAGAAGTATCAATATTAACATGTTAACTTTAAGATATTTTTTCTCGAAATTTTGTTTTCGCACGTAAGCCCCCTTTTCACTGTCCAGGTCACATATATGTGTTTCGGAAAAATGTTGAAAAAGTGAAAATTTATTCTTCTCTTTGAAATAAACTTAAAATAATTTTTTAAATTATTTTGGTAATTTTTGGCACACTTAAATAACTCTCAAAGTAAATATGTATTCATAATTTCCTCTCTTATTCTCTCTCATGCAGTGTTGCCAACTGTTGCCGTAAGAAATATGTATTTTACATGTATTACTATTGAAAAGGAGCTTACAATCACAAAAAATACTTTTTGAATTAAAATCAAAAGTTTTTAATTTAAAAAAAAAATTTTTTGAAATTTAAAAACAGATGTTTTCGAATTTGAATCAGAAGTTTTTGTTTAAAAAACATTTGTTTTTAATATTAAAGCCCTTGTTTTGGATTAAAAAACAATTCTGTTTGATAAGAAAATGATTGTTTTTGATTTAAAAGCAATTGTTTTTGATATGAAAATGTTTTTGGGTTTTTAATTTTAAAACTCTTGTTTTTGCTTAAAATGTAAATCTTTTTTCGTCCTTTTGTATTGGAAAGTTTTTGATTCAAATGCATTTTCATTTGATTTTAAAACTTTTTTTTTGTGTATAATTCGTCTTATACTGTATACAAGCCTTTTCGTCGTATGTAGTAGTTGCTTTTGTTTATTTCTTTTTGCATTGATTGTTCTCTCTGCTTACTTCTACTTAGGTGCTATTTTTAAGCTATACTCAAAATTTGCTTCATGTTTTTAATTTTTCGTTATATTGCGCTAATGGTTGTTGGCTCAAGCGCTTAATTCAACCCACACATGGCGCTTATCAAGGCACGATGCAATGAATATTTCATTTCTTTAAATATGGATTTCTTAATGGGTTCATGCCACAACTTTGCACACGCACCCATTTTGATTTTATTGCAGATAACAAAATTATGATTGGAAGTTTTGCTAAGTATTTGCGAGTACAATAATATTTCATTTGCATGTCTGTTGGTGCTTTACAATAATTTGGATTGTTTGTCATAAGTATTTAGGTAATTTAGAAAGATGCTGAAATAAAGTTGGATATTTTATGTACTAACAACATTCATGCTCATTTCAAGTACCTACACATTATGATACCTAAACAATTTGTTGCAAATTATTTTATTATGTGCATACTTAAGTAGTTAACATTAAGTGTATTGAGTATTTAATTCAGAAGGACATAATCAGGAAACCACTTAATATATCAAAGGTACTCTTTTAATATTTTTCCCCAATTTAAGTACTTTTTTCTGCAATCTCCAAACAAGCTTATGACGTGAACTGCCCAATTGTATTTATGTTTTATAATCAAAATGATAGATATTTCCAAAAACCCCACATAATGAGAAGAGAAAGACAATACATTTCAATACAATTGGCCATTGGCCACACACAGAAAAACAGAAAATGAAAATGCTGTTTTTGCAAAATTTTTCAAGAGTTCTGTACTTACTCCAATTACTTCCAGCCTACTTTGATAAAATACGCACGCACCATTTAAAGTCCAAGCACAAACGCATAAGTTTCCGACGATGTCATCTTGCAGCTATTGACTGCCCTAATCCATTGATTTCATTTCCCTTTCATTTACAATTGCGCTGTGTTAGCAGTGTGGGCGCCGACTAAATGAGCAACTCAACACTCGACGACACTCAATTCGAGCGATTGTTAATTGTAGTGCTCTACTCAAAGGAAAGCAAAGAAAAAAGTGGGCAGCGGAAATGTTGACGCAGCAATGTATTTCCTACACTGGCGGCGGCCATGCGGTTGCCAACAACAAACAAAGGCCGTGATGTGCATTACAAGGTTAAGTCCATGATGAACGGTAGAGCAGCGGGTAAAAGAACATTGATGACTGTGCTGGAGTTGAAGATGAGAAACTGTTATTGTACACACAAAATGTCATGAAACCTTGAGGCGGCTGAATGGGCTGGTAGCCTTTTGTATTGTGTGCGAGTACGTGATGGCTGTAGAAAATGCAATTAATGATGCTTTTGGGTTTTTAAAAACTATTTCAATATTTTCTAGATATTTTTCTTTACATTGCGTGTTTCGGTACTTTTCTACTTTTATTAACTACGTCAATGTGTTTCGTTACTATTCAAATGTTAGCATTTTTTTCCAACTTTTCGAAAATCTTTGGATTCTTTTAGTTTTTTTTTGATGTTTTTCAACAATTTAAAATATTTCTTAAGTTTTTGACTTTTATATATTGGGTGTACAACTTAAAAACCGGAATTTTTTAGCGAAATTTGATGCTTTATTGTGGAAAAATGTTACAATATATTTTATTCAAAGTATTGTCCATTGGAAGCTACAACATTTCCCCATCTTTCAGGCAATTTATGAATTCCATCTCAAAAAAATTGCGCCGGCTTGGCGGCCAAAAATGAATCTATCCAATTTCGGATGCCTTGCTCTGATGTGAAGCGTATTCCGGTGAGGGCGTTTTACATCGAGCGAAATAAATGAAAGCCAGACGGAGCAAGGTCCGGACTATAAGGCGGGTGAGCCAAAACTTCCCATCCACTATTTTCCAAATAGTTTTTCACGGGTCTTGCAACATGCGGCCGAGCGTTGTCATGATGAAAAATTATTGCTTCGTGTCTGCTCGCATTTTCCGGGCGTTTTTCGATGATGGCACGCTTCAAACGTATTAATTGTGTTCGGTGTCCGATGCAAAAATGATTTGTTTTTATGGCGCTCAAGCAGCATTTCAGACATACAGAAGCGCCGTTCAACGTCTCTCGGCTTCAACTCATAGGGGACCCAATTACCTTGCTTCTGAATGTATCCGGCGGCTTTCAAACGTTTCGAAATGGCTTGCTGAGTCACTCCCAACGATTTGGCAAGCTCGTCTTGTGTTTGACACGAATCCTCATCGAGTAGCTTCTCTAATTCTTCGTCTTCATACTTTTTTGGCTGTCCTGGGCGTTCTCTGTCTTTGATGTCAAAATCGGCACTTTTGAACCATTCAAAACACTGTGTTTTTCCTAAAGCATCGTCGCCATAAACTTCTACAAGCAAACTATGACTTTTCGCAGCAGTTTTCTTTGCAAAAAAATGACCCAACAGAACCTCCCGGAAATGCTGTCTTTTTCTCGAATTTTCGAAGTTATTCATCGTGAAAAATAATAATGATGCACACAAGATAAAATTGTTTTGTTGACTGATTTTGACAGCTGTCAAATGTACCTTCAAAATGACATATATATAAAGTTCGAGCTTTCACGATATTTGTTAGTACGGACATCCACCGTCAAATTTCGGTTTTTAAGTCGTACACCCAATAGTTTACAGATTCTAAGTTATTACTATAATCCAAATATTGGCCCTATGCTCCTATTACGATTTAAAGGAGAATACGTATATATGTATTATCTGGGCTGGTTGCGACTTCGTTCGCCCGTTCCCGATGCCCTTTACGTATAAAGTCCCATTCATCCCCATCGTCCCTCTCTTCCAATCACCAAGGATTACAAGATCCATGTATCAACTTTTATAATCATAGCTCCCATATGTACAGAGATATATCACTTTATATATTTTTTGTATGAAAGGTGCAACTCCCCCTTCTCACCCCCGTAAATTTTTCAAGGTGAATGGTAGATAGAATATACAACCATGTATGTACCAAGTTTTATAACGATATCTGCCTTATGTGAAGGAATATAGCATTTTGTATATTTTTTGCAAAGAGGATGCAATTCTCCCACACCTAATATCCCCCAAGTTTTGCATTGTGAATGGTAGATACATTATGCATAAGTTCACCAACTTTCATAATCATAGCTTATGTAAGTGCAGAGATATAGCATTTTTTGTGTTTTTTTTTGTATGGGGGGTCCCGTCCCCCTCAGCAGCATCTCACCCCCTTATGAACTATAAGAAACAATTTTAAAAAAAATCGTGTAAATCGACCGTGTAGTTTCTGCGCCATACATTTTTATATATGAAGCGATTTCGCTCAAATTTGGCAATATGGTAGATCCGGTGTGCAAAAACAACAATCCGGGAGGATTTGGTCCTAGTACCATTTGTTGGTAAAATGCAGTGTGCTGAAGTTGGCGTTTTTAGTCATTTTCATGAAAAGGGTGTTTTTTCCAAAATTTATAGCTTACACTAAAGTTTGTAAATTGATAAATCTAAGTTGCTGGTCCCATTTATTTTGAAGTGTTCTTTCTATAAAAAAATATTTCTGGGTGAAAAAAATTTTTTTTCACCAAAATTTTTTACACTTAAAAATACTTTTGAATTTTTTTTTTTAAAAAAGCCGCCTTAGATTTTTTTTAAAAGTACTTTAAATTAAATTTTTTCGTAAGATGCTTTCCTCTTGAGTAAAAAAAGATTTTTCGATTTTTTCATATGGCTATATCTTGGTAACGAGCCGAGATATTGTTTTTATGACTTCAGCAATGTTGTAGCTATTGTATAGAAGAAAAAAAAAAAAAAAAAATGCCGAACAAACTTAACCGAAAAAAATTCATCTAGTGCCTTAAAATCGCAAAAATGACTATAAAATCCTTATATGAGTCAACTTTGCAAAACGCTCTGGCAGAATTACTTATTTAACGGATTTTAGTTCACTTTTCCACGGGGGTTCAAAACATTTTTTAACCTTCAAGTTGCATCACTCGGAAAGTTTTTATATTTTCGTGTTCAGGGTACTTTCCTTATCATATAAAAAAAAAATTAAGGAAATCCGTCGGGCGCTTTTTTTTTAATTCGAATTTTCCGTTTTTGCCAAAGTTGAGTTAAGTCAAAAATAACATGCGAAAACTAAAATCAATAACAAGGAACACGAATAGTCATTTCTAACTAACTTTTGGGTGCTAAATTCAAATCCGTTAACAAAATTGATCCATTGCTACAGAATTTTGAGATATCCTAACCTAAAAATTACCAAAATATAAGATTTTTCGTGATTTTTTCCTACTTTTGAGGCTATGTAACACGACAGTGTAATACTTTGTCGTAAAACCTGTTATGTTAGTCAAAAGCACATATCTTTGCGTACAAAACTCTTTTTAAATTATATCAATATCTTTTTTTTTCTTGGAGTTATCCTAACCTAAAAATTTAAAAAGAAACAAAAACAAGATTTTCGACTACGTTGGAAGCTACATAGAGAACGCACGAATTTTTTTTTGTCTTTTATACAAACTGCATCACTTATAATCATTTATTATTTTCAAAATGAGCTATCAAATAGTCATCTACGATTTTTTTATACAAAGTTATGAGCTCTTTAATATGACATCAAGAAACACAAAAACGTTATGCCAAAACCAGTGATACACTGAAGCTAAAAAGTTAGTTTGCTTAAAATTGTTGTGACGAAGAAGAGAAAACTCGAAGGTAACCACTCGATGGCTGATTTTAAAGACGAGGGATTGTAGTAAGTAATTCAGTTAGTATAAAGGAGCAGAAAAATTTCGTGCGTTCTCTATGTAGCCTCCAACGTAGTCGAAAATCTTGTTTTTGTTTCTTTTTAAATTTTTAGGTTAGGATAACTCCAAGAAAAAAAAAGATATTGATATAATTTAAAAAGAGTTTTGTACGCAAAGATATGTGCTTTTGACTAACATAACAGGTTTCACGACAAAGTATTACACTGTCGTGTTACATAGCCTCAAAAGTAGGAAAAAATCAGGAAAAATTTTATATTTTGGTAATTTTTGGGTTAGGATATCTCAAAATTCTGTAGCGATAGATCAATTTTGTTAACGTATTTGAATTCAGCACCCAAAAGTTAGTTAGAAATGACTATTCGTGTTCCTTTTTATTGATTTTAGTTTTCGCATGTTATTTTTGACTTAACTCAACTTTGGCAAAAACGGAAAATTCGAATTAAAAAAAAAGCGCCCGACGGATTTTCTTAATTTTTTTTTTATATGATAAGGAAAGTACCCTGAACACGAAAATATAAAAACTTTCCGAGTGATGCAACTTGAGTGTTAAAAAATGTTTTGAACCCCCGTGTTTCATGTGTCGCACTGTGTTATTTAATTTTTTCCAGTACTAAGTATTTGACTTAAATAATTTTTTTAGTATTTTCGTATACTTTATGACTTCTATCAACTTTTTCGATTTCGCTCGCAATTCTTTGACCCCTATAGACTTTTTTATAATTTTGTAAAGAATAAATCTTTATTTCTTTTTTAAATAAACATTCCTCTATTTAATTCATTTAACAAATTTGTAGTTTGTTGTTTGTATTTTCAAGATCGAATGACAAAAAAAAAAAAAAAAGAAATAATATAAAGGAATTTTTATTTAAAAAAAAAATAAAGAGTTTATATTTTGCATTTGGTGCCGAACGTGGGGCTTTTTTAAATTAAAAAAATTTTCCAAGAAGTATATCGAAATTCTGCTTCTTTCGCTTGATATATTGAAAAAACTGTAAAGGGTGCATTTCCCCATCTTCGATTATAACACACTAATAAAAATAACACTCCGCGGTTCTTTCTTTTTGAATCAACCCATTTGCTCGATTTTTGTAATAAAAACCCGTAAATGTCTTAGTTCCTTTCTCTTATATTTTTTAGGACATGATCAATGGACTATTGCTTAGCAATCCGAGTCTTAAGCTAGAAAATTTTAAACAAAGCTATACTTGATTACTACTTACTTTATTCATAAGTAGCTGAAATTATTCCTACCCACCATTTTGATTCCATTGACTACACACTGTTGATGACAATAAATTGTGCACCCTGAGCTTACAATCCAACAGACATCACCCCTGTGCACCACCACTTTGCATATTCATCATTTTCGTTTCCGTTTGCCATTGTTTTTTCGAGAGCTTCTTATGTGCATTTTTGAATGTTTGTGTGTGTGTGTTGTAATGACTTTACGCTAATACCCAGCAAACATTTTCAATCGCGGACAATCTTCCATATTTTTGGCGATGCATTTAAAGCTCTTCTACGCGAGCTTTCCGCGATAAAAATTTTCCGCGAGTAAAAGAAGATTCCTCCTTACACTCTTCTGGAAGATTATTGCGAATCAAACATCTTTGCGATGAATATACAACTCTTCCGGGAGAGTTTTGCGCGACAAATCTTCAGCGCGAGTAACAGAAGATTCTTCCTTACACTCTTATGGAAGATCATTGCGAATCAAACATCTTTGCGATGAATATTCAACTCTTCCGGGAGAGTTTTGCGCGACAAAACTTCAGCGCGAGTAACAGAAGATTCCTCCTTACACTCTTCTAGAAGATCATTGCGAATCAAACATCTTCGCAATGAATATACAACTCTTCCAGGCGAGTTTTGCGCAATAATTTTATTTTCAAAAATGGGTCCAAAATGGTCACTTAGAGTGGTCGAAGACATCTCTGATCATATCCGAAATCTGTTTTCGACCTTTCCCTATCGATTGGTGCAATAAAAATTTTTCACCGAAATGGACCCAAATCGGTCACTTAGAGGGGTCGGAGACACCCCTGGACATGTCCAGAATGTATTTTCGACCTTTCCCTATCGATTGGTGCAATAAAAATTTTTCACCAAAATGGGCCCAAATCGGTCACTTAGAGTGGTTGGAGACACCCCTGGACATGTCCAAAATCTATTTTTGACCTTTCCCCATCGATTGGTGCAATAAAAATTTTTTACAAAAATGGGCCCAAATCGGTCATTTAGAGGGCCCGGAACCAAATCTGGTTATGACCAAAATATATTTTCGACCTTTCCCCATCGATTGGTGCAAAAAAAAAAATTCATAAAAAAAAGCCCAAAACGAATAAAAAAAGATTCGACTAAGTCTCTTCTGGATGATGGTTTGAAATCGAACTTCTTTACGAATAACCAACAACTCCTTCAGACGAGTTTTACACGATACAAGATGGCCGACTACGACATGACGTCATCTCCTGAGAAATTTCGAAAAAATTAATAATTTTTTTTTCTAAAAGGCAATATTTCTGAGGCCCGGTATTTTTCACGAAGCAAAATGTCAAACTACACGGTATATTTTTAACGGCACATAAATTTAAACAGTTTATTGTACAAAAATTAGCAATTTCTTATGAAATTATTTTTATGTCGCCATTTCATATTTTATTTTTTTTATTTTTTTTTTTCAAGTTTTTTTTCGCTTTGAAAAACATGTTGCGGAGTCGTCTGTTGACCCTTCCTGGGGATCATTTGCAGATTCATCTTGGGGAGTCCCCAGATGACTCTTCCTGGGGATCGTTTGCGGATTCATTTCGGGGAGTTGTTAGAGGATTCTTCTAAAACAATCGTATTCGGCCGGACAATTTCTCACGCCTGAACATTCGCGGAAAAGCAGAATGCGACTGTCGCGGACGATTGATTTAATCGTCTAGGCGAATCGAATATGATTCTTCCGCGATTGAAAATGTTTGCTGGGATGCGCACATAACAAAAAAGCTTACACGTACATACAGAAGAATACGGTACCTATACCTATACACTGGCTTGGCTTTTGTGTTACTCTTCAAACTACTTACTTGCCAACACATCCTGGTGCTGGTGTTCGATTGTTGATTTTGGTGTCAAGTGTCTTCGGTTTTGGTTAGACTTATTGTAGTGCGCTGGCATGTATGCGTGTTAGTGATTATGTTTGTGTGCTTCAAATTAAATTTTCCAATCAAATGTTCAAATGATTCGTAAAGGTTTTTTTCTTTTTCTGTGTTTAATCAGCTTGATTTCTCTCGCTATCAAATATTTTAATTACTAGGGTTTGCCTTGTGGCCGAAATTGGACCAATTCGATTTGACTTTAAAAAGACCACCCAGCTGTTAACTTAAGCAAACGAATTCTCATTAGTTGCCATGTATGTGCATTTGCTTTTTAGGTGTGTGGTGAATCCAAAACGAGGCAAAAGTAATATCATATTGTAATATAAATTAGCTGAAATTTTGTTAGAAATGAATAAAACTGATCTCTGTTTTCACGAAAAGTTAACTTAATGTTGTGAAATTGATGCCATTAATTGAAAAATGATATCAGTCAAAAATCCGATAATTATAGCACATAATGACTTGCCCCACTTTCATAAAAAACGGCACATATATATGTAGATTTGGTTTTTTTCAACATATTCGATTCAAAGATTCCACAGGAAATGAAATTCCACCAACTAAAGTTATCCTCTTTTAAGACAATTACAGAAAGAGTCTTTTTGAAAAATTGCTCGAGGGATTAGTACTTCAAATAGAGGTGACCTCACCCTTTGTTAAAATTTCAGATGATTTTAAGCTCCTCCTCAAAGTTACATAGAAAAGTAATATAAAAAATTAAACTTAACCTTAACGTCCACAAACTGCGAATTTTCGAATCAAATGTTTTGCTTTATGTATGCGAACTTTATGTGAAATATGAGCGCTAATAAAAAATAGCACCTACTCCTAAATTTTAAGTATGAATGTATGCATTTTTTTTCTGGAGATGAGAAGCATTTCATGATGTAAAAATTGTATAGAAAAGCCGTCAATTAAGGAAAATAATTGGCTTAAAATAAAAATTTAGATAATGATATATTTTTATAGCGCAACATTTCATAAAACATATGGGTCCTTAGATATACTCCTCGTATGTAGATGTATAATTAAATATGTAAAATATGTAGGCGAACATAATAACTGGCATAAAGTTTGCAGACAAAAGAAAACGTACTCATAACAAGAATCTTTTGTGTCAACTTAATAAACAAATGATCTCGTGGGTGTTAAAATGCGCCGTCATTTAGGCGATATCACTTATATGCCAAAGGACATAACAAAAAGTTGACAAACTTAAAAGGCACAGTTGTGAATCTTCAATATAAATAATGGCTGTTTGTCTACAAAACTTTTGTGAATATTTTTGAGAGTATAATGAGTTATAAAAGTTGTTTGCTTTTGAAATACTCATAAGTATAAGTACATACACGTAAAGTGGAAAATGTTAAGAATTATGACATTGTTGGTTTGAGATTACCATTCAGTGTGCTTTAGTAACAACACCAACAACATTACAAAAACACGACAAAATGCATAAAGAAAAATCATTAAAAAATTAATTGGAAGGTTGATTTTCGTTACGTTTCAATGATCACCACAATCATATCATCAGACGAATTTGCCAACTTCCAGCAGAACTTAAAAGGATACCATATTTAGCCTTATATATAGATTTGTTGAGAATCACAGCAAAAAGGAAATACAGCATATGCAAAAGTTTTAATTTTTTCTTGTTTTTTCCCTTGTTTCCTCCTTTCTAAGTTACCAAAGTGGATCAAAAAGATTATTTTAAAAGAAAAATCGAAAAATGCTCAAAACGTCGAAAATTTTTTAAGTTGTTAAAATGATGTTGAACGTCGCAGAGGTTGAAAAGGTCGATAATGTTAAAACAAATCCGAAGGATGTGATAAATTTGAAAACATTTTCTTTTTTTATGGCGCTGTTTTTTTGTATGCATACAATTTAAAACACGATCATTGCCAGAAGAAAGAGATGATAATATGAGCCATTTTCTGCTCTTCTTTTGGAAGAGATTTGTATCTTTGCAAATCTGAAATAAGATTAGAAATTGGTTTGAGATTCTTGTTGTCACTTCCTATCTTAAAGCGGAAGTTGCCCAAAATCATATATACAAAATGCAGTAAAATTAATGTTGTGGCTGAAATTCGACCATTTTGATTTGACTTTAAAAAGACCTTGCATTTGTTAACATAAGCAAACAAACTCTCATTAGTAACCATATCTGAGCATTTTCCTTTAAGGTCATATTATCGTTCCTAAGTGTTAACCCTATCTCCTTACCGAATTCCATAAAAATGATGCAGCGTCTTAGCTGTTAGAGCGTATTTTCCAATTTAATTCATGACACCGAACACTTTAAAAAATAAAGGTCATATAAGTACTATCGTTTTTTAGTGTGAACTCTATCTCCGTACCAAATTTCATAAGAATTGATGCAGCGGTTCAGCTGTGAGAGCGTATTTTCCATTTAGAGGCGTGGCACTGCCTACTTAAAAACATAAATGTGGGAACAGAGCCAAACGGACGACCTGGCAGCACTCACAAAACGAACGAGACTTTAACGAAACAAACATGACGAAAAGATTTTGAATAAACGAACAAACGACAGTTGAACTGAGGAGTAGTTGATTTTGTGAGTTGAAGAAGACGGTTGCCTGCGGACATGTAAGAAGTGAAATTAAAAGACAAAGAAAAGAACAGAATAATTTAAAAAGATGTTAAAGAGAAACTTAAATGAAAAGAAGAACTAAAGAATAATAAAACTGTAAAATAGAATAATTGAAACAAACTAAAAGAAATGTGTAAACAAAAAGTAAATAGAAACTAAAAAGTGCAGTGTGCTGTGTTGTTTTCTTTAAAAAGAAAGCCTACAATTCCTACATAATTGCCATATAGCATCGTTTCTTAGTATTAACACTATCTCCAAACCAAATTCTATAAAAATCGAATCACCAGCTTAGCCGTGAGAGAGTTTTTTCCACTTTCCAAGACAACTTTTCCAACAAAAAGTGTCATGAGAATACTTATGTTAAGATTAAGGTATAGAAACAGGGATTGAACCGATTTCGATTGTCTGCTTATGTATGGTGTATCGCATAAAACAACTAAGTTTCTGCGAGGTGATAAAGGAGGCCTAGACTAACAAACAATTTAACCCGATGGTGTTGTCTAAAATGTACCCCTGAGGAGTTTTTCTGACTTATTTAAGAAATAAATGTTCCTTGGGTTAATCTAGCTTTTTAAGAAAAACTTTTTTATAAGAAACATTTAGCTTATTGTATGAGCTTTCTTAAAATGTATTTGGTTTATTGAGTTTAAAGAAATTTTGCAAAGTTCTGGACCTTTAAAGTTGATATATTACTTTTTTTTTTATACCCTACACCCAGGGTATATTCAATTTGTCCTTCCGTTTGTAACGTAGAGAAGGAGGCGTGGCAGATATGGAAAAGTATATTTATTCTTGATCAGCGTCACCTCCTGAGTAGATGTAGCAATGTCCGTCTGTCTGGCTGGCTGTGTGTGGAAATACATTTTTTGGGACAACTGAGCGAGATAATTTAATGAAATTTGGTAAACTGCCTTCGTCGTCAAAGTTAGCTCAGGGGATTGAAAATGAGCAAAATCAGACAACGGACACGCCTACCGCCCATACAAAAAGTATATTCAAAATGCAACTTTAGGAGTAGTTTTTACGAAAAAGCAACAAAAATGCACATAAATACTACAAATCAAAGGCGCAAGCTCTAAGAAAACACTGGGCGAATTTGGACAAGAGGGCGTGGTACCTTCCATATAAGCAAAAGCTTCAAAACGCTATACTGAAAGCGTTTTTTGAGATAATCAAACTAAATTTGACTCAGACGCTAAAAATTATAAATGCATGCTCTCAAGAAAAATTTGGTAAATTCGAAAAAGGGGGCGTGGCATCTCCCATATAAGCAAAAGTTTCAAAATGCTGTAGTGAAAGCGTTTTTTGAGATAATCCAACTAAATTTCACTCAAATACTAAAAACTACAAATGCACGCTCTAAGCTAAACCTAGACGAACTCGGACAAGAAGGCGTGGCGCCTCCCATACAAGCAAAAGCTTCAAAACGCTATACTGAACACGTTTTTTGAGATAATCCAACCAAATTTCCCTCAGACACTAAAAACTATAAGTGCAAGCTCTGAGCAAAATTGGTGAGCTCGGAAAAAAGGGCGCGGCACCTCCCATTAAAGTAAAATTTTCAAAATATTGTAGTGTAGGGTATTTATTTTTTGGCCATGCCAAAAGTTACATCCTTACTAGTTTTCTTTTGACTTTGGCGGCCATTTAAGTACAAAAAAGGTCCTATATACCTTTTTATCATTATTTTTTTACAATAAATTCTTGTTAAATTTCTTTTAATTCGGTAGTGCATTTGTTATACTAACTTTATGAATTGAGGTTAGAAAAAAATACACGATGTAAGTATAAAGATTAAATAATTAACAAAGGTTGAGTAATAAAAACGAATAGTAAGTCCACTAACATACTATAAGTATCTAATTTCATAGTGATACCTTTTTCCATCCAAAAAGGTATGGATATAATTTGTCAGAAAAACCAAAAACCAACAAAATGATCCAACTCAAAGATTCTACTGAGATTTTATTGCTTAAACACAAAGATGCTGCATATAATTAAAGTATCAGCAAAAGCATCTGCAGCAGCATTGCTTCGCTTTGTGTTTCCTCTCCCTTTCGTTTTATTTTACTTTTGCTTACGAAATATGTCTTTATTACGAATAAAATCCACAATAAATCCTTGTGAAACATTTAAAATTCCCTTAGAGCACATTTTGCACTAAAAATATTTACGAAATACATAATAAAAAGCAACTTAATTACAATAAAATAGCATTAAGCACACTGTTGGATATCAACACCACCATCAGCAGCAGCAGCAGCATTGGCAGCAACATCCGGAATTTATTATCCTTAAACATTTTATATTCATTTCCTTCATCGACATGCCGTCACATTTCCGCTGCCATTGCCCCATTTATTCATTCATTCAGTCAGTTATTCATTCCACCATTCAGAGTTGTACCCACAGTCATTTTTTCAATAAAATCCAAGCAGGAAGAGCAGGGTTGTGTGAATGACAACAGCAGCAGCAGCTTCGTTCGGTTTTACAAACAAATATTCGTATTCAAATTTTAACAACATTTTGTAAATTATAATCCTTTTTTTTCTGGATTTGTTTGTTTGTCTGTCTTTATCGTTTGTTTTTTTTTTCCTTTTTTTGTCATCATCATCCATCCACTTGCTAAAGTTTGCGCATTTTTGTTGTATCATTTATATTCATTTTATGCGCTCAATCTGTTGTTAGGATTCTTGGAATTGTTGTTATGTTGGATTTTGCTTTGAGGCAGCAACATTGGATGATTATTTAATTATTTTATCAGCCATCATCATTTTAATGTCTCTGTTTGAAAACAGTGTATGGAGATTTTTTCTTACTTGTACACCTTCGGTGATAACAAATATGTATGAGAAGAGCAACAGCATTATATTAGGGTGACTCTATTTTTCTTAAAGTTTTATGCAGAATAAGGTACTAGTTATTGAGAGCAATGTGTCAGATTCGGAAAGTTTGGAGTTTGGTGTTGGTTGTTAGAATGATGCATTTTAAACTTAAATTTGGGTAAAGATAAAAATTGTTGACAAATCACCAAATGTTGATGATGTCGCAAAAATGTTGAAGAATTCGAAAAATTTTTTAAATAGTTGAAAAATGTTGATTAAGTTGAAAAATCTTCAAAAAGTTCGAAAATGTTGAAATAGCGAAAAAAAGTTGACAAAGTAATACTATTAAGGGTAGTACCTTTGGCCTGACCAAAAATTATATACTCTACACTAAAGTATTTTGAACATTTTGCTTGTAAGGGAGATGCCTCACCCTCTTGATCAAATTCACTTAGAATCTTGCACTAACTATCAGTACTTGTACTAACTATTCCACCTGTGTGAAATTTAGTTTCATTACCTCAAATAATTTTTGCATTACAGAATTTTGTAAATTTTACTTGTATGAGATATGCCACGCCCTCTTGTCCGAGTTCGCACAGTTTTTGCTCAGACCTTGCACTTACTGTTCTTAATGTCTGAATTAAATTTGATTTGATTATCTCAAAAAACGTTTTCAGTAAAGTATTTTGAAAACTTTGCTAATATGGGAGGTGCCACGCCCTCTTGTCTGAGTTCACCTAGTTTTTCTCAGAGCTTGCACTTAATGTTCTTTTTGCCGGCTGAAGCTCAACATTTTTCACAAAATTTTAGTTTTTGTTCATTCATTTGTGGGTTTATTTACTGAATCTACAATAGAGCTGTCATTTTTCATACGATCTTATTCCACAAAGGTTTGAAATTTTTGTAATAAAATATTCTTATTGGTAAGAATAATAAAATTAAAAGTTTTTAGTTTTTCGGTTCGGAAATAGCCTTTGTATGTTATTGCGAGACACACTTGTTTTTAAAGACTTAAAACTCAGGTAGTAGTGATCCAATTGAAAAAAAATTAGGGTATGGCTGGTTAAGGGTTGTTTTTCTATCCATGATCATCCACAAAAAATAGTTTGTTATATATATATTTGCTGTTTTTGTTACCTATATAGTTTTAAGTTGACCTTAAACAGTGGTTTTTTTCACTTTTTTGCAAGGATAACTCAGGATCTTGAGGTGATGGAAAAAACTTTGATCATATTCGTAATAAAAAGGTCTCAATACACCGAAAATGGCTAAAAAAACTGAGGACGGGAAATCAAGTTTGGACTGGACGGAGGTAGGAGCTTAAAAAAATGGACCACCACAGATCCACTTTCTTGTTACTTGTGGTCAGACCTATGAGAATTTGAGCTCACTTTTCGGTACTTTTCATTAAAAAATTAGAAAATCGAACTAGAAAATATTCTTTTGATGATTAACCATAGATTTATCAGAAATTAATAAGAGAGTCATTACGAAAAACACCACTTTCTAAACGAAATTTTCATTTGAACTTTTTATATGGGGCGATAAACTAATCTAGAAAACGGTTAGCATCACTGAATTCTCCGTACCCGAATACGGTAAGAATGACCAATCTCGTCAGACCATGTTTTAAACTAAGCTTTCCCAACTTTCACCCCCTCTAGCTAATCTAGTTTGCGAGAAATGGTGTTTTGAGGGATCAACTTTGACCCCTCTAGACCTTAAAAATCTAAATTTTCAATTGTCTTGGGAACGACATCAAGGAAAACAAATTAAATATACTACTACCTCAAAAGTTACTTTCAAATTTCTCTAATGTGAAAGTCAAGAGCGCGAACAACACGAAAACCATACAATTTATGATAAAACTTTCTGGGGTGGAAATGTTTATCTCAATTACAATAATAAAATAAAACTTTTAAACCATAAACATTTTCAATATTTAACAGAAATATGACAAAAAAGAGTGTGTAATTGTAATGTGAAAGATTTTGATATTGACCATATGTGTAGGAAGTGTGCATGTCAGACAGACTGGCAGTAGCGGAGGTGGCCGAAATTACTAACTGAACGGCAACAGTGACTTCAATGAAGACGAAGGCAACAGAACGTATAGATTGAACGAACAATGGACTAAATCAGATATAGTGAAGTCACACGAAGGGCACGGGCATGTCAAATTTGTTGGCAAGCGGAGACAAAATCAATTTACTGAAACCTATTTGTTATTACTTTTATCAAAGACTCTTATTTTTAATTTAAAAAAAAGATTTCAATAAAAAAATTTTAGTAAATGACCAAAACTCTTTTTTTTTGGTGATAAAATAGGTTGCAAAATGACAAAACCCATTTAAATAAACTTATAGTGTATATTTTGATGTTTCCACTATTTTTTATTAATTTATTTCTGTTATTTTCATCAGCATATCAATGTTCAGCATAAAAATTTTATCCGCTGTTGCTTATATTGAGAGTTTACTGAACATGTAAACACAAACTCGGTCTGACGTATTGATGACCAGTGTGATGGCTAGACTGATAATGTAAAAGGCCTTAAACGAACGAACTATGTGAGTTGCCTAAACGACGATCTAACGAGACGACGCACAGTGTGAGATTTTGCCAATCTAGGACGTCAAAATTCAATTTTAGCCGTAGTTTCAAAGATATCGAGTTGAAATTTTGTGTATGTGCTTTAATTCTTTATGCGGAGGTTTGATTCAGAGATGAACAAAATCGGACAAAATCTACTTACATCTCCCATACAAATATGCCTTTTTTTGTAAAAAAAAATTGAAAAAAATTGGTTGTAATGAAGATATCAACTTAAAAATTTGTATTTACCATTTCAGTGGCAACTGAATACTACTGTCAAAAAATGGGAGAGATTAAAAAAGATAACATACATTTTTTTTTTCATGATTTCAGTGCAAATGTTCATTATAACACTTCAGTCATTGTAAAAAAAGTAGCCTTTGGGCAAAAAATTGGCAAGATTTTATTTTCCAAATCTATTCTATGAGTATGCAAGCTCATACTGTATGCTTTATCATAGCCTAACCACGCCCAACTTGTGAGTTATAGTCTATGAAAGATTCAAGATTTTTGCAATTTGTCTTACCTTTTAGCTGATTATAAAATAATTTGATTCAAATACTTAAGTGCAAATGTAAGGGTTGTGTATAGCAAAAATTTTTTAGTGAAAGTATTGACCTTTAATGCAAAAAAACTTTTTGCCAAAAAACAAACGCGCACAACTTCAATTTGATCGCTCAAAGTTTTGTTATCGATGGAAGCTTGAAAAATTGTTTTTGCATGCTGTTCAATAGTACGTGTTTGATAGCTGTTATCATGCAAATGACATTAATTTTATTCTTTTTTATGCTTATTTTCGTAACAATTGGAGTATTTTCTAACAAACTACAAAATATGATCGATTTTGAAGCACATTGTTTTTTTTCATTTTGACGTCCTAAATTGGCAAAATCTCACATTGTGCGACGTGCTGTTGTAAATATTAAAACGACAAAAAGAACAAAGAACTTTTGTATTTTATTTTAAGCTAAATACTTTTGAATTAATAAAATGTTAAATGAACTAAAGTGAAAAGTGTTTTAAATTGTACGGAATAGAATATCCTACACATCCCATATACTTTCAAATATATGAAATTTCTGCACCATATGCTTCGTTAATATTCTCTTCGGATAATTTACTTACATAAAGCGCAGATACTAAAATATGAAGCACCCTAAAGCAGCCTAATGATTTTACTTAGTTTTGTTTTTTTAATCCCCCAAGCAACACTAAATAAACAGCATATTTTGTCTGCTTTTTGCCATTGCTGATTGTCTATTTGTAAATGCGTCTGTACCCAAGAGGAAAAATTTCTAGCGCTTCTGATTTAAGCACTTCAAAAGTGCTTGTCCCCATAGAAATTTAGAACCACTTTCACAATGATTTTTTATAAGGCTGCAGTAAGAACAACGTGATTTCGAACCCAGCCCGGGTGATTTTTTTTTTCACTTTTATTAACTTTTTTCTGCTTTATTTTTTGTATTAAAATATTTTTTATTCAACATCTTTTATTTCACTTTTCTATTTTCCTTTCTCTTATTAATTTACTTTTGTTTAATTGAATTGAAATTGATTACGCAATGATTCCATATAAGGCTGCAGTAAGAACAACGTGAGTTCGAACCTAGCGCAGGTGATTTTTTTTCTTCCTTTTTTTTTCTTTTTTTGAATTTTATTGAAAATACGCAGCAATACAAATAAGCGCTTTAAAAACTCTTTTTTGGTAAGGCTGCGGTATGCTTTTGCTCGCTTACATCCTTTGACATGCAATGTTAAAAAGAAAGTATAGTTCTTACGGAGCGGAAGCGCTTATTGGTGAAAATAATGCACTTGAGAAGGGTTTTTGAAACACTTTTTTTTCCCTTGGGTATTTGTGAATAAATGAGGCTGTGTGCTAAAAATCCTTTATTTAAATATTTTGAATATTTACTTAGTGTTGATAGCTAGCAACATTCTAACACTTGTTTACATAGTTTTTCTGTTTAATTGGAATTTTATCTCAAAGTGTTACTTAGAGCGACGAAAGTATTTCAAAATATTACAAATATTTAAGTAAGTAAATATGTATGCAATTGAGATTATCATGGCGCAAACATAAACAAATAAAAATTTCAGTGTTATACGAAATTGAAGTAAAAGTAACTCACTTAAAATTAAGTGCCTTCAAGCAAATGTGTAGACATTTCAAGTTAGCAAAAAGGAGAAAAAAACCATTCGTAAAATTCATCATGCTGACAGAAATGCGACAAAAAAAGAAAAACCTTTAAGATAATCAACACCTTACATAAAACCGAACTACACACAACAAATTCTCCACTGACGTGATATAAAATAATTGAAATAAAAAAGAAATAAATCAGTAGCAACAAAAAAATTATCACTGATCGGCCCATCACCAACTACGAACCAATTTGTCGCAAAGCACAACATCACCACACAGCGATAAACAAAAACTTAGCGGTCACAATAAAGTTATAGACCAGTATTTCTCAAACTTTTTAGCGCACAATGCAGCAAAGCATATAACCAGCAAAAAAGTTTAAGTACCCCTACTTACATAAAAGAATATATATATGTATGAAAAAAAAAAAACAACAAATCCAAATCAAAGTCATAATAAACCCCATTCACATTAAGCAAAAGCGACGATAGACCATTAAGTGACAAGGCAAAAGGCACACGGAGTGATAAAAACCAAAAATAAAAATGAACTCACTACTGACACGACCCATGGACGGGGGAACTAACAGCTCAGCTGGCTGGTTGCTGAATATCACTAACTTAAATCACTTTCACTAATTATTCCTTAATTTATGGAATTTTCAAAGGAATCTTATCTGTGTGCGCGAAGTAATAGAAAAAGGATGAATAAAAAAATAAAAATGCAAAAGAAAAAGAAAAAGGACGAAGTAGGTGGGTGGTTGGTGCGATTTTATTTATATATGACTGGGCCAACTGACGATTGCAAACAGACACGATACTTAAGAATGAGAAAAAAAGGACAAAAAATTTGGTATCCAAAAATGTACGGGCATAGGACATGAAGCGCGAAATGAAGTGGAAAACTGAAAAGGTAAAAGGAAATCGTATGGCGATTAAAGTGTCGTGCGTGCAGTGAGCAAAATTTTCAACCGCATTTTTCTTAGAAAATATCGAATAAGTCAAAAAATCTTTAAAAACTCGAACGTTGAAAAAACCAAGACAAATATGTAAAAATATTCTAAAAATACTGCAGAAGTTGAAAAATGTTAATAAAATCGAAGGACACGACGGCCTTCCGTAGTCCAAAATTGTTCGAAAAATGTTATCCAAAATTTGGAATTAGCGAGCTTCAAATCCCCCTAGCCACAATTTTGTCGAAAAGTAAAAATTTTTTTAAGAAAATTGTCTGCCATTTTGGATCCAACATTTTGTTTTTAAAAAAGTTGATCCAGATTCCGAAACCAGCTATGTACCTCAAAAACCCCCTAGCCACAATTTGCTTTGATATTATCATTTTTTGAGAATATTATTCGCTATTTTGAATTCGCCAAAAATGTCGATCCTGAATTTGAAATCAGCAACCTCAAAAACCCTCTTGGCCACAATTTTGTTGTGATATATCAATTTTTAATAAAATTTTACGACATTTTGTTTTCTAAAAAGTTTATTCCTAAACTCCCTAGTCACGTCACAACTTTATTGCGATATAATAATTTTTTTGTGAAAATTGTCCGCCATATTGGATTCGCCATTTTGATTTTTAAAAACCGGTTTCCAGATTTGGAATCAGCAATCCAAAAAACCTATTAAAAATAAACAGGAAAGACTTATAACCAGCTAGAAATGCAGTCTAGACCACTGTGAGGCTATACAAAATTTAAATTGCATTGGAAATATTTGAACCTACCCTGCAGGACCATGGATTATTCCAAGACTAGTTTGCAAACTATTCCATGGGAGAAACCGACTAGTCTAAATTCTGGTTTGTCATTGGGCATAACCAATTGAGGAGTGGCCGTACCAAAGGGCCTAAGTACCATTTCGAGGCAAAAGTAGTGTCATAATATGAAACGGGTGGTATTTTGTTAGAAATTAATAAAATTATTCTCTGTTTTCACTAAAAATTTTCTTGATAGTGTGAAATTAATGTCATTATGTTGAAAAACTTATAACACTCAAATAACAGACTATCAGGCATGTAAAAAGTATGACATTACTTTTGCCTCGAAATGGTACTTAGGCCCTTTGGTACGGCCACTCCTCAATTGTCTCCTTATGCATTACAATTGGACCAGAAAAAGATCAATTGTCTCCTTATGCATTACATTCAGACCAGAAAAAGGCCAATTTCTTTTTATACTCCACACCCATGGTATATTCACTTTGTCCTTCCGTTTGTAACGCAGAGAAGGAGGCGTGCCAGATATAGAAAAGTATATATATTATTGATCAGCGTTACCCCCTGAGTCGATATAGGCATGTTCGTCTGGCTGGCTGTACGTGGAAATATTTTTTACGGGAAAACTAACCGCGATAATTCAATGAAATTTGGTATGTTGGCTTTGTCGTAAAAGATAGCACGGGGGATTGAAAATGAGCGAAATCGGTTAAAGGACACGCCTACCGCCCATACAAAATATATTCAAAATTCAACTTTTGGAGTATTTTTCACGATAATACAACCAAAATACACTTAAATACTACGAATTGTAAGCACAAGCTCTGGACAAAACTGGGCAAATTCGGATAAGAGGGCGTGGCACCTCTTATATAAGCAAAAGGTTCAAAACGCTATACTGAAAGCGTTTTTTGAGATAATTGAACTAAATTTTACTCAGACACTAAGAATTATAAATACAAGCTTTAAGCAAAAACTGGGTAAAATTGGACAAGAAGGCGTGGCACCTCCCATATGATAATCCAACCAAATTTCACTCAAATATTTAGAGCTATAAATTCAAACTCTGGGAAAAAACTGTGTGAACTCGGGAAAGAGGGCATGGTACCTCCCATATAAACAAAATTTTCAAAATACAGCTGTGTAGGGTATTTAATGTTTGGCCAGGCCAAAGGTAACACTCTTACTAGTTTTTATTTTATTTATAAATTTCAACAAATTTAATTGGAAATTAAAATTTTACACAAAAACGTCAAAAGGTTTCATAGACGATTGTGCTAAAGAGTTTGTTATATATTTCTGAGCAATGTCTTCCGGGTTCGAATCTCAGTGTGGATGTAAATTTTATTATTATTATTTTATTATTTTATACCTCAGCTATGTTGGACATATGTTTCATTTCTGCATATGTACAAATTAATAGAAATTTAAAATTTGGAATTGAAAATCGCCGAATGAAGGATTTGAACCCGGGCCTCTCCACGCAGCGCTAGTCACTAGACCGCTACACTATCGTTTGCCCTTCTTCACGAACTGCCAAACATGACGTAGCTAGTAACATTATAATTTCACTGATACAATCGATACACAATTGGACCACTTTTGGTACTTATGACGGATTACATTTGAAGCATTTTTGATACAATTGACCATAAGCCCATAAGCAACAATCTTCATGCCTGTCTAGTGTACAAAAAATATTGACCTCATTCTTTGACAAAACATTCGTAAAACCCTGCCGTCACTTCTTGTACATATACAGAGTGGGCGGGAATTGATAGAACAATGAAAACTTTATGATTCTTGGGGCTATTCAGAATAACTTTTTTAGTTCCATTTTTCGAGTTATTGGAGTAAAAAGACAAAAATAATCCCATAATATGAATTGGTTGACATTTTCTTAAGAAAGAACAAAATTGGGCTCTGTTTTGAAGAAAAATTTACTTGATGGCGCGACATTGATGGTATTTAGCTGAAGAAATGATATGGGTCAACTAACCGATTATTATGGCACCAAATATGTTTGGCATTACTTTTTCTCGCTCCTTTATGGACTTACTTATAACGTTTTAAGAAATAACGGTAAAAATAAATCCATTTGTCGAATTTGGAAAAATGATTTTCACAAAAGATGTTCAGAATAGTCACAGAAATCTTGCATTTTCCGGGGTTCTACCGATTTCCGCCCGCCTTGCATATAAAAATAATTTTGAAAAAAATTTTCTCTCAGTGTTTGATAGCAAAAATTTTATTGCTGCGCCTGGAGTAACGTCAATTAAAGCTTTGACAGTTTTATCCTCGTTCAGCGACGCATCAGAAGAAAGCGCGCCCAAGCATAAAGAAAATAGTCAAGTGCTGGGGGCTTGAGACAAGGTGTGTTTTGTGTGTCAGCAGCAACCATATTTATTCTCGACTTTTTTAAATGAACGCTGATAACAAACGAAAAACGAAAAACTTGGACGAAGACACAACAAGGACGAATGTACATTGGAAGGTAAACTAAGTTGACAGCCGGTTTGATGGCTGGCTTGTTGTCGTGGTCCTTTCAAAAGTCCAACCAAAGGTGGAAAATAAAAAAAAAAAAACAAAATATCGTAAGAACCAACGACCGACCGGTAGCAAAAAAAAGTTACGTCCTTTGAGTATGACGAAAGTTTGAATTTAATTGAGAAATGAAAGTTAAAAGGGCTTAAAAATTTCAAAGGTGAGCGCTGATGGCAGTTGGATGAATGGAGGGATCGACAGTTAAATGAAAGCAAAGCAAAAGCAAAATATTGAAGTGAGTCGATCAATAAAGTTTTAGCAAAAAAATAAAAAACCTAAAAGAAATTAAAAAAGACGGACCAACTTTGATACAAAGTTATATTTTCGTGACTGCAGTTAACACTTCCTTCGTTTGCCACTTTCATACTAGACCATCCAAAAACATGTTGCGAGAATTTTAGTTTTAGACAGAGAAAGTTTTTTCTTTAATGCTATTAAAAACATTAACCTATTTAGCCTTTATGGTACCGGAATAGTGGATGCTTTTCCGTTAAGTATTTTTATTCTTCTTCAAACTTGAAATGTTAAAGGGAAATAAAAACTTAATTTCTAAAAAAGTTTTAGTTCAATAAAGTATTGAATTAAAAAAAAAAAAGAGTTCTAATAACACTGTTCTACCTCAAGTGATGGTCTGACGAGACATAAGTCATTCTTATCTAGCTCGGGTACATGGAATTTAGTGGTGCTAACAGTTTAAAAGTTAATTTTAATTCTTTTATTCATATGCATGTGTAATCAATAAATAATGAACATTAAATTCAAGAGAAAAATCCTTTTTAAGGGTAAATGCTTTTTGGAACAACTCAGCACTGTCACACTTGTGCTCATATTTTTAAGTGCTTTCAACATGAAGCATTTAAAAACTCATTCAAGTATCCGACAACGTGCCACTAAAAATCTTCTGCTACAAAATGCAATTACTCGTATGTTTCGAAGGCTGCTGCAAACTGAAATTCTAAAAGTTTTCGCTCGATGCAAATTAGTAAAACTTTAACAATTGACAAGAACTTCAAAGTAAGCAGTAGCGGAGGCGGTCGTGGTAGAAGAGCGAGGGTGGCAGAAGCGTTAAACAGGTGAAATAAAAAAATCAAAGTGTAATTTTTGGAGACGATTTGAAAGAAATTAGTAAAAGGACAACTACACAACAGCATAACATGAATGTAATTATATATATGTGATTCTCCGAAAAATGTACCAAATCATACCGTTATCATCCTCATCTATTTTTTCTACAGAGTGCATCGCATAAGGTTGCGAAGCATCTCGAAGGCGATAGAGGAGGTCAGGACTAACAAAAAATTGCATCTGAGTAGGGTCTGAAATGTAGCCCTGAGGAGTTATAGGGTTGAAACGGATTTTTTTGCTTTAGAAAAAAATTTTCTTGGGACACCGTAGCTCTTTACAGAAAACTTTTTAATGAAAAACTATCAGCTAATTATATGAGCTTTCTAAAAGTGTATTTGGTTTATTGGGCTTAAAGGGATTTCGCAAAGTTGCATTACTCCTAAAGTTGCATTTCGAATATATTTTATGTATGGGCGGTAGCCGTGGCCGTTGACCGATTTCGCTTATTTTCAATCCCACAAGCTAACATTGACGACGGAGGCAGTGTACCAAGTTTCATCGAATTATTTTGCACTGTTTTCCACGGTGGTTTTTAAAAAATTTTAACTTTTTGAAATACCACCCGCGATTTTTTTCAGGGATAATGTTGGGAGACCCTTCTAGTATCTAAATCCGCAATCCGCGAAATCGGACGTCCAGCCGTTTTTTTTTTTTCGACCTTTTAGTTTTTTTAACGATTTTTGAGTATATCTCGGTGTGTATATACATGTTATGTACATATATATATGTATATACGTACATATATATAATTGTATGTGTATATATGTGTAATATATATATATGGATATATATATACATACATACATACATACATATAAAAGGTATCATTTCCGCACCATTTATTTTTTAAAAAATCGGTTTTTTCGTATTTAAGAAAAACACAAACAAAAACCGGGAACGAAAGTAATCACTTCAAATGTAATTTTTGATGCTCAATCCGATTACGGTATTATAATTGCTCTATTACGTCTGGACTTTGAGATATCCTTACATATATGTTTAAAGGACACCATTTTTTTTCCTATTTTTGAAGTTATATAACAAGATAACGTAATATTGTGCCGTAAAATCTGGTATGACAGTTAATAGCCTTAGTTTTTTCCTTAAAAACTCAATCAAACCGATAACGATATCTTTTTTTTTGTCGGAGATATCTTTGCCTAAAAAGTTACAAAAGTGCAAAAACACGATTTTTGGCTATATTGGATGTTATATGCAGGACACACAAAATTTTTTTGGGAATTTCTATTACCAGAAACATTTGGTACTTTCTTTTGGCTTTAAATTGAGCTATCAAATGTTCATCTGCAATATTTTTCTGCGAAGTTATGTTAACTTTAAAATCACACCATGAAACTTAAAGCGAAATATCTCGGTTTTCGGCTATATTTGAGGTTGTATATAGTACGGACGAAATTCGTCTGCTCTTTTTTACTAACCGAAGCATTTAAAACCATTCTTTATCTTCAAAATAAGCTATCAAGAGGTCTCTTGTGATTGTTTTCCACAAAGTTATGACCATTTAAAAATTACATTATGGAGTGCAAACTCACAGTGTACGAGTATTCCTTATATTGCTGCAACATGTCGTCTTAAAATAGTCATAACTTTTTACAAAACAATTACAACAGACCATTTAATAGCTCATTTTGAAGATAAAGAATGGTTTTAAATGCTTCGGTTAGTAAAAAAGAGCAGACAAATTTCGTCCGTACTGTATACAACCTCAAATATAGCCGAAAACCGAGATTTTTCGCTTTAAGTTTCATGGTGTGATTTTAAAGTTAACATAACTTCGCAGAAAAATATTGCAGATGAACATTTGATAGCTCAATTGAAAGCCAAAAGAAAGTACCAAATGTTTCTGGTAATAGAAATTCCCAAAAAAATTTTGTGTGTCCTGCATATAACATCCAATATAGCCAAAAATCGTGTTTTTGCACTTTTGTAACTTTTTAGGCAAAGATATCTCCGACAAAAAAAAAGATATCGTTATCGGTTTGATTGAGTTTTTAAGGAAAAAACTAAGGCTATTAACTGTCATACCAGATTTTACGGCATAATATTACGTTATCTTGTTATATAACTTCAAAAATAGGAAAAAAAATGGTGTCCTTTAAACATATATGTAAGGATATCTGAAAGTCCAGACGTAATAGAGCAATTATAATACCGTAATCGGATTGAGCATCAAAAATTACATTTGAAGTGATTACTTTCGTTCCCGGTTTTTGTTTGTGTTTTTCTTAAATACGAAAAAACCGATTTTTTAAAAAATAAATGGTGCGGAAATGATACCTTTTATATGTATGTATGTATGTATGTATATATATATCCATATATATATATTACACATATATACACATACAATTATATATATGTACGTATATACATATATATATGTACATAACATGTATATACACACCGAGATATACTCAAAAATCGTTAAAAAAACTAAAAGGTC
The DNA here is from genome assembly GCA_951812925.1 of Calliopum simillimum. NCBI lineage: Eukaryota > Metazoa > Arthropoda > Insecta > Diptera > Lauxaniidae > Calliopum > Calliopum simillimum. Next base: position 95,211,868 of record OX638371.1, read on the forward strand.
GAAAAAAAAAAACGGCTGGACGTCCGATTTCGCGGATTGCGGATTTAGATACTAGAAGGGTCCCCCAACATTATCCCTGAAAAAAATCGCGGGTGGTATTTCAAAAAGTTAAAATTTTTTTAAAACCACCGTGTTTCCCAAAAAATATATTTCCACGCACAGCTAGCCAGACAGACGGACATGGCTATGTGGACTCAAGAGGTGACACTGATCAAGAATATATATACTTTTCTACATCTACCACGCTTCCTTTTCTGCATTATAAACGGAAGGACAAAGTGAATATACGCTGGAAGTAGGGTATAAAAATTGGTATGACGAACTTAAAGAAAGTTAATTGAGGGTTCCAAACAAAATTATAAAAGCAAATAAGTATTAGTAGGTTTTTTTTCGTACTAAAATGGTCGCCAAAGTCAAAAATAAGGGGGAAAAAAAATTAAAATATCAACTTTAAAGTTCCAGGACTTTTCGAAATCCTTTTAATCCCTATAACCCAAATAAATTTTTAGAAAACTCATATAATAAGGCAAAAGTTTTGTATAAAAAAGTTTTCTCTGAAACACAAGGTTGACCTTGGAAATACTTTTTTCTAAAACATTTCTATTAGTGGTCATACTATTCGTGGCCTACTAATATCCTATTTCAACACCTACTTCCCATTATTGGTCCTAATTTCCATTAGTAGTCTTACTATTCGTGGCCTACTAATATCCAATTCCTACACCTACTTTCCATTAGTGGTCGTGGTATTCGTGGCCTACTAATATCCTATTTCTACACCTTACTTTCCATTAGTGGTCGTACTATTCATGGTCTACTAATATCCTATACTTACACCTAATTTCCTTTTTTCTAAAACATTTCTATTAGTGGTCGTACTATTCATGGCCTACTAATATCCTATTTCTACACCTTACTTTCCATGAGTGGTCGTACTATTCGTGGTCTACTAATATCCTGTTCCTACATTTACATTCTATTAGTGGTTGTACTGTTCGTGACCATCTAATATTCCTAATCCTAATCCTAAGCCTAAATATCAAATTTTAATCTTAAACATGGTTTTGAGCCCCGGACTATGGTTCCGAGGCTCACCTATACATACATGTAGTCGCTTGAAAAATAGTTTTGTACGGAACTCCGTTGCATATTATGCCTCTGAGAGAATGTTGACCATGGGCACATCCACTTTATTAATTGTATAATCAAAAATTAAAATAAAATTTACAATACCTAGAGTTGCTATCTAAATATATGTGCCAAGAATAATCAAATTGAGTACTTCAAGAGTGAAAAAATTTGTCCTGCTTGTGTTGTTAATAAACGGCTACATTAAAAGCAGCAGAAAGGACAACAACACTAAAAGCCAGCTAAACCATCGACCATCTGCTACATGGTCGCTCACAAATGAAAAACAAAAAAATAAAAATAAAAAAAAAAAAACAACCTAAGGCTGCTTCTTCAAAGATATCACACGGGATTAAGGCGAGATAAATTTAAAAGTTACCGCACATTTCGGTGCTAAAATGTTCCAATACACGGTGTAAAACCTACGCTGCCACAACTCAGGCGAAACGCGAGCAAAATCTTAAATCAGTTAAAGGCAAACCAACGAATGATGAACCAAAGAGCACGGAAGAAGGACAAAGAAAAAAAAAATGTTGATAGTAAAAACACAAAAGAGAAAATGGAAAAATTGGGTCAAGAAAACGGAAGTCCATGCTAAGTAAAAGGTATGATAAAAATTCATTTAAAGGTAAAAGGAACACAAAAGTAAAGCAAACACAGTAAAAACTAATAAAAAAGATAACAAGAGAGAGAGAGAGAAAGACTTTAATTTGTATTGACAGCTGTTTGTAAATGTATGCGTGCATGTTTGTGTGACAATAACACTCCACTGGGATATGGAAAATTACACATACACTTGACACTGGCACTCCACAATTTAACAGTCTCTTAATGTAAATGTATTCTCTCATTTTTATTTTTTCTCTACATTATTTATGCGCCACTCTCTCTCTCTCTCTTTCTATGTTTATTGAAAAGCTCTTGAAGCTCTCAATACAAATACTTACAGTTCTTTTCAATAAGTTTGCCCATTTGATGGAGCATAACAGCAATGAAAATAACAACAACATTGAGGCAACACCAATAAGAGCCACAATGTGGCACAGTGGGATCACATCAATAAAAAATCAAATACGTAATGCATTGTAATGGCGAAAAACAACTGAGTAATCAAAGAAATAATCAAAGATATAAAAGTAAAATTCTGTTGGAAAATATCAAAAAATTATTTTTGATTTGTGTATGGCATTGATTGATAACATCGTTCGGCAGAAGATCATAAATGTGAAAATTCGATTAAATCAATTATTCTGAGCTATTTCTGCCAATTATTTATTGCTGATTTTGAAAATAGCGGCAAGCGGCAGTCATAATTTTCTAAAAATGTAAAACAAATCATAGTAAAGGGTGTTTTTTTAGAGGTGTAGAACTTTGAATTGAAATAAAACACAAGAAAATCGTTTTAATGCCCATCAATTTGGCTTTATTGGAAGGACAATTTTATGCCATTAATGTTTAAATATGATTTCGGGCATGTGGCCGCCGCGGCTGGCTCGAATAAAGCCAATTCTACAGGTCCAATTTTCAACCACTTTTTCGAGCATATGGGGACGTATGTCGGCAATAACGCCACGAATGTTGGCTTCCAAGTCCCCTAATGTTTCTGGTTTGTTGGCGTAGACGAGCGACTTCACATATCCCCAAAGAAAATAATCCAATGGTGTCAAATCACACGATCTTGGTGGCCAATTGACAGGTCCATTCCGCGAAATTATGCGCTCATCGAATGTTTCCTTCAATAAATCGATTGTGACGTGCGCTGTGTGGCATGTAGCGCCGTCTTGTTGGAACCACAACTCATCCACATTCATGCCATCCAATTCGGGAACAAAATAGTCGGTTATCATGGCTCTATACCGGTCTCCATTAACGGTAACTGACTCTCCAGCATTATTTCGGAAGAAGTATGGCCCAATGACTCCACCAGCCCATAGAGCACACCAAACAGTCAGTTTTTGTGGATGTAATGGCGTCTCAAGGGTCTCGTGTGGATTCTCTTCACTCCAAATGCGGCAATTTTGCTTGTTGACGTAGCCATTTAACCAAAAATGAGCCTCATCACTGAACAAAATTTTGCGATGAAAATCAGCATCGAGATCAATCTCATTTTCGGCCCATACACCAAAATCACGACGCATTGCATGGTCTCGCGGCTTTAATTCTTGCACAAGCTGGATCTTGTAAGGTCGCAAGCCAAGATATTTGCGCAAAATCTTCCATAAAGTTGATGGACAAAGCTCCAATTGCTGTGCACGGTGGCAAATCGATTCATTCGGGTCCTCTTCAACATTTTGCTCTACAGCGGCAATTGTTTCTTCGGTGCGCACTGTTCGACGTCTCTGCGGATGCGTATTATCACATAGAGTAAACGTAGTGCGAAAACGACCCATGGTTAACCGAATTAATTGCTCTGATGGACGATTATGTCGACCATAAAATGGACGGAGCTTGCGGTAAACTTCGCGAACTGAACCATTATTTTCGAAATAAATTTGCACGATTTGCAAGCGTTGTTCTTTTGTCAACCTGTTCATGATGAAATGGCAAACCAAACTGAACATAAATGACATTAGAGTTGCCAGATTTGACAACAAAATGCCAGTTTTATCTCTATTCGAAAAACAAACCTCTAAAAAAAACACCTTTTATAAATTCACTGAGCTTGAAAATACAAGAAAGAGATGCTTTACGTGCTAATTTTTTAAGGAGAGGCGCTTTGAAGTAGATGTCCCTAGGCCAAAGTTTACTTAACTATGGAATTGCGAGCAAGACTATGTTTGAATTAGAATAACTTCTTAACTATGAGTCTTTCTTATATAAAATTTTTAAAAGCAACAAAATTGCCTTAAGATATTTTTCTGTAAAAGTAAGCGTAAAAGAGATATTTGCAAAAAACTGTTTTGCGTGACCTTTGACCTCCTGACATGGGAAAACGATATTAAATGTAGTTTTCTATCAAGCCTTTAATATTTTAAAATCAAAAATTTATGCACAAACTAAGTTTTCTAACTAACTAACTAAAAGTATGCATATACTTGATCAGCGTCACTTCCTGAATCTTTATGACTATCAGTCTGTCTGGGTGTCTGTTCGTAAGTCCGTTGAAATCATTTTAATATTTTTTGGGAGCAAGATAATTCAATGACACTTGGTACATTGCCATCGCCGTTCAAGTAAATTTGACTTATTGAAAATGAATAAAGTCGGTTGACGGACAAAAAATTTATTATAAATTCAATTTTAGGAGAATTTTTCACGACAATGCAGCCAAAATACACATAAATACTAAAGGCGGTAAGCACAAGCTCTGAGCAAAAACTAGGTGAACTCGTACAACATTGTGTTGCGCCTCCCATTGGGTAAACTGGGGAGATGTGGCACCCCTGGGTGATATGGCACCACTATCAATTTTAATACTTGAAGCATTCATAGAATTCAAACACAGTTTGATTCAACAGCGCGAGAAACTTCATGGTGTGTTGTTCGTTTAGCTGTATTTACACTAATAGCTTCCGTGTGGGATTTTTAAAACAAATTTGGAAATGCTATCGACTGGCTTTTGTTTTGCATATACTTTAAGAGGCAGCAGAGCGGTGAGTATTTGATACTGCTTTATGGTGCATATATCAAAACAAACATAATTGAATGTGATTTTGTTTTCGGAAGAATACTAGCGCGATTAAACATGTTTATTCGTTACGCAGCATTTTTGCTCGGTATATACCGAAAGAGAAATATGGCACCCCATTACTGTAGGTGATATGGTTCTTTTGGCATTCTCCCTTTGCATGTTATTAGATATTTGGGATTACAAATATGCAGCGCTTGAACTTACTTTTACTCCAGAATCGTAGAATTTTAGTCAGTAAGGAACTTCATTACATTTTGAACTGATTAATTTGAGTTTTTCCTTAATATTTTGAAAACTTTGAAAACAAGTGTCATACCGTTGAAATGGTGTTAAGTGATATCTCGATATATTCGAAAACTCTAAGCTGAAAAAAGAAAATAAACGGCAAGAATTCCCATTATTTGGTAGGGAGATGTGTGTACCTTGGTCCGCTTTTCAGTTTTTTCAATTTGCAAGGTACACCATGCAAGTGTACCTTGGACTATCAAAAATAAAAGAGAATACAATGTATATAGGTAATAAATTATGAAAGAACCATTTATTGTGTAATCAAAACTAACATTTTTTTCAATAAAAAAAAAAATTAATCATAAACTAAAATTATAACACGAAAAAGTGCATTTAGAAAAAAAGCATTAATTAAACAAAAATGTTTGCAAATAAATACATTTACCACGTAAATAATAATAATAGTATTATATTGAAAGGCGATTATGGCTTCCTGGTTGCCCGTCGAAAAAAGCTCGCTGGTAAATAAGCATAGGTCCAAGGTACACACAAACAGCATGTTTTAAAAACTGTCAGCGCCCATAACATATATTAATAAAAACATCTAAAGCACACTAAAATCTTAAAACAATAACTAAACTTCCTTCCTGATGTTGTAAAACTGAAATATTTCAAGTAAGTTTCTCACAAAACGGTTCGTAGTTTACAACAAAAACTAATTTTTACAAGCCAAAAACACTTTTTCCGTCACTTTTTATACACGCATACAGCTTGACAGTCTGAAGTTTACTAATATCAGTCAGCGGTATGAGTGGAAAATTCCATAGAAGAACATTATCGTACAAGTGTAACTGTTGAGTGGCAACCAGCATTCGAACCGAGGTACACTTGGACCAAGGTACACACATCTCCCCTACAACAGAAGAAGAAAAATTTGACGCGGAAAACACTACCAATGCAATGTAACTATGGTGGTACCAAAGAAAAGGTGTTATCAACATATGATTCTTCCGATGTAGATGAAGAAAATATTTTATTCCAAGATGAATCTAAGCTAGATGTGGAGAAGACTATGCACAAACCACTAAACCAATGCGTAAAGTGCCGTATGTGGTCGCATGAAACATATACATCTTATACGAAAACATGCAATAATGTTGCCAAAAAAAAGCTTAAAAGCCACCTAGGGTGCCATATCACCCATAGACTTGATTGATTTGGCACTTATAGCATTTTTTTAAAATGCAAACAAAACTTATTTGCAATAATTTTTGATTTAGTTAAAGTACTGTTTTTTGTTTTGAATTAATCAAAAAATAAATTTCTGTATAGTTTTTTTAAAAATTTGTTTTAATTTTGGTTTGAAATCAGTTCAGCAAAACGGGTGCCATATCTTCCGGGCTTACTCTATAACCAAACGTTTCAAAATGATATACAGAAAGCATTTTTCGTGACAATCAAACTAAATTTCACTCAGGCAGTACAAATAGTAAAAGCAAGCTCTGAGCAAATATAAGTGAACTCGGGCAAGAGGGCATGGTACCTTTCATATTAGCAGAAGCTTAAAAATGCTATACTGAAAGCGTGTTTTGAGATAATTCAACCAAATTTCACTCATTTACTGAGAATAGTAAGTGAAAGATCTGAGCAAAAGCAAAATGAATTCGGACAAGAGTTCGTGTCACCTCACGTACAAGCCAAATTTTGAAAATACTGCAGTATAGGGTATTAAATGTTTTGTCAGGGCAAAAGTAATGTCCTTAATAGTTTCGTTTTTTGGTTTTTCAAGTTAAGAGGGTGAAAGTGCATCGGAAAAGCATATTTTGCAAACTTGCATAATTTATTCAAATACTTAAGTTTTTTTACTCTAAAGAAAGCAAACATGTCAGAAAATTAAGCAGCAATAAATTTACTTACTTTTTGCTAGCTCCAACACCACTGTGAGCAAGTCAGTGTTTCATTGAGTATGTACTTATGTATGTGTGTGTTGATGTTTGTGAATATGTTAGTAATAGAATGCAACAGGAGGGTGATTAGGTGTAAAATTTTACAACAAAAAACAACAAAATACATAGCAAAAGGTGTAACAAAAAACAAAACCAACGCATGTAAACAAAATTTATACGTTTTTTGCTGAAGCATGCTATCCCACACCCACTCAAAAAGAACACCCTATGAATTCTCTCTTTACTGTGCTCTTTGTCATTCACAATATGACCACCCTTTGAATGATCTCTCCTTTGTCTTCAAACGCTTGTGTTGTGTGAATTCAATAGAGTCATCATAAATTTAAAAAAGTGGGTACTTTGCTATGAAATAAAAAAAGAAAAACATCGCGTTTCACATACAACACATGTGTCTGTGTTGTTCTGTGTGTGTGTGTGTGTGTATACAAATGTTTATGTGTGCATGTGTGCTAGCAGCATGTGGAGCACGCTATAATAAAAATATATGTGTAAAAATAAAATAGTCAAAATTTATGTCTTCTGTCGAGTACCTTACCGACCGACCTACCTACGTGCATACGCGCCGTTGAAGTTGTTCCTTCGCTTGAAATGCAGACAGACACAAATACGATTGTGGGTAGCTACTCCTATTAAATTATGATTACAACATTTTGTTGAGGTCTACTAATTTTCTACACACTTGTGTGCGTTGGTGACGTGAATGTGTCTCTTTCTTTTTATTTGATTATTTTTTTATTTTCATTTTCATTTCATGGCCCGTTCGCACATTGCCTGGTTAATAACTCATATTTTCTTTTTCAACAAGTAGTGGTGTCAGCTTTTATTGCACACATACGCACTTGAAATGTAAGAAATGAAGCCGCACTTTTATGTTTTATTGTTGTTTACTATACAATCTTTTGTGTCATAAAATAATTCATCTGGATCATATTATTAAATCTTGAATCAAATTTATGTATTTATTTTACGCAGCGATGATAAATTTAAGTCATTATATTCGCAGAGATGTTTCAAAGTATTTTTTTTTTTGCCAAGATAAAAACTTAATTTTTCATAGATAACATTTCGTGAAAAATTTGAACGTCTTGATATAATATAGTTCAAATTAAGATCAAATACTTTTATTACCTATTTTGTCTATTTTGGCTATTTTGTCACTTTCGTTAAAATTTAGAAAGTACCTTCTTTGCAATGTCGAGATGATCTATTTGCTCAGTTTGATGAGTGTGCACTTTGAATGTGAACATTATAATTTGTTGGCAATTACAGTTCTGCAAATTTTGTTCCAGGAGCCTTGAACTTGAACACCAGCCCTAAGTGCAGAGCAACATTAAAGCTCCATCGAAAGCTTCATTCAAGCAAATCGAGTACAAAAAATCCGTCAAATAAGATTTTAATCTAACTGGCAATCGATTTATTGTTCATAAAATAAAGACAAACCCAAATTATTGGCTTCAAAAATAGTCACGAGCATATACCACAAACTAAGTAAGCCAGACAGTACAAAAACTGTCCGCTGCGTGACCCAAAATCACAATTACGAAGTCAAAGTAGCCCTTCATAAGCAACAAAAACCAGCAAAATCAACTTGCCTTTGCTATGTAGCTCAATATATGAAATCACACAAAGATTTCGACTTTCAGAATATCGCCATAATCGTGTAGGAGCCAAAATATATAATTTTTGGATCTGATGGCATTGCATATGAATGGCGGAATGGCGGTCCATAGCAAAGGCAAGTAGACTTTTTTGGCTTATTTTGGTTATGAATGGCTCCTTCGGCTTTATATAAAAAAAGGAAGGCATCTTTGCATACTCAATTCAAAAGTCTGTTTCCAGAGGATTGTTTTCTCTTAAAATTCTTCACTAGCGTAGACAAAGTCATGTACCTATCTATTCTTAAGATGTTCTTGCCAATGCTCCTTTGATTCGCAATGTGGATGGTTTTCTCTTGAATTTGGAAAATACAGTTCCAGTATTTGCAACCACAAGAAAATGTTGAAAAACAGACATTTCCGTCAGTTTTTTTTTCCATATTTATTTTTTTTATCAGCCATTTATCTATCAGACATTTTTATAATACGTAGGCTATCTTAAAAGTTTCAATAATATAGTTCACTTTGTAACGAATCTTTCTGCTAGCGTTTTTGCTCGCCAGTGGCCAATGGTTTGGCTACAAAAATTTATAAAAGAAAAAAAAGAACGGCCTCTTGGTTAAATTCAAAGTCACGGGTTGGAGTTTTATTAATTTCTTTATTTGGTTTCACTCAATATAATTATAACTTCTCTCTTTCTACTCCAAATCACTCTCTGCTCCTGTGCGTCGCTTTCTCCGCTGCTTGCTGATATAGTTTCTGATTTATTATCGGGTTTGATCGTAAGGCTGTTCCACCTCACTTATACGTAAGCTGTGAGCAGCTGACTAATTATCGGGCAACCCACGTTTAAAGTGGTGGTTCTCTTCCACCACCGAGCACTATCTCCTACACTACGCTATGGACTACCATCTTATACGCTACTAAATATCCCTTATTCCAATGCCGTTTCCATATCCGTCTCCATTTGCCTAGATCGCACCCACGAATAACAGATATATTATCGTGCTACTCGCTTGTGATACCCCTCACCCTTGTACTAACCACAGGCAGCTGTTTCATTATCAGTCTACGTGTGTTTAGTGCCGCAGTCTCAACCGTTACTATGCCTCACTACTACTGCTACCACTTCCTTCACTTATCAAATACCTTGTTTCCTTGCCGCTTACCGCTTTGTCTGCTACTTCTGCTTACTACTGCTGCGGCTGTTGTTCACCAGTCGCCGGCCATGCAAAGACTGTCTCGATCAACTGCTGTGTGTCTAAATTTATTTTCTGTTTGGTGATCGAACGACAGCTGCGTGTCAAAAACAGCTGTTGCGCGGTGTTGCCATTGCGTCTGGTTTTGCTGATGAAGTGAAGATTTTACCCTATACGAAATGTAGGCTTATAATTTTTTTTCCTTAAGTAATTAGTTAATAGTTAGATTAATTTCATTAATTTTTTTTTTTTAATAATGATTATAAAAAGATAGGTACATTTCATTTGAATATAAGAAATAAAAATAGTTCTGCACTATGTAATAACACTGTTCGACACAAAAAAAAAAAACACATGAGAAAATCTAAAAAATTCTTAAAGTAGACGTTAAAAAAAATACGCGTGTCTCGTGGTTTTTCCCCAGCACGTCACATTTTTTTTAATCGATTTTTGAAGTTTTTTTATCCACAGTACATGAAAAAACCAAAAATACCACATTCTTGTGTTAAATCGATGAATTTATCTATATGATCATTACATTCGAGTTGTATCATGTGTTCAGCAGACTTATGCAAGATATTGCGGGGAATATTTTTGCAGAAAATTTTAACCCTGTACAACCCCCACATGTGGGTCATTTTTGCCTTTTCTTAAAAACATACAAAATTGACACCTAAAACAGGGGAATATTGAGTCAGTATGTACTACAGAAATATTTGCTATACAATTTCACTTCTAGTTGCTGAACACTAAAAAACACACTTTTATCCCGAAAGCAAAAAAATCGTTAAAATCAGTAAGTTCTAACAATAAATATTTTCCAAATTTCACCTCACTGTAAAACTCTAAAACTACATTTTGGACAAAACTCGTTCTCACAAGATCATAGCCAAATTACACAAGGATCATTTTCCTACAATACATTAACCTATTATATCCGGTTTTCATGGGTCTTTTTGACCCCTTTTTCTAAAACTGAGCCACAATGGGTTAAAAATTTTTGCAAACATATCCTACAAAAAATTTCACTTAAAATTATCAAAGACGAAAAATTCATAAAACTTCAGGTATGCGCGTCAGGGATGTAATTAATATGCAATGTGAAAAGTCTTAATTCTAACGATTTTTTTGGTTTCGGGCTCAAATTTCGACCTTAACGTGCTTAGAAACTAGCTAGTAGTGAAATTTTATAGCAAATATTTCTGTAGTACATACTGACTCAATATTTCAATGTTTTGGGTATCATTTTTGTACCTTTTTAAAAAAAAGGGCAAAAATGACCCACATGTGGGGGTTAAACAGGGTTGAATATAAAAAAATTCCCCGCAATATCCTGCATAAGCTTACTGAACACATGATACTCCTCAGATGTAAGGATCATATAGTTAAATTCATCGATTTAATACAAGAATGCAGTATTTTTGGTTTTTTCATGTACAGTCGATAAAAAAACTTCAAAACTCGATAAAAAAAAAATGTGACATGCTGGAGGAAAACCACGAGAAACGGATATTTTTTTTTAACGTCTATTTTAAGAATTTTTTGGATTTTCTAATGTGTTTTTAAAAAAGTTCGAAATTGTCGAACAGTGTAATCAGTCCATTCTGAAGTAAACCAGTTATAAAATAAAAATAAAATAAGTAAAAAAAAAAATATAAATATCGGATTGAAGCGATAATTTTGTGAGAGAAAAACGAGGCTCCGCCGACTTTCCTCCACAAATAGCAACTTTAAATGCATTTTTTAATGCTGAATCCGAATCCGGCACCAAAATTGCACTAGTTTATCTGGGTTTTGAGATATCCTCATCTAAAAGAGTAAAAAGTACGAAATTTTTTCCACTTACGATTTTTGTTTTTTGGTTTTAGTTTTTTCGTTTGATATGGAAAATTTAATTTAAATTGGGATTTCTCATAAACGGCTACACGTCCGATTTTACGGAAAATAGGGTGTTGTACTTAAAGGTCCTCAGATACCAATTCAGAAAAAAAAAACGCTCGGGAGATATCCTATAAAATTAAAATTGGTTCCACCGATCAAAACGCGGAACGCATTAAATCGCATTGAATTCTAATTCCAATTCAAATTAAATTTCAAAACAGGGTTTTATCTATCAGCCATTTTTCCTGTCAATATATTTTTTACTAGAAATCTATAATTTTCATATCAGCTATGTTTCTAACAGTCATGTTTCTATTCTGTCAGGTAAATACATGAAATCAGGCTTGCGTATGAATTTTTTTGAAAGTAAAAGTTTTCAATTGGGCTGGCCTTGTAAAGTAAAATTAAATTTCATGTAAAACATGTTATCAATTTGTATATTTTTAAAAATTTCTTGGTAAAATTAACGTGTTCGATAAGAATTCATAAACTTTACTTGTGCCAGCTGTTTTCCAAAAACTTTGGCACTACTTTCAACAAATTGAATAATAAAATAGAACAGCAAAAAAGATAGAAAAGTAAGAAGATAAAAAAGTAAATTATTAAGAGAGAGAAAAAAAAAGGAACACCGCACAGACAGCATAATGAAGTCGAAAAATACCAAAAAAACAGTACTATTTTTCAAGTTCAAACTGAACAAAAAAGCACGAAAAAAGTAGCAAACATCGAAAATATTAACTGCGAAAAGTAAAAGTAAATGCAAAACATAGAAAAACATTTACTGAGAAAAGTAAGAGAGAAAATGAGCGCAACACACATACATTTGAGAGAATTCACTCACACATACCATGACAACATTTTATCACTACCAAACTGGAACACGCATTTATTTGGCTATGAATGGAAATTGCGTGAATTCTTCAAGTGAGTGGGGTGGGGGTGCCAGTTGAGAGGAGCCAGCATGAAGTAACAGCAAGGGATAACAAAACTTTGGGAACAACAAAAAGGATAGCATTTAGAGCAGAGTAGCAGAGCAGCAACAACAATTGGTTTTCTTATGGAATTCTGATAATATATAGAACGCGCTCCTGGTTGTTAAAGCTCAGTTCGCAGTTGGCTCTCGTTGAAAACGGTACGCAGGAAAATAAAAAAAGGGAAAAACAAGGAACTCTTTATATACACTAGCAGTATTTGTTGTAGAAATTTAAAAAAAAAAAATTTGGTGAAAAAAATATAATACTGCGTTTGATTACAAAAATTGTGAAAGCATTTGAAGAAATTTATGCTTAAAGTGCAATAAAAGTGCAAGTCAGCCTAAAAGTATGCAAACTTTATGGGTTTTGATAAATGGAGTGTAAAAAGAAAAGTTCAAACAAATCAAAAGAAATTACAAAGTGGCAAAAGAAAAAAGTTTTGTTGTAAAAAAAAAACATAGAAAAATAACAAAATAAAAACAACATACATAGAAAAACGTAGAATTTATAAAGAAAGAAAAATATCAAAAAAATTTTTGAATTTAAAAAAGCAAACAAATTAAGTATTAATTTGCAAAAAAAAATTAGATTTTAATGAAACAAAAACATCATATGGAATTAAATGATCTAGATAATCAGCAGAAAAAAATTAATAAAAGCAAAAACTAAAGCAATCAGCAAAAATGACATAAAAATGCCATAAAATACACTAACAACAAATCTGTAAAAGAAATAAAAATTCGCAAAGAAAAAACAACAGTCAAACAACAACAAAAAAACAACAATTAAAACGAAATTGCTACTTGAACAGTCAGCAAAAGAGCAGAACAGCAATTAAAGTAACAGCCGCAGCAACAGCAGCAGCATCAAACAACAAACTGTTGCACATATGCATTAAGTTTTTATTGTCAACAATTAAAACCAGCAGCAGCAGCAGCAACAGTTGCACAAAGTCTCAGCAACACAAAAAAGTATACAAACACAGCCACGCACACACACATTTTCACACACAAAGGCAAAAACCATACGGAAAAAAGCAATTTCCGTTCAAACTTTTTTCTTTTTTCGTTTTTTTTTCCGCTGTTTTTACGCTCAAGCCTTGAAGTGCCGTTCGTACGTTCGTTGCTTACAAGCATAAGTGTCTGTCATTGTGCGTATGTGTGTATGAGTATTCAAATGCACACATACATATACTCAAACAGTTGAAAACAGTGCTACGTTTTTATTTTTAGTATTTGTGTCGTTTCGTTACGTTCGCTAAGTGTACGTTAAGCTATCTCGCGCGTTGCTCTCATAGTGAGCTCCCGTGTCAGTCATTCCTTCATAAATACATCTGTGTGTGTGTTCCGCCGCCATACATACGCGTATACGTAAATGCAAACTGTTGCTTGTTGGCGTAATCAACCAACATTTACGCTGCAAGATATGCAATGAAAAATTAATGCAGCGTTAAAAAGAAAAAACTTGAAAGCATTGAAAAATTGCAGTAATTGCAGCAATTGCAAAGTGGCAACAGCAACAGCAACAGCTGTTGCATTCAACATTCGACGACGGTGGCAGTGGGTGTCTATTAAAATTTGTGAAAAGTTGCTGCATTTAAAAAGTTGCATAAAATTTTGCGCATCTTGTCATTTTAATTGCAAGTAATCAAAAATAATTATCATTTTGAAGTGCTGTGCTGTAAAATTGCTGTAACAGCGCATAGGAATTTTATTGAGCGGTAAGTTACTTTAAAAGATGTTGAATAATTACACATGAAGAGCTTAAACTAAATTTAATTGTCGAATAAAATCTGCAACTCTTGATCAACTTGGGATTAAACTCTGCTATAATTTGGGGATGGATATTTTTGATGCTTGGATTTTTTTTTTATGAAGAAGTTAGTTAAGTTGAGTTTTTGAAAATATCGTCAGCAGATAAAGCCACTTCCATCTAGAATTTCTGTTGAGCTGCCCTCTTTAGTGTCAGTTCATAAATTTCCTTCTATACAAATGCAATTAATTCTATTTTTTAAGAAATTTAACTTAATCAATTGTACAACAAGTAGGGGAATAGTGTCGCTTGTGGGCACCCCCCGTAACTTTTGACAAAAAACATATGTTATGAGATATATCGGAGTAAACATACGCATTTGTTTTGTGCTGAGTAGAAAACAATTATTGAATAAGTGAAAGTCAACACAAAAGTTTTTTTTCAATAATTTTCCAAGTGCGATAAATCAAAGTGAATCAATACAAAAGCAATCTATATTTATGCAGTAAATTTATTATATTTTGTGATTCAAAACCGAATTCAAGCAAAATGTTCACACAACAGAATTTGCTTATTGCTTTTCAAAGTGGCTGTCAAAGTCGGTTGTGGGCACCCAATAGGATCGGTTGTGGGCACACTTTTTTTTATTTAATGCATGTCATTTACTGAAATATTGTCGTGGATGTCAACATAGCAAATTGAAATGGTGTTCTTATCTCCTTTTACGCTTTTTTTATAGTGAAAGGAAAGAGCCAACTACCCTAAAGAGTCGACCATACAAATTATAAATTATTCGGAAAAAAGATAACCTATTCATGTTGCAATATACAACTTTCCCTAAAAAGTTAAGAATGAAGCACTTAAACTTGCAATGTGTAATATTTTAGTACAGTAAAAAAAAAAACTGAAAACTGTGCCACTTTAGTTAAAAGGTTCAGATTCTTGCATTAAATTATTCATGTACTCGTAGTTTTTCATTTTAAATAACATACATATAAATGACAGTGAAACTCTTGTGAATGAAAATTAAAACTATTTATATTGTTTTTGTAATTTACAGACGAAGTATGTATTTTTAAACAGAATTATATAACTATGTATTCAAATTGCATGCTCCTCACAGACGTACGTACTAAGTATACGAGTATGTAGATACATTCGTGTGAGTAACATTTAATTCAATTAAAAATCACTCATACGACATGTAGTACCATTTCAGTAGAAGAGTCCCAAGGGGAAAAGTAGTGCTTCAAAAACCCTTCTGAAGTGCATCCTTTTCACCAATAAGCGCTTCCGCTCCGTAAGAACAATACTTTCTTTTTAACATTGCACGTCATAGGATGTAAGCGAGCAAAAGCTTACCGCAGCCTTACCAAAAAAGAGTTTTTAAAGCGCTTATTTGTAATGCTGCGGTAAGCGTTTTTTCAATAAAATTTAAAAAAAGAAAAAAAAGAAAAAAAAAAAAAAAACTGGCCTCGCCAGGATTTGAATCCACGACCCTCCGCGTGCTAGATATTTTTTTCTTACATTTACCAACCCTTTAGACCGCTCCACCAACGCCCGATGATATGAGAGGTATTAAATTTGTATATTAAGCAAATGTTGTCCTGCAGCATTACATATAATCATTGTGCAATCAGTTTCAATTCAAGTAAGCAAAAGTAAATAAAAATGAGAAATTAAAATAGAAAAGTGAAATAAAAAAGGTTGAATTAAAAATATTTTAATAAAAAAAAAAAAATAAAGCAAAAGCAAATAAAAAAACGGAAAAAAAAATCACCCGGGCTGGGTTCGAACTCACGTTGTTCTTACTGCAGCCTTATATGGAATCATTGTGTAATCAATTTCAATTCGGTTAAACAAAAGTAAATTAATAAGAGAAAGGAAAATAGAAAAGTGAAATAAAAGATGTTGAATAAAAAATATTTATTTAAAAAAAAAATAAAGCAAAAAAAAGTAAAAAAAAGTAAAAAAAAAAATCTCCCGGGCTGGGTTCGAACTCACGTTGTTCTTACTGCAGCCTTATAAAAAATCATTGTGAAAGTGCTTCTAAATTTCTATGGGGACAAGCACTTTTGAAGTGCTTGGATCAGAAGCGCTAGAAATTTTTCCTCCTGGGGTGATACACAGATATACTTATATAAAATTTACTTATGTATGTGTGAGCATACATGTATATTAATGTCAATGAATAGTTATCAAGCTTGCTATTTTTAACTGAATTGAAAATATGTTCTATACGAATGATAAATTTGAGCTTGTAAATGACTTCAGCCCCAATATGAGACAAATTATTCATGCAAAATTAAATATTTGGTCGTTGTTTCTATATTTTGTACTAAAGAATAAAAAATGTGCATTTCTTGCATATTTATAGAACTTTAAAAATTCATAATATATTTTATTTTAAATAATGTTCATAACATAAATACTTACGAGATTTAAAAAACATACCCTGTCGGAAGAACATAAGCCGGTTACAAAAAAAACCGGTTGGAAACGTAGTTAAAAAGCAACCGGTTTGAAACTGGTTTAAATTATATGCAGCAAAAACCACTTCGACTTTAATTTTTACAATTTAATCTCAAATTTTTTTAAAATTTTTTTATTTTCCTTGCTGAGATTGTCAAATTATCGAGAAATTCAAATCAAATTCATTTTCACAATATTTTTTTCTTTAAGCTCCTATTTTATTTTCATTAATGTTCTTACTTAGAATAATACAAATTCTAAGTTATTTTTTATTATTTAATATTATAAACAATTTAATATTTGTCTTTGAAACTTGAGTTCCCATATGAATCCCCAATGAATGTTTCAATTAAATTGAAAACGTATGTAGTATTGAAGTTCTTGTAGTGGAATTGCAACTGCTTAACTAGTTTGAAACCAGATTTGGTCAATTGACTATTTACCGATTGAAAAAAGATAAATTTTAAACCAGTTGAAAATATATGCAGTGTAGGGCAATTAACTATTTACCCATTTAAAATAAACCGGTTTAAAACCAGTTGAAAATATATGCAGAGTAGGACAATTGCCCTGCCCCTATGACATCGCCATGTTAAATAAACCAGTCTCTTACAAGGAAAAAAGTCAGAATTTCAACCGGTTGTGGTTGAAAAAAAAGTAGTTTTAAACCGCTTTTAAACCAGTTGAATTTCCTATAGGGTATTTGGAACATTTTTATAAAATCTTGCATATTTACGCACATGTGCACACATTTGGGAATATGTTTTGTCACTTCTATTGAATATCACTGTCTAGATTTGGTATTGTTCACTTATAGTTCAGGTAAATGAGTGTTCATAAGAATTTGTTAACTTTAAAATTGCGATATTTCACAATCGATTAGTCAGATGGATAAAGTGTTCGTAGAGACATTTAAAAAGAAGTTTTTTTTTAGGGATAATTTTTCAGAAATATTTTTAAAAAACCTTTTTTTTCCGATTTAGGGATTTTTAAAAAAATACTCCTTTAAATCGTACAAACAAAAATAGAATGTATTTTGTAGAGCACCAAAGTCCATATAAATAGTTAATTTTACTATTTACTTGCGACTCACCGTTCATGTGTTATTACGATTTGAAAATCAACACATGATTATGAACACTCATACGACACACGAACACTAGGTCAAGCCAGTTTCCATACAAAAAAAAAAAGGGTTTGGAAAAACCTTATGATAAAATGACAGATATTTTTCAGTTTTTTACGAATCCCATTAAAATTTTTGATTTGAAGTTTTGGATTTTAAGAAATCTCTTTTAGTTTAAGATCGGGCAGTAAAAAAACGTATGGATTGAGTTTTTAGTTAAAATCTAATTTTTACAAATATTTATGAATGGGGAAATATATTGGTGCCGGTTGGTTATAATCGGACAACCAATGGCTGAGTTATGACTTCTTAAAGTTGGAAATGAAATTTCAATTTCACATTAATTTCATTCTTGGTATTTTCCCAAACTTTTATTTTGTAAGCCAGTGATATTAATACGCAAGCAGAAAACTTTGACTCTCTTTTCCAGCCGAATTGATGAACCGATTTAAGTAAAACTTGTACCTTTGAATAGCTGTAGCTTACCTTCATGGTAAAAAATAGTTTTTATGTTGCAAGTGGACGATGTTGCACGGTTCCTAAATGGAAAATACGCATTCACAACTGAACCGATCAATTGATTTTTATCAAATTCGGTATGGAGATAGGGTTAACGTTAAGGAACGATAATATGGCCTTTCTGTCTGCAAATGGGCTATTCCACTTAAAGTTAAATTGAGGTAGTCGAATTTAGCCACATGGCAAACTTAGTAAAAATAATCACCCGCTTTGGGTTCGAACCTATGTTGTTTTAACTGCAGATTTACAAAAAATCATTATGTAAGTAGAAATAAAAGAGACTTGAAAATGTTTTGTAAAGCTATTTACTAAATTGTACTCTTCTATGAAGTAGCACTTTTAGGGTCAAAAAGCCAAGATTAAGTTACAATGCGTACCTAAGTTACAGTTCAACCTTCACATTTGTTGCACAGTGTCATTATTTTCATAGGAAAAGCAAATTCATTTGACATTATATTATTTTTAGAAGGCGTTACTCGTGGCAAAATTGAAAAGGAAGCACCATTTCATATGTGCGGCAATTTCGTTGTTTTGATAACACAAAATTTTATTACATGAATAAAGCGAACACGCACACACATACATTCTCATTTGTGTAAAAGTATGTCAATTAAATTATGCGGAGGAAATTGCGTATGCCGATATTTTGGAAAAAATAAAATTAAAAAATAAATGAATTTTTATTTCAGCCTATTGACTTTAATTATACGCGTATGTGAAGATATGGAAAAGTAATGGTAATTTCACATGCGTAGAGTCAAATGATTAAATAGGAAATTAAAATGATAATTACAGTGTTCTGTTGAATATTGATTTAAGAAAAAAAAAAAAAAGAAATGAATTTTTATTACTTAACAAAATTACAAACGCAGTTCAAAAGAAACCTTAAAACTTTGATCTTAATTTTGATAGTTGAAACAAAGGAAACTTTAATAAGAACATTTTTTAATATTAAAATTATTGTGGTTATGTCTACAGAAAAATATATTCTAAATGAAAAATTAACTTCTGATGTTTAAAATTTGATACTTAATCCACACGGCAAAAAGTTTTGGCGATAAAGTATAAAAAAAGTAAAGTATTACAATCGAAATTGATTATTCTTTTTTTATCAATTTTTATAATTATAAATTTCATACCAAAATTGCATAATTTCTATACAATTTTTTTATAAAACTAAAAAAACTCAAAACAAATATTTTTTTTTGTTTCAATCGATGTGTCATTTTGTCTCTCGTCATATAATATTTTAGCTGTTCTGAGTTTAAGAAAATTTGTTGATTTGTAGGACCTTCTTGGATTGAATATATAGTTTTAAATTGGCATAAAGAAGTTGAGTCGTCTGTCTGCTGAGCAGGCTGTTGAAAAGCTTATCATATTCCAAAAGGTTATTTTTAATTCAAAAAAAATTCCTTTTAGCTAATATGTGTTGTATACACATTTCAGGAAGGACTTCCAATACAATCTGAGTTTTTGAAAAAACACCAAAATACCGTTTCTTATAGCTGTTTGAAAGCAAAAATCATCTACTTGCCAGTTTTTCATAGTTACCGCTTGTCACTTAATGGCTTTACCAAGTAACAAGTCATTTATTAGGTTACAGGACATAAGCCCAACGGACATAATCCCCACTTCGTAAATGGGGATTATGTTCGCAAATTTTTCGGACATAATCCCAATACAATTAACATTGAACATAATTTTTGCAATAATCCATTTAAAAAATTTATATAATTAGTGTTGGATATTAAAGAGTGATCCGCGGCTGAAGGCCGCCGCGGAAACGGTATTGGAATTTTTGGGAATTGTAAATCCTGAGCTCCAGCTGTTGTCAATAATAAAATAAGGCGTTAGGAAATATAGTTATGGGGATTATGTCCGTTTTTTCCTGGGGATTATGTTCGAAAAACTTGCGGACATAATCCCCATTTTAGAAATGGGGACTATGTCCGAATTATTGGCGGGCATAATCCCCATTTCCTGAATTGGGATTATGTCCGTGGGGACTATGTCACGGCACCCATTTATTAGCGCAACTGATGCAGCTTTTAAAATTCAGTAATTTTTAATATTGAAATTAACAATAGTTTAAAGCTTTTGTGGAAGTTCATTCAAAAGTATTGTACATCTCTAAAACCAACTGTGGGTCAGCTGCTAAAGAACTCCTTTGTAAAATTAAAAAATTTGTAAGCTTCAATTCAAAATTAAATATAAGTACATATATATAAAATTTAAAAAAAAAAATAGTTCAAATTGTAATTATACTTTATTTGTATAAATTTTATACAAAAATAGTAAACATTTTTTTTATATTGTTATACTATAAACTTTAAACCAAAAAAGTGTAAATTGCAATAATACTTTGTTTGTATAAATTTTATACTTACAAGCATATAATGTTTGTGTACCAAATTGAAGCATAGATATTATACCAAGTTTGGTGTGGATTTGTGTTCATTCCAATTTGCTTTGAATTTTACTCCCAATTTACTTGCTGTACATTTCATACATATCTATTTAGTAAAATGTCGATGGCTTTTGAAAAATTCATGAATATATTTCATCTTTAGAGTCAGTCTAAACAATTTCTAATAAAAATAATTTGGATGCCACCAATTTTCATTTCAATCAGCAAAACATGTTTTTTGCTCATCACTTTTCTGACATCAGCTAAAAAATTGGTATGACAAATATACTGCCGAATTAAAGGAAATTTAACGGAAATTTTAAGAAAAACTATAAAAGGATATGTTAATAGGACCTTTTTCATACTAAAATGGCCGTCAAATTGAAAAAATGGGGGAAAAAATTAAAAAAATCAACTTTAAAGGTTCAGAACTTTACGAAATCCTTTTAAACCCTATAAACCATATACACTATCTAAAAGCCCTTACAATTTGCTAAAACTTCGCCCTAGATATATTTTCTCTAAAACGTTAGGGTGATCTGAAACAAGACAGAAAATCAGTTTTAATCCCATAATTCCTCAGGGTTACATTTTAGAGCCCCCTCCAGGCGCATTTTTTTGTTAGTCTAGGCCTCCTCTATCACCTCCCAGAAGCTTCGTAACCTTATGCAATACACCTTGTATAATAACTCATTACTCGAAGAATGTCAATAGCGAAGAAGTTCCATGTAAGATCAATTCACGCGCTCATTGTCAAAGAAAATGCTTGCTTTCAATTTAAATCCTTTTTAAAGAGTTTTTCTCGAAATTTTTTTTGTTTTGACTTATGACGAGCGAAATGTATTTCCGCAGTCCAAAATAAAAGAAAACATACACATTTTGTAAGAAACTCATATTTTGAAGCTTCGAACAACATGGCGTATGAGTAACCTTCAATTTAACAAAACGAATTAAATGTTACTCATACGCACCGTTGACTTTTGGTTATTTTGTTTGGCAGTAAATAGCAAACCAAACCGTGCATCATTTAATTAGTCGCAAGTTTAGTTTTGTATCCTTTTCTTTGCTTTTTGCAGCTCCTTTTAACCTAGAATTGAATCAAACACCGCAAATTATGCGTAAGCTATCTTACCCTTAAAGTTTTTTCACTCATAATGTAGGATATCAAGCACAACTTGGAGTGGCTTAAAGTGAAACAATATTTTTTTATTTCTTTTTGTTTTTGTTTTTTTTTTTTGTACTTTTAATTGCTAGAAATAAGGACTACATTTTTTTATTACTGGCTGGCTATTGTCTTAAATATGGTTGATGTTGTTGCGAACATTCTGAAAAACCGCAATGAATGATAATGAAAAATGTTGCTTACTAAGGTTGTTGCGGTGCGTTTGTTAACGCTTGTGCGGAGCGTTATTGTTAACAATAAATAAAAGAAAAATTCAAGCGCAGAAATTACGAAAATAAACGTGTTGTCTGCTGGTTAGATTGGGGGCATAGGTGGTGGCATTGTAGAAAATGTTGAGGAAAATTACAATAAATTGAAATTTCAACACAAGCTGATGAAATTTGTAATAAAGAAAAAATAGACATATTTTTTTCAAATAATACATAATAGAGTAGAACACGGTAATGTCGTGCAGGGGGTAATGTCGTGCACTGGCTGTTTTAGCCCAAGGAATTGAATGATTTACCAACTGACCTACTGAGCTTGTGCATATAATACTAGCAATTTTCACCAGTTCGTCTCTACAGAGTAACCTTTTTTTCAAAAAGTACGCTTTCGGGACGATAAAAGTGTTTTTTCATCGGGTCAGAAAAATAATTTTCCTTGCGGGAAATATACCAGGTAAGTGTTTTCTGAAACGAAATATCCTGTCAAAGAAAAGAAGTATTTGATTTCCAAAAAAATTTTGGGCTTCACCGAGTTATAGAAGTTGACCTTTAAAACGACCATTGGGGTAATGTCGTGCACATTCACTTACACAAACACAATTTCTCGCAATACAAATGTTGTTACACGTGGATGTAACCAATGAAATTATCTTTTGATCGGATGCTTACTCGTTGCATTCGCTTGAGATGTACGGCTTTACGAGCATGTCAAAATTGAGTGCACGACATTGCCCCGTTCTACTCTATATATATTATGTTTCTTAAATACTTACTTTGAAGTATTTTGGTTTATTGGCCTTGATTTGAAAACAATAAATTTTTAATAGAATTCTATCAAACATTTTATGTAATCCCTAATTAAACTTAAAATACTCATTATGTTACAAATGAAGTTCTACATAAGTTTCCCATACAAAAAAAAACATTTCCCAACCCATTAAATGTAAAAGAAAAAACCTCAACAAAGCACGGTAACCCTAAGTAACTTAGTTTAACATTTAATTAAATATATTTCGTTTTTTGAAACCATTTCATTTTTGTTTTGCTAGACTTTGTGCATTTTGCGTAGAGAAGGATTTTTTTGTCTCTCAGAATAAAACCAAAAGTTTATGAAAATTGTTCGTGTAAATGCAGAACGCAGTATTGCCGCAAAAGTAACAGAGAACAAGAGTAAAGTTGTCCTTGTTGACAAGTTTTCTACTTGACCGGAAACGGAAATGTAACACAAGCAGCAACTAGAGAATTTTTACTTTTTTAATATGTTAAATATTTTTTGCAGTTGTTGTTGTTGTTTGCTATTTGTGGTTGTCGCTATTTAATTTGCAAACAAAAGTAAAAGTTATATCCTTATACGCACACAAAACAACTACAATTTCAATTACTTATACAGGGTGGCTGATTCGAAGTGTTACCAATTCAAAACACTATATTTTTAGTTTCAATGCAAAAATTTTTTGATCAAACGCTATAATTGTTGGGAAATGTTCAAATTTTAAGAATCTACTTGAAATTTTCGATATGGTCACTTTTGGCCTTAACTATGGCCCGTAGACGGTTGAAGAACGAGTCGCATGCTGCACGAATTTGATTTTGTGGAAGTTTGCGCCATTCTCGTTGAAGGGCCACTTTTAGCGCATCAACGCTCTGATATTTTTTAGTCAAGACCTTCCTGTCCAACATACCCCAGATTGAGAAATCCAGCGGATTCGCATCAGGTGAATTTGAAAGCCATTGTTGAGCAGAAATGAAGCTAGGAACGTTTTTTTCTAACCATTCTTGATTCACACGAGCTTTGTGTGACGGTGCCGAGTCTTGTTGGAATGTCCATGGCTTGCGACCGAAATGTTTGCGTGCCCACGGTAGTAAAGCACCCTCCAACACTGATTCACGATACACTTGGGCGTTTACTTTGACGCCAGTGGCCAAAAAACGAGTGGTGAGCGCCCATCAGCAGTCACTGCAGCCCAAACCATCACATGCGGTGGTGCCTGCGTCCTGGTGGCCAAACGAATATTCAAATTTTCGTAGGACCTCTCTGTCAAGTAAACCCGATCATTTTGTTTGTTTACATATTGCTAGATACAGTAATTTTTCTCATCAGAGAAGACAATTTGTGACAGATTTCCGGCGGCGTGCAAGCGCAACAACTCCTTGGCTCTATCGAGCCTAACTTTTTTTTGAGCAGGAGTGAGATCATGCGCCTTTTGGAACTTGAGGGCCTTTAGTCCGAGCTTGTTTGACAATATGTGTTGCATTCGTTCACGCGATATTTTCAGCTCGGCAGCCATTTGTCTGCCACTGCGTCTCGGATTTCGCTCAATTCTGGCCTTCACCTTTCGAACCATTTCTGGTGATGTTGCAGTTATTTTCCGACCACCACCATGTCGTTTGGCAATGCTGCCGGTACCATTGTAACGTGTTATGGTCCGATACACAAACATTTTATTCACTTTTAAATGTTTCAGCTCACGAACAATTGCTGGTTGCGATTTTCCAGCCAAATAAAGAGCAATCACGCTATCACGTTTGAATTCCATTTCGAAAATTTTTTATTTTCAATAAATTGACTCGCAAATGCTTTTGGTTACTTATTGACAATAGAATAAACTAACATCATGCCAATTTTTAGACAGCTGTCATGTTCCATCTGTCAGATAAGTCTATCTGAAGTTGGTAACAGTTCGAATCAGCCACCCGTAGTATATATGGGGTATAACATAAGTAACCGTATAGTATTTGGCTTTTGCATTACCGATTTTTTTGAAACTTTTTTGTCTTATAGAACTAGTTGAGATCAGCATCTATGATTTTTTTAAATATTTTTCATCCAGCCATTTCAGAGATGTACAGAAACTTTATGAAATTTGCAATGAGTATAACTTTTAAACAAAATTAAATATTAAAAAAATTCAAATGTAGATTTGCGCACAAAGAAACTTTCAAAAAACGTGCGGAAAAAAAATAACGAAAATACCGCTCCCCGTCTCACAGCACTAAAAAAAAGAACTGAGCTACAAAAATTTATCTCACACCTTATTCCAACCAAAAAGTTCTTAGTATATTGAAGATCGTCCATGGTAAAGGAATGATGGAATTTTCAGTTCTTATGTTTACCTCCATATTCCTATTTTGTTCGAGATCATCCATGGACTTAAGCAGCGGCTGTTAGTCTTCCAGCAATTGTAAAATGACTTTTCGCGTTGGAAAATAGTGCAGATGGTTTATTTCATTGATTCAACAGTGCGCAGTATTAAAAACTGTAATCTACACGAGAACAGGGTGCTTGATAGGTTAACCATAAGTTATGCAATCCATGCAGTATCAAATTATCCATTGAGTTCTTTCGACGTGTGACTTACTAAAGAGAATGTATAAAAAAACTTCAGAAGGTTTTTAGCATTTGGGAGAACGTTTTATTTGCGGGCGAGTCAAAATTAAGCATTTTCGACTCTGAAGCTCTTTTCAACATGCATTTAGCGGCAACTGTGCGGCTTTCATGATTTTTTTACTTAAAAAGAGGGTCTTGTGAATTATTTTGGCCTGTAGGACATAGTCCCGAAGATCTTAATGGATAATTCGGTCTCTCAAGGCTTGTCTTACTTATGGTTAACCTAATTAGCCTTTAGTTTCAAAAAACTAAAAAAACTGCAAAAACAACATTTACTAGATTTTAAAATGCTCATAAAACCGTCAATAGTTAACCAAATCATGAAATTTTTTTTGAAAGTTTTGGTTTTTTTTAAGGAAATTTTTATAAAAAAAACAAATTTTTTTATTAAATTTTTTTATTAAATTTTCAACTATAAACTAAGTTGCCATTTTATCAATGATTTAGCTCTTCGATTTTTTTAAGAAAGTTTATAAAAAAACTTTAGGCAAACTATGGGATCTATTTTTTTTAAATTTTTTAATTAACAAAAATGTGAGTGAACGAGCACTAAAATTTTCTTCGTTGTCGGAATAAGGTAAAAATGTTCACTGACCCCCACTAACTTTAACTCTCCAATAATTTTTTCGAACGTACTACCCCCTTTTTTCCACCTCTTAAGGGGGCACCCATACAAAATTTTGATAATAATATCAAAAAATTCCTCATTGCCGGGAGAGAGCAAAACTGTTCACCGGCCACTATTAATTTTTCATCTTCAACATATTTTTTGGAAGTACTTACCCTTTTTATCCAGCCCTTAAGAAGGCTCCCATACAAAATTTTGATAAAAATATAAAAACAAAATTCCTTATTGCCAGGAGAGGGAAAAATGTTCACCGGTCCTTATTAATTATTCCTCTCCAACATTTCCTTCAAACATACTACCCCATATAAAATTTTGATAAAAACATCAAAAAAATTCCTCATGGTCGGGAGGCAAAAAAAAAAGGTTCACCGAGCCCCATTACTTTTTGCTCCTCAACATTTTTCTTGAACATACTATTCTTCTTTTCTAACCCTTAAGGAGCCTCCCATACAAAATTATGATAGAAATAATCACCTTTGTATTAGAGGCCTCTTAAGGGGTGGATAAAAAGGGCCAGTATGTTGGAAAAAAATGTTGGAAAAAATATTATTGGATCTGTGAACATTTTTTTTCTCTACCCGCGACGAGGAATTATTTCGATTATTTTTATAGAGTTTTTATATGGACACCCCCTTAAGGTGGGAAAAAATGGGTTTTAAGTATTATCCTAGTTTTTTTTTCTGGGATATAGTTTTTTGACATGTGGAGAGTTCCCACATATTTATTATAATTTTTTCAGAGGCGTAGAAGTGGCTGAGTTTTTATGTACTTTCTTGAAAAAGGGATTTTCAATAATAAATGTAAAATTTTGGTTAAAAAAAAAAAACGATTTCATTCGCTGGTCTATGCTAAATATCCTAAAAAAAAAAAAAAATTTACAAAATATTTACGAGTTGCTACAAAACATTTCTTTAAAGCCTTTTATAGATTTAATTTCTTATGTGGCTCACTTGAGAAATTTTTGCCCATATGCCACATATATTTTATCAAAATATTTGTACGCAACTCGGCTATCCGTTAGAAGTCAAAACCTCTGCATACATCCACCACTCGGGTGATTTCTATTGATTCGAGTGTCATAAAGGCAAAAAATATCACTTCTTTGGAGAGTTTTGTACTCTAACTTGCCAAAAATGCATTCAAAAGGTCTAATTTGTTGGTGAAAGTTGTTGATATTGACGAGACAAACAAAACCTCACCACCAGATGCTATAAAACTCAGTTTGCTTTCGAAAAAAAACGCATTAATTGATGTGCTGAAAAAAAGTCTCAAGGCGCAAAATTCAAATGGACGTTTCTCGAAAACTAGAGCTAACTTGAACAAACTAGCAAAATCGTCCCTCATTTTGGCCTATGTTTTCATCCCGCAGCGCCAGATCTGAATAAACTTTTGACGAAAAAATTTTTGTAATTGTAATAACATTTTTTGGATGCAGAAGGCTTAAAATATCTCCAAACCGAATTTCATAAAAACTGGTGTAGTGCTTTAGCAGTGGTACCTTTGGGGGCGAGGCAAAACTATTGAAAAGCATGTAAAATATCGCTAAAAGTCCAATAGTATTGAAAACGTCTTAAATATCGGTAAAAGTCGAAAGGTATCAAAAAACATCCAAAATATCGGTACGTCGATAGAACACGGTGCTCTTGAAAATTCAACAGGAATTATGAAAATATGCATAAAATCGGTGAATGAGGTTTCATTTGTACTAGCTTAATGGTCTAAAAAATGCAAGCCCCGAACGTCTCCGCGAAGTATCGTAAAAGTAAACATCTCATATAAATAGAAAAAAAAAGTGCGGCAAAAAACTGTTCACGTATTTAACGATCATTCAATAAGTCCGTAGGATAAGTAAGAAAAAAAAACAAAATTTTGACAAAATTCGATTTTATTATTCAACATAGTTGCCTTCGAGGGCGATACAACGAGCAAAGCAATTTTTCAACTTTTGGATACCACTTTTATAGTACGATTTATATTTCTCGCCAAAATAGGCCTCAGTTACAGAGATTACTTCATCATTGGACTTAAATTTCTTTCCAGCAAGCATTCTCTTGAAATCTGAAAACAGGAAAAAGTCGCTGGGGGCTAAATCCGGAGAATACGGTGGGTAGACAAGCAATTTGAAGCCCAATTCATTAAATTTTGCTATCGTTTTCATCGATTTGTGACACGGTGCATTGTCTTGGTGAAACAACACTTTTTTCTTTTGCAAATGTGGCCGATTCTTTGCGACTTCAGCCTTCAATTGATCCAAAAGTGCACAGTAATAGTCGCTGTTGATGGTGGTACCTTTTTGGAGATAGTCGATGAATATTATTCCCTTCGCATCCCAAAATACAGACGCTATTACCTTACTGGCCGACTGTTGCGTCTTTGCTCGCTTTGAATTCGGTTCGTCGACTGCTGTCCACTCAGCTGACTGTAAAATAGTGAAGCCATGCTTCATCCATTGTCACATATCGACGATAAAATTCGATTTTATTGCGGCTTAACAGCTCCAAACACTCCTCTGAAGCATCAATTCGTTGTTGTTTTTGGTCTACTGTGAGCTCACGCGGCACCCACTTTGCACTGAGCTTTTGCATGTCCAAATGTTCATGTAAAATGGTAAAAACACTATCATCTGATATCTTTACAATGTCAGCTAGCTCGTGCACTTTCAGTTTGCGATCGTTCATAACCAATTTGTGGATTTTTTTATGCTTTCTGGAATAACAGCCTAATTTGGGCGTCAACTGCTGCATCATTTGTGCTGGTACAGCCACGTTTAAATTCAGCAATCTACTTTTCTACCATTTGTCTCGATGGAGCAGCGTTCAGATAATGTTTATCAAGCAATTGAGGAGTGGCCGCACCAAAGGGCCTAAGTACCATTTCGAGGCAAAAGTAGTGTCATAATATGAAACGGGTGGCATAATGTTAGAAATTAATAAAATTGTTTTCTGTTTTCACTTAAAATTTTTCTGATAGTGTAAAATTGATGTCACTATATTGAAAATATTATAACATTCAAATAACAGACTATTAGGCACATAAAAAGTATGACATTACTTTCGTAATGGTACTTAGGCCCTTTGGTACGGCCACTCCTCAATTGTTTGGTTTCCACTGCATTTTTTTTTATCAAAAAGCATTGCTTTTTCAAAGCTCGAAATTCATATTTTTCCATTTTTTTTTCTCTAACAAAAGTTGCTTCACACAAAATGCTATAACTCACAAATCAATAGTCAGATTGCCGTCAAATTTATACACGTATTGATTGAAGGTTAGTACTAAATAAAAATTGTATAGAAAAAATTCTAGTAACGCTATCTATGTGTCATCCTACGGACTTATTGAATGACCTGTTATATTTAGATTGTTGGAAAATGTTCACCATCATTGGTGTTCGAGTTTTTCATTATTTTTCCTATATTTCTACAACCTTTTCATTGTTCTTCGACTTCTTTGTCTTTTTACGTATTCTTCAACATTTTTTAATTGAGTAACTAGAGATTTTCGTTATGGTATAACTCACTTCATATCTTCAATCTAATTGTTCTACATTTTTAATACTTTCCGAAACATTTCTTGACTAACTAATCAATATTCTTCAATTTCTTCAAAATTGTTTGTTTTCGTTTTCAAATTTTGCAACAATTTTTCGAATCTTGGAGATTTTTGTAATATTCTGCCTCTCTAACCAGCTTTTGTTTCAATTTCCATTTTAATATTTTTCACCATTTTCGAAACATTTTTTTAATTGTTAAACTTCTTTAGCGCTATTTGAATTTTTCAACATTTTCAGAATTCTGTTTATATTTCTACATTTCTATGACTTTTCAATCATTATTTGATCATTTCGCATTTTTCTACTTTTGCTAGATCTTATGATATACATTCTCAAAATATTTTGTATAAAACATTTTCCAACTATCTAAATTTTTTTTGAATAAGTATGAAAATTTTTTTTCTGGGATTTTGCAAAGTTTACAATATTTTTTGAATATCATAAAGTTTTTGGACTTTTCCAGCATTTTTCAAATTTTTTATCAATGATGGTTTTATTAATTTTAGACTTTTTCAAACTGGTTTTGTGATCTTAGGAATATAATAAAATTTTTGGATTATCTTAATATATTTTTGGTTGTTGCACATTTTTTCGACTTAGTTTATATTTATCTTATTTTCGACTTTTTAAAATTTTTTTTTTGATTTTTCCTTATTTTTCCAACTTTCACATTTTTAGCATTTTCTTCGACTTTCTTCATATTTTTCTTTTCTAATTTGATATTTTGTGAAACATCTGCATTCTTTTTTTGTACAAGCAGTGCGAGATGCAATTAACTTAAAACTTTACCGCCAGTGTGCTACTCATATCTTCTTTGAAATGGCAACTCTATTTTAGTAGCTGCACTCCAGCGGGGGTTATTGTGTATTTCCGCCGCTAGTTGTTTTAACTTTCCTTCTACATTCTTTCTGTTCTTCTTTAATTTTGCCATATTATTTAAATATTCTTTTATTTCTTTATTATTTGCCGTTTTTTGTGTTTTGCCTTTAGGGTTCTTTTTTTCCGCATTTTGCTTATACATTTGGTTTTCCCTTTTTTTCTTCATTTTTAATGGTTTTGGTTTTTTCTTTTACTAACTAAGCACTTACCAGCAATAAAATTTTTAACCGAACAGAGGAAAATGCTACTAATGGTATTATCCTTTGGTCTTGCTAAAAGGGAAAGCATTCTACAGTAAAAATTGCATGAGTTTTAGAATCTAAGTAACTCTGCGTTTTTAATATTGTCATTTTCAATCCTCCAAGTAAGCATTGATGACGCAAAAAGCGTACACAATTTCATCAAATTATCCTACTTCGTTTTCCAGCAATATTGTTTTTGCATAGACAGACAGCAAGGAAATGGCTATATTTATTCAGAAGGTAAAGCTGTTCAAGTGTTTATATACTTTTCTATACTACTGATGATCCCTTCAATTTGTTACAAACGGAAGCACAAAGTGTATGCGTGTATACCTTCGGTGTAGGGTATAAAAAGCAGTTACAACATTTAACTGACCCTCAGCTCTAGTTTTTGTGACTCTGATGCTGCTGGTCATTTGAAATCGCTTGTGGTAAGTTTTGTTGTTGTTGGTTGTTCCTTCTTGTTGTCAACAGAATGCAATGTTTGAAATGGGATTTTCTTCTATTTTTTTTTTGAAAATAACTACACAGCTGTATAAATATTTGAATGTTTGCTTCTATGTGCTACTGTCTTATTTATTCTTTAGGAAAATATGAGATGAAAGAGAAAATTACAGAAAATTTTGTCGTGCATAATGAAGAAAAAGTATCGTATTCAAATTGGAAAAATTAACAAAAAAAATATTTTTTTAAAAAGATTAGAAAAATCGGACTCAAAAAATGTCTTTTAAATTAACTAATTGAAATCGAAAAATGGTACAGTTGAAAAAATCTATTTAAACCAAAAGCATTTTTGATGTATTTGTTAGTGGTGAATGCGAATCCACTCTCGAAATTGTGCGATCAAGTATGGTTATTGAGATATTCGTACCTAAAAGTTCAAAAACACTATTTTTGAGGTTATATAGAGGACGCTCAAAATTTTTTGCTATTTTCTGCTTAACAGATCGCTTAATACTATTTTATGCCTTTAAAATAAGTTAACAATTGTCTTGTGTGATTTCTCCATAAAAAGTTATGACCATTTTGAGAATGAGACCATGGAGTGAAAAATCATATGAGAATCCACACATGATTTTTAACTTCCATGAATCATTTCAAAGTATACGTAGTCATAATTTTTTAAGGAGAAATCACAAAAGACAAGTTCACAACTTATTTTGGAGAATAGTATTAAGCGATGTATTTAGCAAAAAAATCTAAGCAATTAGAAAGAGGCACCATCTGGGTCCACATCTCTCGGGCAAACACTACTCGTTATGAGTTATATTGCAACAGTACGAATTTTAAAGAATTTCGTCAAATTTTTCGGTTCACTAATGGTCATTGCTAGTGAGAACTATATTTAAGAAATTTTAAGAGAGAAAAAAAAAGCATTCAGTTATTGCATGAAATGTCAACATACCTTGTATTGGACAGTTGTTAAACTATTAACTCCGACTCAAAAATTCCAGCCACTGAGATTTGAGATTTTTTTTTTTTACAAATTGACTTTTTGATAAAGTTTAAATGGATTTTTTGGGACAATTTATTAAATCTTTTCTAAGTTGTAATGTATTATGAATTTGCACCCACGCTCGAAAAGACAACAAGAAAACATCACAAGCAATAAGACAACATCATAAATCATTTTTCCACCTTATTTTGGTAGGTAAATAAATATCACTCATACGACATGTTGTACGCAATTGAGAATAATAAAAAAATAAAATTCTATGCGAATAACTAAATATACATTAGGGTGTTGCAAATCATAAAATTATTTTGTATTCCCTACACAAACATAATAAGGCGATTCCTGAAAACGTGTAAAAGCCTCGAACACCTTGTAAGCTCGTAAAACTGTCAAATAATGTATTGATTTTGACAACTTTTACGAGTTTACGAGGTTTTCGAGGCTTTTACGAGTTTAAAGGAATCCCCCAAATATTTTTTGAAAATTATTGAGAAATGCTAAGTTCTCAAATAAATTTTATGATATATAATGTTTGACCCTACATGTAGATATTCTTAATCATTTGCGTGTGATTTCAATGGTTCATTTACTAGATCATCATAAACATGGATGGTGGGACAAGGAGAAACATGAACTAAAGAATATTGATTTCATGCTTTGGGTATTAAAAACAGCGAACCTGGCAATTTTTCAGCGTGTAGTCTGAAAAATGTCTTGAAAAAGATGATCTGTTGCTGTGAAAAGTAATCTTGAACGATGAATGTTTCGAACTAGAGAGGTTTGGTGACTAAAAGATTTATTTTGAGGAGAACTTACAAGGAAGCTATAGCACATGAAGGGCTCTGCTAAAAAGAAAAAAGATCCAAGAAGACTTGGTTGTACCTTAACATAAATTTGATTTTTTTCCTTTACACAAATATGACCCCCTCTAATATATGTATGATATAGTGGTTCAAAATCTAAAGTTGTTCCAATTTTTAATGTTCAGGGCTCACAATATACTTTTAAACACAACTCATGCCTAACATAACAAGATAAAAAATAATGGCGAATACTGCTTCACAAAATTGTTCATAGCTTAAACAGTTCAGAATCGATTTGCAAAATCTCAACATTTTTGGATGGTTAATATATGTAAGACAAGGTTTATATATGTCAAAACTACCATTTGGTTAACCTTTTTAGTACTTAGATTAATAAAAATGCTCACTTTTTCAACCTTGTAATATATTTTTATGTTGAAATGTTTGTCATTATTTGCCGATTGGCTCCCAACGTGGGGTGACAATTATAAACTTGTGAAATCTTAAATAATTTGATCAAAACAAAAAGGAGTTTATGAAGAGCGGATCCTCAATAAATTTAAATTTTTTAATTTTATAATTAGTGCCCCACGTTGGGCATCAATCGGCAAATAATGAAAAGATCGAAGAAGTAGGTCGTTGAGCATTTTTATTAATCTTAGTACTAAAAAGGTAATCATATGAGGTAGTTTTGACAAATTTAATCCTTGTTGAAGTTTTTGTCATTATTTGCCGATTGGCGCCCAACGTGGGGCATCAATTCTAAAATTATTTCGATCTGAACAAAAAAGAGTTTATGAAGACCGGATGTTCAATAAA
Source organism: Calliopum simillimum (assembly GCA_951812925.1). NCBI lineage: Eukaryota > Metazoa > Arthropoda > Insecta > Diptera > Lauxaniidae > Calliopum > Calliopum simillimum. The sequence continues at coordinate 95,245,901 of OX638371.1, forward strand.
TTTAGATTTTTAATTTCTATAATAGATGACCAACGTTGGGCGCCGATCGGCAATTAATGACAGATATTTCAACAGAAAAATATTTCCGAAGTTCGAAAAAGTAGGTTATTGAGCTTTTTTATTAATCTTAATACTAAAAAGGTAATAAAAATGGTAGTTTTGACAAATTTGATCCTTGCTAAAATATTTGCCGTTATTTGTCGATTGGCGCCCAACGTGGATCACCAATTATAAAATTATAAATTCTAAAATAATTCGATCTGAACAAAAAAGAGTTAATGAAGAGCTCAATAAATTTAAATTTTTAAATTTTATAATTACTGCCCCACGTTGGGCGTCAATCGGCAAATAATGACAGATATTTCAACACATAAATATTTCAGAAGGTCGAAAAATAAGATCATTAAGCATTTTTATTAATCTTGGTACTAAAAAGGTAATAAAATGTTAATTTTGTAGATTGGGGCCCAACGTGGATCACCAACTATAAAATCTAAAATAATTCGATCTGAACAAAAAAAACTTATGAAGAGCGGATGCTCAATAAATTTAAATTTTTAAATTTTATAATTAGTGCCCACGTTGGGCGCCAATTGACAAATAATGACAGATATTTCAACAGCAAAATATTTCAGAAGGTCGAAAAAGTAGGTCATTGAGCGTTTTTATTAATCTATGTGCTAAAAAGGCAATACATATAATGGTAGTTTTGACAAATTTAAACCTTGTTCATATAGACTGATTTTTATATTTTTCAGATTCGCAAAAATGATAACCTCGAATATGTCACGATGTTGATAATTTTTCAGGCAATAGCAAAAATGCTATAAAATTGTATAAAAATGCAGAAAAACCATAAAATTCGATCCATTGGCCCGCTTTTCTATGGTCCTATTCGGGTGAAATTTTGGCACGAGAGGCTTTTTGCCTAAAGTTATAATTTGGCCACTGAAATTTCACCAACCCTTAATTTTTGCATACGATTTTCAACCACTCTATTGTTCATACATATGTACATACTTTCTACATGCATATTATTTTTGTTGCTTTCAACATGAACGTAATTAAATAGCGTCATATTTTATCATATGAAATTAATTTAAGCCCATCGTACAGCAATCAATTCTGTGCACAAAACATGCAAGCTTATCTCTAAGGCAACAGCTGTGAATATGCTATATATTTTGTGTACGAACCTTTACTTCCAGCGCCCACGCAACATACATACATACATTCTCCTACATATGTCTCATGAGCCAAATGTATTTTCGTAGAGGAAGAACTTTTAATGGGTTATTTATAGCGCACGACTTAATTTTAATGATAAAGTCATAAAATACAAGCTAAACAAACAAGATACATGTGTACAGAGTGGGAAGGGGGACAGGGCTTTATAGAACGTTTAACCCTTTTACGCATCACATCGTCATACCCACTGCCACTACCACTTCTACACAGCTGTCAATGCTGTGTATCACTAGTGTCAGTTATGTTACAGACGGATACGTACACAAGTGTGAGCGCCTAAAACGCCACTAGGTATACTCGCTCGCGAAAAATGTAAACAAAAGAGTTAATTTTAATGCTGACGTTGATGCAATAAACGGCTAATATTTAAAGGTAAATACACATTACTTATATGCAGATATAGACATGTGTGTGTGTGTGTGTGTTTGTGTTGAAGTTGAATGTTATAGTTGTATTTATAGCCACAAAGTCAACAATGAAATGAAAGTTTCATGGTGTTTTTGGTTTCATATCAAGGTTTTGTTTGATTTTCTTTTGTTAAAACGCTAAAACCATAACGCTTTTATTGAAGCTTTTAAATAAGCAGAAAATTATTTTCCCTGCGGTGGGAAAATATTTTTTGATAAAATAATAGAAAATTTCTACTGCAATAACATTGTGGGTGCGAATTCCTAGTAGATTAAATGTAGCGAAAATGAAAAAAAATAATTTTTTAATTAAAAATGTTTTTTTTTGCTTTAATTAAAATGGATTAAATTATTAAAAATGTTGGGTTTTTTTAGGAATTGTTTTTTTAACCTTAATAACAACACACAAGCGAGAAAAATTACAATTTGTAGCTGATAAAGTAAATAGCTTGAATCCTGAAAGTTTTTTGTTTGAAAAAATTTTTACATAAAGCAATACTTGGAAAATTTGAATTCAGTAAAGTCTGTTCTGAAAATAGCTATAACATATTCGGATTTCGTTTTTTATCGTTTATGAGGATAACAGTTTCCAAAGAAAAATCTGAACTACGAAGTGCTCAAAATGGAATGAAATTGTAGGAAATATGCATAAAGGCTTTCAAAACGATGAATAAAAATGAACTAATGCATGTACACGAAAAAAAGTAGTCACAGTAAACAAAGAGTGTCACGTTAAATATTACAGTAAAAGCAAATGTAATCGTTTTAGAATTCTTCGCCTTACATTTCTTCCTCATTGGTTTTTTAGAATTTTGAATAGTTTTCAAAATGTGTTCATCGAAAGAAAATGTGCTAGATTTAATTGTGCGCAAAAAACACAATTTTCCACATTTGTCTCGCAAAGACATTGCATAAAGTGTTAATACTACAAAATCAACGGTAGCTTGCGTACTTAAAAACTTTAGTGAACGATTTACTATGGAAAGAAAAGTTGGAAGTGTTCGAAAAAAAGGATTTACCTCAGAGGAAAAAGAAAAAGAAGTGTTACGTGCCTATGAACAAAATACTGAACTCTCCATTAGAGATGTGGCTTAAAAAGTGCATATGTTCCCCGGAAATGTACAGAAAGTTTGCAAAGATAAAGGTTTTCAATCAAATAAAGTACTACTGGTACCAAATAGGAACAATATGCAAAAAACAGCAAATAAAACTCGCTCACGAAAGCTCCACGACCGTTTTGTACACAATTTTGAATTCATTTTAATGGACGATGTAACTCACGTCAACAGCTTCCTAGTCAAATTTTATACACCGCAAAAATGAAAGGCGATGTTGCGCCAAATTAATAGAAAAAAAAATGAACAAGTTTAAAAAAAAAAATATTTGGTTTGGCAAGCAATTTGTAAATGCGCTTTGAAGAACTCAGTATTTGTCACAACTGGTACATTTAACCACCAAATTTTTGTGAAAGAGGGCTAACAGAAACGTCATCTTCACAAAAATTCTGTGTTATTTTGGCCAGATTTGGCGAGTTGTCACTATGGCAAATTGGCCATGAATTTGTATTAAGAGAATGGGGACAATGTGGTACCGAAAAATGCAAATCTTCCGGATTGCCCTGAGCTTCGGCCGATTGGAAAATACAGGGCTATAATGTAAAAATTGCTAGAAATGAAGAGAGTTGTTGAAAATGGAAAGAAACTAAAACAAAAATTGATCAAGGTATCACCCTAAGTCACCCAAAGTGATGGCTGGTATCAGTGCCGGATTATGCCAAATAGGGGCCCTAAGGCATTCAAATTTTGTGGCCCTCTTTTTTTAATATTTGTAGAATTAGTTTTTCTTTATGCATTTATAGAATTTAAACAGCTTATTCATAGCATTTAAAGGTTGAAAACACTATAAAACAATCAAAATATTTTTTTTTTCCGACAAATTATATTTTTTTTTTGATTTTACATAATTTACACTATAGTAATTTTTGAAATAATCTTTGGACTTCTCTTTTAAATATTAAAACGACGTTCATCTTTAGAAAACCTTTCTTCTACATTTCAAATAACTTAAATCGTTAATGACATCTTCAAAATCAATTTGACGAAGAACATCCGATTCAATGGACGTCAGACTTAGCATGTCCAATTTCGACCCATAACAGTTCTTTGCTCGTTTTTATGCGTTTCAACTTTGAAAAAAAGCACTTTGTTATACAATTTGTAATCAAAAGAGTTAAAAAAATGCAAAGAGCAATGTCCATGTTTGGGAAAACAGTTTCAAGATTATTTCGAATAAAACTTTCGTAAAGTTTAGAGTGAGTGAACTTAGGTTTTGATGGAAATTTTGAATTGATAAAATCGTGAAACTGTTTGAGTTCAGGATAAAAATCTTCCAAATCGTCAGGGTAGACGTCAATTAAACCAGCAATTTTTTTGCGGTTCTCATTTTCTGTCCAACTAAAGTTATCTTTTGATTTCGATCTTGAGCGTATCGATAATTACAAGAAAACAGTTGACACGAAAATAGTATCGCGTAAAATTTATCTGGCTTTGTTTTCAAACACCTCGAATTTATCTCTCAACCCATCATACGAACCAATTTTCTACTGACGAGTAAATCAACGCGCTGGTTTCCAGATCAATCTCTTCTGACTGCAATGCTTTGCTCGTTGCCCGTACGCTATTCAAAATATCGCTCCACAAAAACAAGCATATAAACAAATTCGAAGGTTTGAATTTTATCCGCGATACATTCAGCTTCCTGTCTACAGTCACTTTTTGTGACAAATCATCAGCAATATCATATAATGCTGCTACGATTTCGTTGAAATATTTTAGTGGCGTTCGCATGAACTTCCCAACAAGTTTCGGATAACGATTTGAGTACCTTTTCGTTTCCGTTATTTTTCTTTAAATAATAACAATAATTGTTCGATAGAAAAAAAAAAATTCACTGCGAACAAGCAGCACTGCTCGTCGGGGGCCCTGGGCCATGGCCTAGTCCGGTATAATGGGTAAATCAGCACTGCAAAGTTACGATATTTTACATATATCTCAACCAAATGAGCAAACCTTTTCATTTTCTTAAATAAATATCCTTGAGCTTCAAAAAATGTATTACTATCTTTTTTTTTTGGTCAAAAAATCTACGTTTTATGCCCATTTTTTGCCGACTACTTTTTGCGAGTACATACGTTATGTGTATGGAATACATATATGGCCGCGCGGAAAAATTAGGTAACTCCATTTTTCAGAAACAGGAGAAAAACGCGTTTAACTTATTTGATGAATTTAGCATGTTATTTCATTTTTATTCGTTTTCTGGTGTAAAATAACGTGGGAAAATTCTATTTTGAATGAGAATGGAAATTTTTTAAGACATTTCACTCAATTTTAGGCAGAAATACAGCTAAACAAGGTCAGTTACCTGGTTTTTCCGCAAAAATGGAGTTACCTGGTTTTCCTAAAAGATGTTCTATTTTCAATATATGAGAATGTTACAACCCAACGAAGCGCTTCGAGCTAATGACCTGCCTATGTTAATTTCTGCGCTATTGGATACGACAGAGATGAGCTTCACTGCTGCAGTAGAGCGCTTCGGAAGCAATATTGATGCACTCCGCTCTCTATTGAGAATGTTCATATATAAAATTGTATTGTCTATATATTATATATATCATTTATATAAGTTCCCATTCGGATATGTGCAAATTAAAGTTTTTTTCATAACATATTTATCTTATCAATTTTACAAAGAAAATTTTACTGTTTCTGATAAAAAAAAATATTTAAAAAGAAAAAAATATGATAAAAATCCAAAAGTTCATATGGCCGCTTAAGGTAGCCAAAGGGTTAATCGCTGTCATGCTGTATGTATGCTATACCGTTACACTTATTTTAAAAACCGAACAAAGGTGTTAATCATCGATCGAATGACGAAAGTTTAATTGTGAGGAAATCGGCGAAAAAGCAGTTGTACTGCCATTTGAAATTAATCAAACATTAAATTTCTTTTTTCCATAATATGAATATGCAATATCGAAAAGTTCACATCTCCAAGACAAGGCAAAAGTAATGTCATAATATTAATTGGCTGTCATTTTGTTAGAAATTAATAAGATTGATCTTTATTTTCACAAAAAATTTGCTTGATGAGAGCTTAGTTGAAAAAATGACATCGATCAAATAACCGATCATTGTGGCACATAATTTATATGACATTACTTTTGCCTTGTTTTGCAGATGTGACCTTTTCGAAATTGCGCATTCATATATTTAGTTTATTATTTTTCAATATAATGATATACATAAATTGTGTTTGGATTTCTTTTGAATTTTCTGGTTAAATCAAAAAATTTGTGGAGTTGCCTGGTTTTTCCGCAAACGGTATGGAGTTACCCTGTTATTTCCCAAAATGTATCATTAACGCAATTTTTTGTTCCTTAATAACTTGGAAATGATATGCATTATTAAAATTTCGCTCTGATAGAATGATAGTAAATCAAAAAAACATTCCATTTTTCATGGTTTTTCCATTTTCCAAAAAAATGGAGCTACCTGCTTTTTCCGCGTGACCACAGACATATTATTTTTTTCATAGTTTTTGGGGATCTTTTATAATTTTTCAAAACCTGGTAAAAAAAAAAATTAAAAATTAAAAAAGTTCCAAAAATTCTTACGTATTTCTTGGATGATTCTAAGCATTTTTTGCCGTGAACACTTTTTTAAGATGTCTTGGCTTTGAGTAAAAACCGTTTTTCCGTCCGCATAAAGAATATTTCCATGTTCCATTGGCCATATTTTGGTCAATTTTTAACCTAAGAAATTTTTTAGGAAATCATTTTGAAGGACATTTTATTTACTTTTTTTATATTGCACAGTGTATTTACCTATCTCTGATCCTAAAATTTTTTTAAAATTAAGCTTTTTTAATTTTACTCTAATCAAAAGCAACAGTAGCAAACATCATCAACAGTATGCATTGTGTCTTGTACGTGACTCTTAGTGTGGGTGTGCCATTTGAACAACGTAAAATGCTATAAAACAACGTCCAGCTATTTGTCTGTCTGTGTGTGTATGCTCGTTGTTTGTGCACCCATAAATTTGTGCTACGTTTTTGTGACTTTATTAATATTTTATCTGCTAAAATTAAGCTTTGAAAAAATTCAATTTTTTATTTTCAATTTTTTTTTGTTACAATCGATGTGGGCCAGCAGCCACCGGCATTTTAAAAATACACTTTGCTCGCATTTTTTCCGACACTTTTTTTTGTTTTTGTACACTTTATGTGTCTACGTTTTGTTGCGCAATGCTAAAAATATTCATTTTTTATAGAACATAAAATTTCATTCATTTTTTCAGCACACGGACAGAGTGCTTTTTTTTACTCCACTTAATTTCTTTTACATAGATACATGGCTATGATTTTGTTTAGTATCCTTTTTCTATTCTATTTTGTATACATACATTTACGCAACTTTATTTTTATGCCCAACCATGCCCACCCAATAGACCGATTTCTCATCTCATTTTTTACACATTTACTTAATCTTCATACAGGTAAAAGAATTCCTTGATATCCTTTGATTCCTTACTGAATTCTTTTCGCTTTTGGAATTTATTGTTGTACGTTTGTGTGTAGTTGTGTGTGTCGTTGTTTATGACATTTAAGGCATTATTTTCCTTCATCTGGCTCTTTGATTATCTGTGCGTTTGTGTGCGTTTTGGCTTTTTGTGTAATGATTTTATGATAAAATCAAATCAAAAGGACATTTAATGGAATGGCAGCAAAAAGCAGAATGGGAAAATGTATGTATTGAACAAAACAAGGAACAACGGAAAAAGTTATTGTAAAAGTTTAACAGCATGAAATACGTTTTTGCCTATAGATAGCAGATAACAAACAAACTTTTGTTTATTTTATTCAAGGAGTTATTAATGGGAATATTGATTTTCTTGCAAATGAACAGAATTTCGTTCGTTTTTTGCCATTAAGGCAAACGTGCGTAGAAATTTGATCAAAAGAAAATCTGCTGTGAATGAAATTAATTCCACAAATTTAATATTTCAGTTTGTATAAAAATATTATTAAAATTTTCTGCAAATTGTAGTATAAATTTTAATTGCTAGTTCAAGTTCAAAGCATTCAGTTTCACAAAACATTTTGTTGAACTGGCTCGTGATAAAAAACAAAACAAAAATTTAAAATAAAAGTTTTCTCCGGAAAGGCGTGTGATATGATAAGTTTTTTTTTCAAACTATTTTTTTCAAACTACTTTTTCTTAAGTTTCTTAAATAAACAAAATAACTTGAATTCATCTTGTTATAACATTTAAATGAACATCACTCACACATCCCATTTTACATGAAACTATGTCTATGTGGAATAAGTTTTTGACCGATTTCTTCGATGCATTTTTGGAAACTACTGGACTTTTTTCGATATTGTAAAGATCCTTTCTGCCAACGCCAAAGGCCAGGGGTTCAGCTACAAAAATTTATAGAAAATAAAAGGACGGCCTCTTGGTTTCAATTCAAATTCACGGGTAAGAGTTTTAATAATTTACTTCATTTTTATTTTTTTATAAGGTTTCTTTCAACATAATTATAATAATATGATGGGTAAAACACGTCTTTTTACTCCCCTTCCTCTCTGCTCCTGTGCGTTACTCCCTCCGCCACTAGCTGGGTTGGAGTTTTAATAATTTAATTCATTTTCATTTCTTTATTAGGTTTCTTTCAACATAATGATAATAATATGTTGGATAAAACACGTCTCTTTACTCCCCACCCCTCTCTGCTACTGTGCGTTGCTCCCTCCGCCACTAGCCGTAGCCTAGTTGAGTGTAGTAGTAGTAAGCTGCCTCTCCGCTGAATGCATGCTCTTGAAAGCGTACTCTACATATAGTCGTGATAGCTGATATACTATCGGACTACCCACACCTAACGCAATGGCTACTTTTGTAACCACACGCTACTATCCATCCTTCAGCATCTCCTTTGTTCCTCAGAAAGAGGGAGAGCACACCTGTGATGGACTGATTTATTATAGGGCTTGATCGTGAGGCACTCCCCCTCACTTACATTTTAGCCATGAGCAGTTGATTTCCGCCACCGAGCACTTTTCCCTTATACTACGCTCACGCAACTGACTACAATGCTCTAATGAACGCGACTCTTATTCTGTTTGCTACGCTGCTGTTTGTATACCCGACTCCATTTAAGACTAGATCGCATCCACAAATAACTGATATATAATCTGTTTACTCGTTTGTGTGACTCCTCATCCTTGTACTAATAACTGGCAACTGATTTATTTTCGGGCTACGTGTGCTTAGTGCCGCGGTCTCTACGCTACTATGCCCCACTACAACTGCTTTAACTAATCAAATTACTTGTTTCCTTCTCGGTTCCTGCTTACCGCCTTGTCTGCTATTGCTGCTGCTGCTGCTGTTGTTCACCGGTCTCCGGTCACTCAAAGACTGTCCCGATCCACTCCTGTATGTCTTGATTTATTTTCTGCAAAAAGCAAACAAATCGAACGACAGCTGTGTGTCAAAAACAGCTGCTGCACAGTGTTGACGTTTGCGTTTCTTTTGTTCAAGTGGTGGGGATTTTACTCTGACCTAAAATTATGGTTATCTTTCTTAGCTAACTACTAAATTACGACAATAAATCATTATTTTAATTAATAATAATAAAAATAATTACATTTCATTTGTAATTCAAAACTAATTAGTTACTTATAAGTATATATAAAAAAAAAATATTGCATAATAATATGCATGTTACACAAAAGAATGATTTGTAGGTGGAAACCAACTCTCCTTTTTAAAATGTATTGGATGTTTTTCAATATAATTGGACTTTTAAAGATTTCTTCAATATTTTCCAATAGCTTTGGGCTTTTAACTATATTTTATCTGTTGTCGATACTTTCAGACTTTTGCTGATATTTTAGATGTTTTTTGATATTGTACATTTGGACTTTTACCGATTTCTTCGATGTATTTCGATACTCTCGGACCTTCACCGATGTATTGGATGTTTTTCGATAAATTTGGACTTTTACCGATTTCTTCGGTGTATTTCGACATTTTTGGATCTCTACAGATATTTTATATGTTTTTCAACATTTTTCGATATCTTTCGACTTTTACCGATATTTTGGATGCTTTTCGATTACACTTTTTCAATTTACTGATTTCTTCGATGCATTTCAATATTTTTCGTTACTTTCGGACTTTAAGCCATAAATATTTTAGATGATTTTCGATACAGTTTAACTTCGATGTGTTTCGATATTTATCAATAGGTTTAGACTTTTACCTATATTTTAAAAGTTTTTCGATATTTTTCGATATTTTTGAAACTTAACCGATATTTTTCGATATTTTCGATACTTTCGGACTTTTACCGATATTTTAGATGTGATAACTTTATGGAAATAAATAATATATACAAAAAGGAGCATCCGTTTGTGGCACTTTAATCTAAAAAGTAGTGTTTGCTATTAGGTTTTTTAGCGCTTTCTTGCTTTTCATCAAAACCCGAGAAACGCCGGGTAAAACAGCTAGTACCATTATGTTTGTTTTTCTCTAGTCGTGTAGCTAATTGAATCTATAGTTCCTTGAAATTTATAAAATCGTATTTTGGTTAATACAAACTTAACTGAAAAATAAATTTTTGATGAGATTTATTATATGGAGTTTTTATAAATCGATTTTTTATTGAAAAATCACACCATTCCAGAGGTAACCTCTATTTTATTTCTTACCACATCTTTCCCCATTCTTGGATTTTCTTCTCCAACGATATTTTCCAGGTGGTTCTTGGCTTGCCTCTAATGCAACGCGAATTCCACTGAAGGGCCTGGCGCAGACTTCGCTTCGCCTGGCTGTGGACATTCATAATAAACGGCTCATATTTCGATTTCACAATTTTTTTTCAAAATAATTAAATCAATTATAAACAATGTAATATTTTTCTTCTCATAATTTTTTTTTTTTGAAAATGATCGAAATCGATCAACAGACACGCCTAACGCCCATACAAAAAATATATTCAAAATGCAACTTAAGGATTATATTTTACGACAATGAAACCAAAATACACATAAATACTAAGGACGGTAAGTGCAAGCTCTGATAAAAAACTAGGACAATTTGGACATTAGGGTGTGACAGCTCCCATATAGGCAAAAGGGTTAAAAGGCTACACTGAAAACGTTCGTTGATATAATCCAAAAAAATTTCACTCAGCCACTAAGAACTATAAATGGAAGCTCTGAGCAAAAACTAAGAGAATTCGGACATTAAGGTGTGGCATCTTCTATGTAAGCAAAAAATCCAAAATGCTATATTTAAAGCGTTTTTAAGATAATACAGCCAAATTTCACTTAGACGCAGAGAAAAGTAAGTGCAGGATCTGAGCAAAAGCTATGTGAATTCAGACAAAATGTCGTGGCACCTCCCGAACAAGCCAAATTTTCAAAATACTGCAGTGTAGTGTATTTAATGTTTGGCCAGGCCAAAGTTGATACCCTTACTAGTTTATTTAACCACTTATGTTTCAACAGAAACAGAACAAACATTAGCCAATTTTGCTTCAATTAAATTTTTCATCAATGCTTAATGAATTTAAAAAACATTTTTATGCTTTGTTATTGCGCTCAGTAATGCTTTCAAAAAACCCCCCTTATTTTCCATGCGTAGAAAAATACAAAAGGAAAATCCAAAGAGTTGACGACGTCAGTCGCCTGTCATTTTGTCTTGCGCTCAGATGTCAGTCGTAAAAGTCATAACAAAAAATTTTCGTTTGACGTTGGTTTCGTTGTTGCTGTTGTTTTTCGAGTGTGTGTGTATATGTGCGCACCACTCACTTACATTTCCTAATACAGCCATAAAATATCTTTTTAGTAACTCGGTGTGTGTTTGTGTGATATTGCAGTTTTAAAACACACACACAAACACATAAAATGCACAAGAGTATTTGTTTGTTCGCAATGTACATACATATCTGAGTGCGTGCTTGGATTTTACATTTAATAGTTGTTGCTTTTGTTGGTTTTGTTGTTGTTGTTCTTATTTAACCTTTTATTTTGCTTGAATTTTGTAAAAAAAATAAAACTCTGGCAACTTTTGATGTTTTCTGGTTTGATGTCTTTTGCGTTTATCTCACTGTTAGTCTGCTTTACACTTTGGTTTTTGTTGTTGTTATACTTGTTGTTGTTGTTGTTGTTGTTGTTGTATAGTTGACTTTAAATTTTATCTCGAGTGAATATCATTTGTGCATCTTTGAGGTTTTTTAGTTTTTGAATTTTATGTTTATCTGCATTATTCATTTGTTCTTCATAATTTACTTGAATGATATGCATTTTGGCAAGGAAGCAAGCAAACAAGTTAAATTTTTGAAATGTTTTCACATCATTTTTCTTTTGAGTACCCACTTGACGTACATCAAATCGTTTTGAAGTATTTTACAAAATTTTGATGAACATGAATAACACTGGCACACAATGAACTTTTTATTTCTTGTGTACAGTCTTATTTATGTTCTTTTTGACGCTGAATCCGATTCCATCATCAAAATTGTCAATTTATTTACATGGTTTTCAGATATTCTTTAGATAGTATCACAAAAAAAAAGTTCAAATGACCGCCCCCAGTTTGAAAGCTAATATTGCAAGACTTTTAAGGAAAAAAAAAAATTTTTTTTCGGCCTCAAAATTCGATGCAGTTTTGTTTTTTTCTTATATCTCCGGCATTTGACAACAAGTATACTATATAGTTGAAAATGTCTCAACATGGGCTACATTTTATTCATCGAAGTCATTTATCTCAGATTTTTGCCACACTCTTCTTTATCAAAATATAATTTCGATTTTTTCCAATAATGATAACACTGTGGAACAATTTCGAACTTTTTTAAAACACATTAGAAAATCCAAAAAATTCTTTAAGAAGACGTTTAAAAAAAAATATCCGTTTCTCGTGGTTTTTCTCCAGCACGTCACATTTTTTCTTAATCGATTTTTGAAGTTTTTTTTTCACTGTATCTGAAAAAACCCAAAAATACCGCATTCTTGTGTTAAATTGTAAAAATCAATTAGGACTTCTCACATTGCATATTAATTACATCCCTGACGCGCTTACCTTATGTTTTCAGAATTTTTTGCCTTTGGTAACTCTAAGTGAAATTTTTTGTAGGATATTTTTGCAAAATTTGTTAACCCATTGTGGCTCAGTTTTGGAAAAGGGGTCAAAAAGACCCATAAAAACAGGATATAATAGGTTAATAAATCCTAGGAAAATGATCCTTGTAAGATTTCGTTATGTTTGAGTTTTACAGTGGGGTGAAATTTGGAAAATATTTATTGTTAGAACTACTTACTTATTTTAGCGATTTTTTTGCTTTCGGGATAAAAGTTTGTTTTTTTAGTGTTCAGCAACTAGAAGTGGAATTGTATAGCAAATATTTCTGTAGTACATACTGACTCAGTATTCCCCTGTTTTAGGTGTCATTTTTGTACCTTTTTAAGAAGAGGGCCAAAATGACTCACATGTGGGGGTTGCTACAAAAATATTCCCCGCAATATCCTGCATAAGTTTGCTGAACACATGATACACCTCAAATGTAAGGATCATATAGTTAAATTCATCGATTTAACACAAGAATGCGTTATTTTTGTTTTTTTCATGTACAGTGGATAAAAAAACTTCAAAAATCGATCAAAAAAAAAAAAAAAAATGTGACGTGCTGGGGAAAAACCACGAGAAATGGGTATTTTTTTAACGTCTACTTTAAGAATTTTTTGGATTTTCTCATGTGTTTTTTTTTTGTGTCGAACAGTGTAATCAAACAATCATACGTCATGCTGTGCAAAATTAAATTGTGATAATTATGATTATAACTGATTTAAAAATTTTTAAATCGTTTTCTCATACATGCATTTTAAATAGAAAAGTACATTAATCTGTGCATATAAAATAAAGGTTCGGACGTTTCAACAAATACCAACTTATCAAACTTAGACGCTTTAACTTTTTTTTCTATTTTTTTCACTTTATTTTAAACAGCGGCTTTAATTCAGTTAAAAAACATACATTTTACACTTTACATTTCCGTCACGCACTAATTCTGTACTTAAATTACGGACGTTTTACCATAAACCAAAACTTTTTCAAGAACTTGCATATATACAAAGAAAATATTTTCGTTTGAAAGCGAGCAAATACACACGCTTCATTCATGCAATTTCCATTGAATTAAATGTTACTCATACGACATGTTGCACAATAGCAAAATACTCAATTTCACCTTCCTCGATAAGAGAGAACTAATTTATTTTTATTTATATTGCTATCGATCTTTGCACATGCACGCACAGACACACACACATTCAAGCTATAACAATAAATTCAACAAATACAGCGACAACAAAAAGTGGAACTAACAGTAAAATAGACAGATAAACAGCATAAAAGCGTGACAGATAGACATTTTTTCTATTTTTGCTGCTGCTGCTGCTTCTTCTTTTTTTGTCAAAGTGTCTACTTGTTAAAGTAATCGAAATGAATTTCTTTTTTAACATCATTGAGGCGTAGGATTACATCCTGTTACAAATACCTACAACTACAATAGAAACTAAAAAATACAAACACACACACACAGTGGCAAAGTAAATTTGATGCACACGAACACACACGCAGAGCTACATAGAAAGATAAATGCTACTCCTGCTTGTTGATGCTGATGCTGTTGACAGTGCATTTTACACTTTTTGTTAAGTGTTGCCGTAGTAAATGTAGTAGCTAGCAATTTTTGTCAATAATACGAATGGAAGTGACATTGGGTGCAAGGCTGCTGATGGTGGTGGTGGTGGTGGTGTGGAGTGCAAAACTTAATACACGCACTTTAGTTTAAACGAATAAAAAATAAATCTTTTGTTTGATTTTTCTTTTTAGTTGATTTATTTGTTTTGTTGTTTATCTTGTTGTTTTGGATGCCAGTATTATCGTGTTTTGACTGTAGAAGGGAATAGTTTAAAACTTTGAAAAATAAATAAGCAACAAAACTAAGTAGTAAGGGTGCTATCTTTCGCTTGGCCAAACATAAAATAACCTACACGGTAGCATTTCCAAAAATTTTACTTGTATAAAGGGTGCCACAATGGTATTTTGACGAAAATAGATTCTTTTTTTTTATTTATTTGCATACTGTTTGAAATGTCAAATGTTAAAAAAAGAATCGGGCATAGTTTTAGGCGGCGATTTTCGAATTTGAACATCCTGTTTTCTATATTTTGTACTGAGGTTTTAGCTTCGTTATAACTTTTTCAATTTCAACAATTTAAGGAAACTTAATAGAGATGAATTTTATAGCTTTTTGTGAGCTTCAATTCAATGAAGTATCCCTTGGCTTCTTAGGGAAGCAGAAACTGAGATAATGAGTACAACTAGTCGAAAAAAAAGATTTGAGATAAATTGTTTCTATGAATGAAATATAGTCCACATTGAGACATTTGCAACGATATACCATACTTGATAACACTGTTCGACCCAAAAAAAAAAAAAAAAACACATGAGA
Source organism: Calliopum simillimum (assembly GCA_951812925.1). NCBI lineage: Eukaryota > Metazoa > Arthropoda > Insecta > Diptera > Lauxaniidae > Calliopum > Calliopum simillimum. Next base: position 95,261,139 of record OX638371.1, read on the forward strand.
AAATCCAAAAAATTCTTAAAATGGACGTTAAAAAAAATACCCGTGTCTCATGGTTTTTCTCCAGCACGTCACATTTTTTTAATCGATTTTTGTAGTTTTTTTATCCACCGTACATGAAAAAATAAAAATAACGCATTCTTATGTTAAATCGATGAATTTAACTATATGATCCTTACATTTGAGGTGTATCATTTGTTCAGCAAACTTATGCAGGATATTGCGGGAAACATTTTTGTAGAAAATTTAAGGCTTATATGGGAGCGACCCTTAGGAGTAGAGATAGGGGGTAAGTATGTTTAGTGAAAATGTTGGGGTAGAAAATATAATGGGGGTTGGTCATACATTCTATGCCTGTAAGTATAACTGGTTTGCAGTTAGAAGCTTTTTTCAAAATTTTACCCCCGAAATTCGAACTTTGACTCAAAACCGGCAAGGGTTAGACCCACCCCACCCCCTCCAAATTTTGGCTCACTTACTTTTTCATCAAACCTCACATAAAAAACCACCGCAGGGTATAAAAATCGAAAAATTGTTGTTAAGCCCATAGCTAATGTACAGTGGATAAAAAAACTTCAAAAATCGATCAAAAAAAATATGACGTACTGGGGAAAAACCACGAGACACGGGTATTTTTTTTTTAACTTCTACTCTAAGAATTTTTTGGATTTTCTAATGTGTTTTACAAAAAGTTCGAAATTGTCGAACAGTGTAATCAGACGTCAAATGGCGGAGCAATAGCGTATTATTTAAAGGTCGAAAAAAATTTTTTTTTTCTTTAAAAATCAAAACCGACTACTTAGCTTTCAAAATGGGAAGCTTACAGCGAACTTTTTTTGTGTGATGCTATCTAGTGTACATTAGATAGTATCACAAAAAAAGAAAGTTTGATTGACCGCCCCCAGTTTGAAAGCTAAAATTGAAAGATTTTTAAGGAAAAATACATTTTTGTTTTTTTTTCGGCATCTAAATTCGATGCAGTTTTGTTTCTTATATATATATCTCCGACATTTGTCGATCGATCGACAAGTGTAGTATATCGTTGTAAATGCCTCAATATGGACTATATTTCATTCACTGAAGTTATTTATCTCAAATGTTTTTTTCCACTAGTTCTACTCATTATCTCAGTTTCTACCACCCTGAGGTGCCAAAAAACACTTCATAGATTTGAAGCCCACAAAAAATCATAAAATTTATATCGACTTAGTTTCCTCAAATAGTTGAAATTGAGGAAGTTATGGCGAATCTGAAACCTCAGAAACAAAATATAAAAAACTGGATGTTTCAAGAACATTTATTTGTATACTGTTTGAAATGTCAAATGTTAAAAAAAATATTTCCAAGTCTTAGGGGGCGATGTTCGTTTTTGAAACATCCGGTTTTTCATATTTTGTACTGAGGTTTTAGATTCAATATTACTTTTACAATTTCAACAATTTAAGCAAACTTCGTAGAGATCAATTTCATGATTTTTTGTGGACTTCAATTTTATGAAGTGTCCTTGGCACCTTAGGGTGGTAGAAAATGACATAATGAGCACAAATAGCCGAAAAAAACATTTGAGATAAATGACTTCTATAAATGAAATATAGCCCACATCAAGACATTTAAAACGATGTCGCGGAGCAATAGGAAAAAATCAAACAGTTTTTTAGGTTAGAAGGTCGAAAAAAAAAAATTTTTTTTTCCTTAAAAATCCAAACCGATTAGCTTTCAAAATGGGAGGTGTACAGCCAACTTTTTTTTTTTGTGATACTATCTAGTATACATCTCGAAAAACTCGGTTTTTTAGACTCTATTTTAAATTAAAAGCATAGTTTATGTTTTTCTTTGTGCAATTGCTAAAATTTTATAGAATTGAGCAAATATCACAAATATGATTTGAAAAATATATTTGTGATGAGTAAAAATCGATGCATTATATTTATCTCTAAGGAATGAACTGAAAAGATGAAATTCACGTTTGATGATGTTTAAAAACAAAAATTTTATTACAAAAATGACACAAAATTACATCTTTAGCTGTTACTAAAAATTCATAGAAAAAGAGGAATTAAAAAAATACAATTTTATTAAAAAAGATTTTTTATTTCCTCAATTAGTCAGCGTCTAACTCGATTGACCCAATTTTTGTGGCAGGCAGCGCAAGTAAAACTTTTTTGTTTTTTTTTCTACAAAATCAAATTAACAATTTGTTGGCATAGGAGATACCACCGCCGAGTGTAATGTGGTTATATAAAGTACTTCACTGAAAGACGAAGAAAACACGTAACTTTTATAACAAAAATAATAAAAATCATAATAACAATAAAAATGAAAATAAAAGCTGCGAGAAACAAACACTCTCAAGTACAAAAGGTAACAACTTTGCCGTAAACTAAAATATTTATGAATTTCTATAGAAAACTCGCACAGCAAGTGAAAAAAATGAATAAAATTTTCAATAGGCCCAGCGCTGACCATCCGAACACAATACGAGCGCGTTTATATTGTATTTTTGTTTTTTGTTTTCAAGGGCGCCACCTCGCACACTTGGCGAAAAGTTTCTTTTTTATTTTGCAAGAGGCATTTTATTTACACGCTAATTTTTAGAAATTCATTAAAATATTTAAACTTCCATTGGCAATGGACTTTTCTCAAAAAAAAGTTTCCACACATTTTTTTTTCATAAATTTTTCGTTTGTTTTCCTAAGGCTCCTAAAAGTTTGCAAACATTTTTTATGAATTTTACTTATGCAGTGAGCAAGTAAAGTAACAAAATGAAACAAAAAAAGGTGAAGCATAGCAATAGGCGCGTCATAAAAATAAGAAGTGTTAAACCTACAAAAAAATAAATTGTAAAAAAAGCGTTTTTTTGTTTTTGAAAAAGTTTTAAATTTTTTTATTATACTCATGTTGCTGTTTGATACTTTTCTTTTTTAAATGTTGCAATTTATTACATTTGTTACCACACACACATGCAGTATTGTAGATTTTTTGGCACTTTTACTGCCTAAAACATTTCGAATGACGTAGGTGCTTTCTATGGAAATTTGCAAATAAATCAGGCATCAAAAGTATCAACAACAGTTAAGCTATAAAGAAAAAATTAACGTGAAAAGAGGGGGAGAGGGTGCTCAAAAGGCGGAAATGAATAAATCAAAGTACAAGGAAAATAAAAACATTAAGGCAAAACAAGCAGCAACTGTAATGTTAACAACATTGTTGGTGACAGTCTACACAGTATGGGATTAACTTATATGATGCCATGTATCAGCGAATAGCTCTACCTTCTGTAGAGAGAAATGCTTAAAGAGTTAGAAAATATTTATAAATTCTAAAAACAATTTCAATATATGGAAAAATTTAAGAATTTTGAAACGATTCAAAAAAATAAGCCGACAAGAAATTGCAAAAATTGTTTTGTCAACGAAATTTTTTAAGTTAAGCCCAGAGGTTGAAAAATGTTAAAAACGGTTGTTGACGATAAATATTGATAGTGTTAATACGTATATATGTGCATATATTAAAAATATTGATAAAATTGCAATCCAAATTTTTTAAAAACCTTGCAAAATGTTGAAAGGCACTTCAAATATGATAGAATAAAACTAGAAAGGGTGTTACATTTGGCCTGGCCAAACAATAAATACCCTTCCTGCAGTATTCGAAAAATTTGGCTTGTATGAGAGGTGGCACACCCTCTTGTCTGAATTCTTGTAGCTTTGCTCAGTTCAGTGTCTGAGTGAAATTTGGTTGGATTGTCACAAAAAGCGGTTTCAGTATAGCATTTTGAAGCTTTTGCTTATATGGGAGGTGCCACTTCCTTTCGTCCGATTTTATTCAGCCTTTGCTCAAAACTTTCATTTGTAGTTTTGTGACAAAGATTTTGCTACGGCCGGGGTCTTGACTCGCCGGCGGTCATGGTTCGCATCACAAAATATTTTTATTTCGGCAAAAAAGTTAACTATTATAATGATTTCAGCTTAAATTGAATAAAAACACCGGTTTTCGTTCTTTTATTTTCTTTATTTACAAATTTCTTACAATAACAATACCTTATTTACATATTTTGGCATGTTGATTCGATCGTCCTTTTCCCTGTTTGAGGCTCCACCCTGCTGCCCATTCCGGCTTCACTGTTTTGGTATAGATCAGTACAGACGAATACGCAATGACCAAGGTTAAGTGTCGTCTCTTTCGCACAAGTCCCGAAACACTAGCGAGAACGAGTTGCCAAATAACTATAACGACTATCAATTTATTCGCTCTATTATCCGTTCTGGCTTCGTAGTATCGGCATAGCTCAATACAAGCGAGCCGTCCCCTTCGCACAAGTACCAAACACTAGCGATAAGGAGTCGCCCGATCTGGCTGCGCAGTATCGGTATAGCTCAATACCTTTCTTGATAAATACCTCTAACTACTTATCCCTTACTTACCACCTTTACTCACTGTAGGTTACCGCTGGAATCGCAATATTTTCTGTCGACACCGAGGTTATAATCATGCCGACTCACCTCAGTGTGGTGAACAGCTGATTGCTCTGACAGCTGTTTTGTGGTGTTGCCATATTGTACTAATTTTATTTTACTTAATCTATTACAATATTGTCCAACTATTCTGTTGGTTGGCCTCAAATTTCTTATTATACTAATTTACACATTCAAATACAATGTAAATCTTATTAAATCAATTTAAATTCAATAATCGATATATCATAAAATAAATATATGGAGGCATCAAACGATAGCCCATCAACTTATCACCTCACAGTTTTTACTGCCTGAGTAAAATTTAGTAAGATTATCTCAAAAACGTTTTCTGTATAGCATTTTGAAACTTTTGCTCATAAAGGAGTTGCCACACCCTCTTGTCCGAGGTCACCTAGTTTTTGGTCAGAGCTTATTTTTACTGTTCTAATTGTTGAGTGAAATTTTGATGGATTATGTCAAAAACCCGGTTTCAGCAAAGAATTTTTAAGCTTTCGCTTGCATGGGAGGTGCCACGCCCTATTGTCCACGGTCACCTAGTTTTTGCTCAGAACTTGCGCTTGCCGTCTTTAGTACTTATGTGTATTTTAGTTACATTATCGTGAAAAATACTTCTGAAGGTGCATTTTAATAATATTTTTTATAGGCGTGTTCGTAGACCGATTTCACTCATTTTCAAACTAACTTTAATGGCGAAGGCAGTGTACTAAATTTCATTGATCTATCTTACTCAAAAAAAAAAAAAAAAATATTAAAATGATTTCAATGGACAGATAGACAGACCGATAGACATGCCTATATCTACTCAGGACTCCATACCTGCCGCGTCTCCTTCTCCGTGTTACAAATGGAAGGAAAAAGTGATATACTTTTGATGTAGGGTATAAAACCTTATTAAAGTCAGAAAACGTCAATAAAGACAAAAAAGATGTAATATAAATTGTAAGAAAATTGATAAAGTACCAAAATGTTAAGGTCAAATTATTTGGATAAAGTCGACACATTGGAAAAGAAAGAAAATTATATTAAAACAAGAACATAAAAATATTTTTGAAGAAATGTAAGAAAGTCTAAAATTTTTGCGCAAGTTAAAAATTATTGGAAAGGAAAGACTTCACGAAAGATTTAGGAGACAAAGAATGTTTGAACATGGACAATGTTAGAAAATGTTGCTAAATTCAAAAATTTTTTGGAAAAACCATAGAAAGTTGATTAAGTGAAATTTGAAAAGTTTCGAAACGTTTTGAAATGTGGAAAAGTGGTAAATGCAGCTGTTCAAGAAAGGCAATTAGGTTAAGTATTACTAAAAAGCCCTAGTGAAATACGAGAGTGTTGACAGAGATGAAAAATGTTAATAAAGTTAGAAAATGTAAGTTAAGTCATAGAAAGTTGATAAAGTCGAATACTGTTGAAAATGACGATGAGATATTGGAAATTTTTTTAGAATTCGAGAAATGTTGATAAGATTGGAAATGATGGTTATGACTTAAAACGTTTATGAAGGTAAAATCAAAAAATGTTGATGTAGTCGAAGAATGTTGAGAATATGTTTAAAATTTCAAAAAATGTTGAAAACTTAAACGAAAACTACCTATAAAAAAACTCCAAATTTCGATTAAAAATTCCAAAACATGATGATAAGATCGAAAAACTAAAAAAAAAAAAATTTTAAAAAAATTTTCAACTACTTCCTTCATATCCACTTAACTATGCAAAATTGAACACTGTGTGCTACAGCAACTGATTACTTGCTTGCTTGTCATTTGTTGCTTGAGCCAATAATGCGGGAATTAGACAAGCTGAAAACAACTTCAATTACCGTTGCGTCGTACACTGTTTCTTTTTTTTTGTTGTTTTTGTTTTATTGCCCTTGTTGTAGTCACGTGCTTTTGTTGCCGTGCGTCGCCGTTTTATAGTTGTTGCGGATGAAGCTCTGCAATCCAACATCAGATTTTCAATTTTGACACAACAGAGAAATAAAAGATTTATTTATGCGCACAAATTCAATACAACAGAAGGTGGATTTAATTGTGCGGAAGGACACCTTCTCCTGGAGCATGTTGCCGTAGATTTTGAAATTTATTAACGATTTATTAAAATTGTAACAATGGAATGAAATGAGCGGAAAAACAAAAGAAGTGAAGAAATTTTCATATTTATTAGCAACAGCCGACATATTGTTACGGATTTGCAATTTCATTATTTTAATTTTTTTTAGAGCCTTTGATATTTTTGCGAGAAGGCTGCTTTCATTTATATATAAGTACCTTTTACTAATGGTTTTTTAATATTTTTGTATATTTTTGTTTCTTCACCGGAACGGTATTTTTTGTCTTTCACTTTGTAACGCTTGTTTTGAACTTTAAATGCATGCTAGCTCTGTGGCTGGTTGAATTTCCACTTTTGGAATGCTGTCCTCAAAGTGATCCTTGATTCTTTGACCAGACTAAGAAAAGAAGACTATAATAAGTTCTCCTGATTGCTATGTACTCTATGTGGATACTATAACAAATGTGCAGTGCAGTGCAGTGGAATAAATTTCTGGTCACTTAAAGTGCCAGTACACCTTAAATATGTGGCTTCTACACAGCTGAACCATTATTCTTGTGTTTGCATCGGTTGTCTGGCTGTGACTGCCTGTCTTCTGCAATTTACTTCGCGAGCCGCAATCGGACCGGCTTCTTATTTTTGTTGTGTGTGTATATGTAAGTGACAACAATATATTTGTCGTTGCCTATAAGTACGTGTTTTAATTATAATTGTTCTAAAATCACATTAAAAACATCAGTAATCGCAACCAGCGTTGCCACAAAGTTTTGAAAGACAATCGTCATTAGGTTTAAAAAAAATCTTAATTTTACTCAAAAAATCGTCATTTCAGAGGAAATAAGTCGTTGAAAAATCGTCACATATGTTTTTTATATTTGTGCATGACTAAATACACTTTTCTGATGTAAATCTATAGGTACCGATTTGACCACCCCATAGGTTCTAATTGTGCTTCTTAGTAGTTGTATGGCTAAGTAAATCAGATTTGGCGGAACCTATCTTCAAAAAGAATTGTGGGCTTTGCAAAAATGACAAAATTGGAAAAAAATTGGTTTCATGTAAAAAATACTGCGACTTCTTGGAAAGTCGTTTACTGACGCTGGAGATGATTTGCGGATTAATTTAAGGGAGTCGCTTTCAATTAAATTCGCAACAATAAGCTTACCGATGAGAATAGTAATAAGAAAAATTTCGGAAAGTATCGAATGGTATAAGGGATTCGCCACACACCCAAAATATTTCGTCTTTTGTATGGGGGCTGAAATAATTCATCTTCAAAGGTACATAACTCGGAAAGTAAGAGACCTATTGGAAGAGTCCGCAAGGATATTTTAATAAGGAAGAGTATGGCTATTCAATGCCAGTAATAAAAAAGAATTTCACCTTTCTTTGTAGCTACGATGCAGACTGAACACAGAGCTTTCTTCAACTTCAAGTAAAGATATTTCAAAATCCTGCAGGTATAATGACAGTTCTACTGACGGATTCAGAGTCAAAAAGTACATAAGACTGCATATAAAAAATAAAAATTTCATTCCTTGTTTTTTGTCTGAGTAATTAACCAACATTTTAATTTTGGTAAAAAGTGGGTGCAGCAATTATTGAACAACGCCCACTTTTAGTTCTGCTTTAGATACTTATGACCCAGACTCGTATACCAAATTTCATCAAAATATGGTGTACCATTTGCGAGACATTACGTTTAATGTGATTTACTCGTATGGGAGTTTCCACTCACACCGGCGATATTTCGCTCACTTTCAGGTCCTAGGTAAAAGTAGACTCCCTACAGTTAAGTTCAGAAAGATTGCTTTAGTAGTTTTTTTTTTATAGTATACTTTATTTTTGTGGGCGGTGCCACACCCTTCAACGAGTTTTCCCGATATAACGGCATATTTTATATTAACACTTGTTTTCAGGGGTAACATCTCTTAAATTTTCATAAAAATTGTTGAAATCGTTTTCAAGTAATATTGAATCAAAATTTTCAATGGTCAAAAGAGGGGCGTGGCACTCTTCGATGCCACCCACTTTTCGTTTATTACAAGGCATTGATAAGCAGTACCTACCTACCAAATTTCATTAAAATATCTTGTAACATTTGCGAGAAATAAGTGTTTTACTTGTGTGGGAGGTTCCACGCCTACTTGCGATGTTTCATCCACTTTCAGGTTAAAGTTGCCTAGTGACAAGTAGAACCCTTTCAGGTTAAAGTTGCTTAGTGACAAGTTCAACCCCTACACTTAATTCGAAAACATTGCTTTGCAGGGTTTCTTTTTATAGCGTACTAGCGGTCCCAGCAAACGTTGTTCTGCCCTTTTTCAATAGGAGGCGCGATGAGTTTGATTTGAACGAAAGCTGCTATAGGTGCAGGGATTTATCATTTAAGCAAATTTTTTCCTATAGCGTGCACAACAACCTCAGGAGCGCTCTTTGCAATTTTTTGCAAGGCTAATGGTTGACAGTATTTATATTGATGTACCAAGTTTAAAGCACGTTGATTGGCAGTAGAAACTTCTATGTACATACCAAGTTTTATTACAAAATCTGCTATACCTGCAGAGATATAGCATTTTAAGACTTTTTTTTGTATGGGGGCCCTTTGCATAGCCATAAACTATCTGCAGTACAAAACAAATACATACTGCAAAAATGGTTTCGATCGGTTAAGCGGTTTCAAAGTTATAAGACGACAAACACACGCACACTACATTTTTATATGTATAGATTGTTTTTGTGGGCGGTGTCACGCCCTTCAGCGAGTTTTCTCAATATAACGGAATATGATTTATTAATTCCTATTTTTGGAGGTATGTATGTATGTATTCTCCTTTAACTCCTAGGAGGAGCATAGGGCCAAATTTGTGGAGTTCTCTAACGGCTTGGTGTATTTTGCCTGGTTCATTTAGAGTTCGGACATTCCAAGAGCCGATGCGTGTTCGAGTTTTCATCGAAAGGATTTTAAAATTTTGAGAAACCATATTGGTTCCAGTTATAGGAGAATCATTCCTACACGCAAAAAATTATCCGTAAAAATTGTTTTTCAAATAGCTCAAAGTGATAATAATCTCGTCAAAAATTACGGTTCGTTCCAGTAATTCAATTACTTTACTGAATTGTCATGAAAAAGTAATGGTACGAAAGTAAAATATACGGCTTAAACTTTAAAAAGTACAGATACAAACAGTAAAAACTATTGAATATAGAAGTAAAAATTTGTCGCATGAAAAAATGCCAGTGGGCGCTGCAATATTTGCTTAGAATACATTTCAATTATTACTGGTTGAGATTGTAAAAAATTTAATTGAAATATAATTTAAATAAAATAATAAGCTACAGAAATGAAAGTGCTACAGTAGCTCAGTGGTTAGAGCGTCGCCTAGAAACACAAAGGTCTTAAGTTCGACACCAATCCAACATACTTTTTTTTTATTTTTATATTTTTTAAAAAATTTACTGTGTGTTGTCAGTTACTGAAAAAATCAGTAAAAATAACTGGGATTTTCAATGAATTTTTACGGTTTAGTTTTTTCCGTGTAACTTTGCATGTTTCTTGCACCTCCAAATCCGATGTGCATGCTGCCGAGGCAGGTGGATTAACCACACTCTGGTGGGTACCACTTGGAGAGTTATTTTCCATCGTTTTTCGATCCATGCTTCATTAGTATAATCTTCTCGGCAACGCCCCACGCAGTAAGTTATAAGCTTAAAGCTGGATCCGGCAAGCGCTGCAAATATAGTGGCCAAATTCACTTTTAATTTCAGCCGCCCAATCTGGAACAGACGCTGACCTGGGAGCCGCCCACTCTGGATCAGACGCTTCAGGATTTCGACAAGATGCTTATTTTGAGGCGGCATCGACTCGCCTTGTCAGTGCCAGTTACGGGCATTGTGGGTTTTTCTTTCGAGGCTCAACGCTGTCCAACGCTACCCCTTCCACACCCTGGCTGGTCACCCGCTTTTAGTCGCCTTTTACGACAGGCATGCTTACCTCGGGCATATTCTGACCCCTTACCCGCAGGGGGTATTTTTGGAGGTAACTTCTCCTAAATTTTCATCCAAATTGTTGGAGTCGTTTTCGAAAAAATATTAAGTCAAAATTTTCAATGGTAAAAAAGTGGGCGTGGTACTTTTACAATACCGCCCACTTCTCGCTTATTACAAGGTGTTATTAGGCAGTATCTGCCTTTCAAATTACACCCAAATACCTTGTATGGTTTGTGAGTTATGAGCAGTTTAAAATTTATGGCGGTGCCATGCCCCCTAGTGGGCGACTACAAAGTCGAAACCTTGCTCATTCTTCATTCCATGTTAACGTGCACCATTTTCCAAAGTTTCATTAAAATCTCAACAGCCGTTTACGAGAAAATGTTTTTCCCCTTCCAAACATACATACATACATACATACTCGTAAGTACATACAATTTTAGCTCGTATAAGAAAAGAAGATTTACGGATTCTTCTTGAAACTGCAGGACAGTTTGTCTTGAACAAACCAACGCCTGAGCCAAAATACGATCTGGCGGGCGGTTCATTTAATCACTTCGGTGATAAAAATACGATTTTTCCGTAATTGAAAATATATGTATGGAAATGGCTATCATCGAGCTTTTATCAATGAAAACAATTTAACTGTGTTACCAAAAAAATTCAAAATCCTTAAGGATAAACCAGTAGGTAAACATTTTTTCAATGAAAAAAAGAATTAGAAAAATCGTTATTTTAAGAAACAAACCATCTTATCGTCATTGGGGTCAAAAAATCGTGAAAATGACAATAAAATATTTAGTTTCAGGCACCTTTCCTTAGGTTTTAACTTTTCCAAAAACCATATCCTTTTTTAAACATTTTTCTGTATTTGCTCCTCTTCATTTAAGTGTTAAAATCATTTGACCTTTCTATAAAGCCAGATTAAAGTAAGATAACCCTTGCCAGTTTCACCATTTCAAGGTCAAAATGAGAGTACATTTCACGTTTACTTAAATGAATTTTATATTAATTATATTTAAAAAAATTATTTTGTTTCTTTTTCATATTGATTTTCCATTTTTACCTTCTCATTATCAATTTCCAGGTTCTCATTAGAACTTTAGTATTTCTTAGTTGAGTTAATGCTTTCTCATTATGAATTTACAATTCTAAATATCAATTTATATATTCTCATTTTAAATTACATTGTCTTTACATTTTCTCATTTTGAGGTGTACTTTTGATAAACATACTTGATTACCATACTTGATATTTTTCCTGAAGATTTCAGCAGACTCCACCTATATAAATGAAATATTAACATTTTTTTTCTCGAAGGCTATGAAAAAATTCAGGCAAAACTGTTGATATGCTTAGATGGGTTTTGTTGAATAGGGAAACAAATAATAAGAGGATTTTAAGGAGTATGTAATGAAACAAGATATGAAATGCAGGAAATTGTATATCTATGTAAAGTAAATAAAAAAGCAGACTGAACTAAGACTGATGCAGGATAATAACTGAAATAAATGGAAAAAAGTAAAACAGATAGAGGTAGAAATAGATTGAAAACAATACAAAACAAATTCCGCACATAAAATCAAGGGGCAAAAGTTAATGGCGCAATAAAAATCTGCATTTAATGCATAAAATTAACGAACATTTTTTCCTCTTCATTAATTTGGTTTTTGTTTTTCATTTTCTAAAAAAATATTAAGCCATTTATGCATGAACGCTTCCTTGACTACTTGTGCAACTAATTCGTTACATTTCCATTTACTCCTAATTAGATTTTCTGTTTTCTGTTTCCCTATTTCCTGTTCCATGCTGTAACTACATAATTAACGGCAGCGGTGGCGAGTGAGCGTAACTTTTACGCCAGAATTTCTCTTAATTAATGGGACTCACACATACGAGTGCACAACACGATGAAACGCAGCGTGAGTTTGCGTGTTAATTGATTTTATATGAAATTATTTGGTAATTAATTATTTACATTTTGACAACAGAGATAGACAGATAGACGGACAGCAATATAGCCATGGTCATGGTTAGAGAGCTATTGCTAAATATTTTGTAATTAATTGGTTTTCTGTCAAAACATTCATATGAAGACATCAATATTTGCACATAAATATTTTACGAAGTCATCAATGGCCGGCCATTCAGTTGTTGTTTTTGGTATGTACATTTTGAGTGTGGCTTAATTTGCGCTGACAGGTGATATATCCGTGGAATAAACTTATTTGTTGAAAATATTGATAGCAATATGTAATTCATGATCGAATAGGTGAGGCAAGATTAAACGGGCTAACTGTAATTTTGTGATACGTTTCTTTCCTGTTTAATAAGTATTGTCTTGATTAAGCAGCCTAGAATGTTGAAAAAGTAATCCACACTTAACTCCTCTCCCTCATAATTAAAGCATCTTAAATAGTGTACTAGACATCAAGCTTGAACCCTTAAAAGACAATGGTCACAAACGTCCAACTTTTAATTTTATCGCATGCTTTTTCAGTACTGTGATTGTGCCATTTCTAGCAAGCGCTTAAATTTTGCTTGTAGGGTAGGTGCCACACCTTCTTTTCTGAATTTAGATAGTTTTTGCTCAGACCTTGCGCTAACTATTTCAAGTATTTGTGCGAAATTTTTTTTCCATAACCTCAAGTACCTCTTTCTTTACAGCATTTCAAAAACTTTGAACGTATGGAAGATGCCTCGCCTTCTTGTCCAAATCAAGCAAATTTTTGCTCACCGCTTGCATTTACTGTCTTCAGTATCTGAGTGAAATTTGGTTGAATTATCTCAAAAATCACTTTCAGTATAGCATTTTGAAAGTTTTACTTATATGGGAGGTGCCACGCTCTCCGGTCCGAGTTTTTCGGTGAAATTTGGTTGGATTATCTTAAAAATCACTTTTAGTATAGCATTTTGAAAATTTTACTTATATGGGAGGTGCCACGCCCTCTCGTCCGAATTCAACTAGTTTTTGCCTAAAGCATACAGTCGCTATTCCTAGTATTTAGGTTGCGTTATCTTGAATAATGTTAAAAAAATTGCGTTTTGAATATATTTTTTTTATGGGCGGTATTGTGCTCATTTTCGATCCCGCGAGCTAACTTTTACAACAAAGACAATGTACCAAATTTCATCATTTTCCCGCAAAAACAATATTTCCACAGACAGACAGCCTGCCAGCCAGACATGGCTATACTTTTCCATACCTGCTACGTCTCCTTTTCTGCATTACAAACGAAAGACAAAGTGAATATAACTTCGATGTAGGGTATAAAAAACATCTAATGAAAAACATCCAATAAAAGAAGTATTTATTAAAAAAATTTCCAAAAATTTTTGGATGTTATTATTTTCGGATGTTTTTTTTTTTGGATGTTTTTTTTTGATGTTTTTATTTTTGTTTTTGTTTTGGATGTCTTTTTTTTGATGTTTTTATATATGGATGTTTTTGTTTTGGATGTTTTTATTTTTGGATGGTTTTATTTTTGGATGTCTTTTTTTGGATGTTTTTATTTTTGGATGTTTTTATTTTTGGATGGTTTTATTTTTGGATGTCTTTTTTTGGATGTTTTTATTTTTGGATGTTGTTTTTGGATGTTTTTATTTTTGGATGTTGTTTTTGGATTTTTTTTGGATGTTTTTATTTTTGGATGTTTTTATTTTTGGATGTTTTTATTTTTGGATGTTTGTCTTTTTGGATGTTTTGTTTTTGGAATTTTTTTTTGGATGTTTTTGTTTTTGGATGTTTTTGTTTTGGATTTTTTTTTTGGATGTTTTTATTTTTGGATGTTTTTATTTTTGGATGTTTTTGTTTTGGATTTTTTTTTTGGATGTTTTTATTTTTGGATGTTTTTTTTTTTGGATGTTTTTTTTTGATGTTTTTATTTTTGTTTTGGATGTCTTTTTTTTGATGTTTTTATATTTGGATGTTTTTGTTTTGGATGTTTTTATTTTTGGATGGTTTAATTTTTGGATGTCTTTTTTTGGATGTTTTTATTTTTGGATGTTTTTATTTTTGGATGGTTTTATTTTTGGATGTCTTTTTTTGGATGTTTTTATTTTTGGATGTTTTTTTTGGATGTTTTTATTTTTGGATGTTGTTTTTGGATTTTTTTTGGATGTTTTTATTTTTGGATGTTTTTATTTTTGGATGTTTTTATTTTTGGATGTTTGTCTTTTTGGATGTTTTGTTTTTGGAATTTTTTTTTGGATGTTTTTGTTTTTGGATGTTTTTTTTTGGATGTTTTTATTTTTGGATGTTTTTTAAGGATGTTTTTTTAGGATGTTCTTATTTTTTGATGTTTGTTTTTGGATGTTTTTTTTTTTGGATGTTGTTATTTCTGGATGTTTTGATTTTTGGATGTTTTTTTTTTGGATGTTTTTTTTGGATGTTTTTATTTTTGAATGGTTTTTTTTTGGGATGTTTTTATTTTTGGATGTTTTTAGTTTTGGATGGTTTTTTTTTGGATGTTTTTATTTTTTCATTGAATGTTTGTTTTTTGTATGTTTTTTTGGGATATTTTTGAGTAGAATCAGGAAAATGTAGGCAATTTAGAGTAAAGATTACTTTATTATTTCACTACATTTTATTTGTAAATATTACTTTACAGAACCATCAAATAGTTCATATGTATGTATGTTTATGTTTGCAATTAAGTGTTAGCCGGAATCTCTCAATGGTCAAAATTTTACCACAAATGTAGGTACTTAATTATTTTGGTACTTTCTGGACAGTTTTAGTACATTTTTTTCTATTTGATGGAGAAGCTCATTTGCTATCCCTGATGAAAATGACAAATGTGAAACGAAAAGAAAACAAAAAACATGAAGTCAGCCAGCTTTTTGTCTTTCTCTTTGTGCTGTATCATCTTTTTAGCTCTATGTCATCGTGTTAATATTGAAAAATTTACATGTAATTTTACCTGGCTTAATCTGAAAATATTAAAATAATTTTAACTTTGTGCACATTTATACACAAATACTTTTCTAATGGTGTATAAATCAAAGTCGTGCTCCATTTGTAAGATAGTAAAAAAGGTAGGACAAATTTTTATAGATTACTTTATTTTTTTTTTACTACTCGAGTTATCATTACACCCCTTTTGTTCGTATATGTTACATACCTCTGCAAATGCTCTGTTATATTAAATGGCTTCTGTCTCTGCTGTTATACTTATATAAAATGACATATCAATTTAAATAATTTTCTTTAATTCAAGGATACTTTGTATTTATATGTATTGAATATTATTATTAGAAAATTCAATTTTCCCACTGAGTTCCACAGACTTTCGGCTGTTTTTTTTTTTCAATTTCTTGTCTTTCCAAAACAAACATTACCAATTTCTATTGATTGATGTGTGACATTAGAATGCTGGCCGCCTCAAAGTATGCAATGGCAAAAATAATATTACAAAATTTTCCCACAGAACTTTTCGCATATAAATTTTCCATATTTATAGGTAATTCAACAACAAAAACAAAAAAAATAAGGAAAATGAAAATCGAAATTGAAGGCCAAAGTGAAATTCGTTACCGTAGCAGCTGCGGTTGAATTGAAAACATAGATGGATGAATGAATGAATGAATGAATGAATGGGACGATTGAATGAAAACGGTTTCGTATTGATTTTTTTTGTGCTTACACATTTCCGTTATGTAAAACGCCATAGTGTTACCTCAAATATTATTTTTTGCTTTTTTTTCTTATTACCTTTTTTGTACAATTATGATAGGAGCGAAGGAAAGTTAAGTGCAAATAAAGTTTGCCCTTAAGCTTTTACACAGAGTGCGAACCAAATAAAAATAAATTTTTGGATCGTTGCAAAATTCATGGTTGGTAGCAAAAAAGAAAGCAACAGAAAAAAGCAAAAAAAAATTTCGAGGAAAAATGGAAATGTTGGAGTTTTGTTTTATATAAAAATAAATTTTTGCAGGGCTTGATAAAAAAATTGTTACAAATTTTTATCATATTATCGATATTATTTGATTTCGGCTTTTATTGACTTTTCGGTACTTCCAAATTTTTATTTATTTCTTGACGCAAATTTAAAGTAAATTGTTAACAAGAATTCAAATTTCAATATTCAGATTTCAGACTTCAGAAGACCTTAGTTTAGCTTGGACTGTAGGGCAGCTGAATTAAGGTGTCATTATACTCTATTTAGAAACACTTTTATTAATATTTTCAATTGAACTAAAGATGATGCTTCTCTATTTTTGCCACTCATCAAGTTCAATACTTACTGGCATTTTATGTACCAAGCCTTTCGGCAAGCCGACTTCATACCAGATTCTGGAAAACAATGGTTATAAAGTTTTAGCGCTAGCTTTCAAAGTGTTAAAAATTAATGAAACCGCCGAGTAATCAGTACATTAACACATCACTACACATTTGCTCTCCCACTCTATGTGTTTTATTTTAACTCAATGACACCAGTGGCGTAGGCTATTTAAGCGTTAGGGGATATGACAGAATATTTAACTCCAAAAAGAGCATTTTATTTATTTCCCGCATAATTTTCATAGATTCTTGGGTAAATTGTGCTCACTTGATCCCACTCCTATCCACGTCACTGTCTAACACTTATATTTTGAAGCACCCTTTATGCAGCATAAATTGTTGCTCCTGCCACAACAGGCGAAAATTATTGCTGATGTATTGCCGGAAGAGGAAGCGAAAAAACAAAAAATTTTAGAGGATGCGCTTCTCTTGTGTGAAATAAAACTGATGATGAGCTTTTATCGCTGTTGCTTGCTTGGAATACTTTAAGTAGTAGGCGTGGCAGCCAGCTACCTTGGGTATGCTCAAAGTACTATTCCTCGGCATACATTTGTTATGCCATCAATTTTGTTACTTTGCGATACATTCGCGCAAGTGCCAGTGTTGCTGCTTTATCTGCCATGCTTTTTTGATGTATTAAATTTAACATAAATTTGCCCCTTTTCTCGTAGGATTCGAAGGATAATCATGCCAAATAAACGCGTTTGTGTGTGTGAGTGTTTTTGATGTGTTTTTCTTTACTTTTCGTTCAAGGAAAAACAAAATTTTAAGCTCTCTTTTTCGTTCTTTCTTAACAAAAAATAAAAAAATATCCAAAATAATAAAAAAACTCCAATTTTCTTGCTGCTGCACCTTTTTTTTTATCAAAAGCGCGCTGTTTTTGTCGCTGTTGATGTTTTACGTGCACAAAATATTAACAAAAAACATGATATTCCCTTTTTGTAAAACCGTGTCCTCACTCTTTATATGACAATTCTGTTTTTTTCGTTCTTTTTCTATCAGAGCAAACAAAAATATTTTTCCGAATAACGCGCTTCTTTTCTTTCATATATTTTTTTTTTCAAAAAAGGAACAAAAACCAGGGCACAACTTTAAGAAAATGTTGGCTCCTGCTGTTGTTATTTATGCTACTGTTGTGACTGGTCTTGCGATAGTCAGGGTCTTTCCCCCTTAAGGCATATGTGAGCAGAAGCACATTCGGGTGGCTAAAAAATCATACGAGTTTTAAGTTCACTTAAATTTTTTCTTTAAAGGCATAGCTGGTGGCTATACTTTGTATGCCTTTATGCCGCTAGTAAAGATCGCATTTTATATAAAACGTAAATACTCTTTAGAATTTTTGGGACTTTATAATATTTTTATTTTGACCAATTTTTGAAATATTATAGAATGTCCCCAAAATTTAAGAAAAATCATATGTATTCCTTACACGATTTTAAAATTTTTTTGCCGAATTCAATTTTTTCGTAAGACGCCTTGGTTTTTTTTGAATAAAAACCGTTTTTCCGACAGTATATACAAAATTTCTATGTTCGAGATGCCATATTTTAGTTAATTTTTAACCAAAGAAATTATTTGACAAATCGTTTTAAAGGAAATTTTATCTCCTTTTATTTATTATGACCCATTTACCGATTTCTGTAATAAAATCCGTAAACGTCTCACTACCTTTTTGGCATGTTTCTTACGACCCAATCAGTAGACTAAAATAGACTGGGGCAAAATGGAACGTTTCCATCGATGTGAATATTTTGTGTTGACTTTGATTTCCGTCTCAGACTTCTTTCTTCAACGATCCCTTGGAATTTCAAAAGTCACTTATTTGACTCCCTTGAAGATATCGCTCAAAGTGTCCCAAGTACATTTTGGAGTTAATAAATTTCGAAATGGTTCTTATAGGTAGACAACAAAGTTATAATGCGGTTGTTAAATGGGCTAAACTGCGACATAAGTATGATAACATCCAGTGACGTAACTATAGGGTGGCGTTACGGGCTAAATGCTATGGGCCCCCGGAATGGGGCCCACAGTCCTAGAGAGCCAAAAAAAATGTATAGAGATTTAGACGAGGAAAACGAGACGCAGCAACAATGCTGCCGAATATATGAAGAAGATACTTTTAATCTGTCCAGTGGTGTAACTTTCGGTGTTCCTTGGAACAGAAAGTAGTTTAGATTTTTATAAGAAATTTGGTTTAAAATTAATATAATTTTGGTATAAAATAGTTTAATGTGAGAAATTGGAATATATAAGATCATATTGAAATGAATTCGGAGATTTAAAAACGCAAGCAAATATTGTTGCAGAAAATTGGCTATCAGCCCTAAATTTCCGTGTCAGAGGAAGGTGTAACGCCATTTGGATGAAATTTGCGAGGATGAACGTTTCCAAAATCCAGAAAACTTACACAAGCTATCAACTGAGATTGCGTTTTAGTGGAATGAACGAAATTGTTTCCAATTTCGGTGTCTGGCAAGCCACCACTTTGCAAAATTTAAATGACGCCGATTTATAAAAAAAGTCTTTAGAGAGCAAGCGGCTGGCTGATCTAAGTCATAATATCAAGGCTGGTTTTTTGAGAGTGTTCTTTTAATAAGTAGTAGGTGTGAACTTTTGTTTCAGTCAAATTTTAAGAGGAGGTGCCTACATGAAATATCTAGCGTCCAAGATCGAGAAAGTCAGTTTTTTGTAAACATCTCGCTAAGGGTTATTTCTCAAGATCTGTCTAGAACAAAAATCTATACCTGCTATTGGAGAAGCTTCCCCAATCAAATTTACTTTGATACTATGACGTATGTAGGGCCAGCCACTGGCTCTTAGTCAAAAATCTGTCGAAAGTCTAAGTTTTTAATTCACTTTTAGGCCCGAAATAAAAAGTCAAATTCTATAAGAGATCTTGTTGATTTACTAAGGAATCATTTGTGGCTGTCCAGAGGAAAGAGAACCTTATCTTCATTGACAAAATTTAACAGTATCGCCAAAAAGAAGAGATAGATGGGTTAAATTTTATCAGTTTTCATTTTAAGGAGGATCATATTATGAATAGCTTACAATTGATTTGAAATCAATTATCAAATTAAGATCATCAATTACAGTGGTCTCATGAAACCCATTGCACTTTGGGAGAAAATATTGAATGAATGAATGAATGAATGAATGAACGAATGAATGAATGAATGAATGAATGAATGAATGAATGAATGAATGAATGAATGAATGAATGAATGAATGAATGAATGAATGAATGAATGAATGAATGAATGAATGAATGAATGAATGAATGAATAAATGAATGAATGAATGAATGAATGAATGAATGAATGAATGAATGAATGAATGAATGAATGAATGAATGAATGAATGAATGAATGAATGAATGAATGAATGCATGAATGAATGAATGAATGAATGAATGAATGAATGAATGAATGAATGAATGAATGAATGAATGAATGAATGAATGAATGAATGAATGAATGAATGAATGAATGAATGAATGAATGAATGAATGAATGAATGAATGAATTAATGAATGAATGAATGAATGAATGAATGAATGAATGAATGAATGAATGAATGAATGAATGAATGAATGAATGAATGAATGAATGAATGAATGAATCAATGAATGAATGAATGAATGAATAAATTAATGAATGAATGAATGAATGAATAAATGAATGAGTGAATGAATGAATGAATGAATGAATACACTACGTGTATTCCAGCATTTTCAGTTTTTTTTTTTGGGTTCAGGAAAAGAGTAACATATCAAAAATGACTAAATTGTAGCCGTTTTTATCATACATATAAGTAGAATAGTAGCTCGAAAAATAAGCCTCTAAAAAGAAAGTAGTTTCATCGAAAAATAGTATCTTTTGAAAAACTTTTCACATTTAATGGTCATAATCACAATATGGTAATGCTTGCTAACACTGTAAAGAGCTGTTCGAGATAGAAACCAAAGATTCGAAGAATAACTACCTCTCTTCCAAGTTTAAGGATACATCTTATTAATTAACTTAACATACTTATGTTTATATTTCAATAACACATTTTTCAATTCACCCTAATACACAAATACATATTTATTTGCTTATGTGTGTACTCATCTATATTTGTATAACTTCAAAAGCATTTCACATAAATTGAAAATAAGCAAAAGGGTTTCGTACCGCTTGATTTACGTTATTGTTGGCGATGAACCAAACAGCTACCCCACCCCACCTCCATTCGCTAAAGCAAACATTTTCAATACCTTGACTTTTGTGTTAGTCCCTCCCACACTCTGCGCAATCTTTTGCTATACTGTTGTCCTTAGCTTCCTTACCATTTTTGCTTTCTTAAGGCGATGTACGCATTAAGCATGCTAAAATTTTATTTCATACGCATTCCGTTGCGTTGCGTACAACAACAGTAATAACAACAAAAACAACAACTGTAAGATATATATATTTTTAAATGTAATTTCAATCTGACTTGTGGTATGTTCATAGGAATGCCAGGAGCAAAACTTGATTCACATGGGCGCAGTTATTAAATTTACTACTCTCTTCATCCTGGGGGTGCGGGGAAACTCAGTTAAGGAAAGGAATAAAAACCGATGAGCTAATGGGTTTTGTGGGGCAATTGATGTTAGGCCAAAGGGGGGGAGGGAATGTGGTTTGGAGCGCTGCGAATGGAAAAATGCAATTACAAGGGAGTTTTGTGCGATAAAAGGTTTTTACTTTTATGATGTTGGTAGCACCGCCATCAGCCATGCCATTGCATTATTGGCTTATTTTATGTGTGCGGTTTTGTGGTTTTTTTTGCAATTTCAATTAAGGATGTTTTTGATTTTAATTTAATTTTTCATTTAAATTCCGCACAATATTTAATTTTTTTTCTTGTTTTTGCAGAATGCAATTTCAAAACGATTAAAAGCAATTAAGGGAGTGTCAGGGTATGGTAATTTTAGTAGTTTGATGATATTGAATACTCTGAAATTTTCATCTAATCGGGTTATATCTTTGGTAAGAGCAGTGGAACTTAAAATCGAGTAAAAACTAAAAAGAGAGAGATTGTATAATTTTTGAAGGACAAAAAAACTTTTTTTTTATAGTCATTATTTTTGAAGTAAACTTAGGTATCGATTCTGAGAGGAAAAAAAGTTTTTATTTTTTTTTTTGTCAAAATGGGCCTTCAGTAGAATAAAAAGAAAAAAGAAAAGAGCAGATATAATTTTTAAGAGTCCATCTAACTATTGAGAAATGTCAGGATGTCTTTTTTTTTTCTTCATACAAATCGAAACACTTTAATACTTACATATCTCCAGCTTATTGAAAATGTGCTTTCCCAAGAGGACAAATTTCTAGCGCTTCTGATCCAAGCACATCAAAAGTGCTTGTCCCCATAGAAATTTAGAAGCACTATCACAATGATTTTTTATAAGGCTGCAGTAAGAACAACGTGAGTTCGAACCCAGCCCGGGAGATTTTTTTTTTGACTTTTTTTTGCTTTATTTTTTTTTTTAATTAAATATTTTTTATTCGACATCTTTTATTTCACTTTTCTATTTTCCTTTCTCTAATTAATCTACTTTTGTTTAACCAAATTGAAATTGATTGCACAATGATTCCATATAAGGCTGCAGTAAGAACAACGTGAGTTCGAACCCAGCCCGGGTGATTTTTTTTTCTGTTTTTTTATTTGTTTTTGCTTTATTTTTTTTTTTATTAAAATGTTTTTTATTCAACCTTTTTTATTTCACTTTTCTATTTTAATTTCTCATTTTTATTTACTTTTGCTTACTTGAATTGAAACTGATTGCACAATGATTCTATGTAATGCTGCAGGACAACATTTGCTTAATATACAAATTTAATACCTCTTCATATCATCGGGCATTGGTGTAGCGGTCTAAAGGGTTGGTAAATGTAAGAAAAAATATCTACATATCACGCGGACGGTCGTGGATTCAAATCCTGGCGCGGCCAGTTTTTTTTTCTTTTTTTAATTTTATTGAAAAAACGCTTACCGCAGCATTACAAATAAGCGCTTTAAAAACTCTTTTTTGGTAAGGCTGTGGTAAGCTTTTGCTCCCTTACATCCTATGACATGCAATGTTAAAAAGAAAGTATTGTTCTTACGGAGCGGAAGCGCTTATTGGTGAAAAGGATGCACTTCAGAAGGGCTTTTGAAGCAATTCTTTTCCCCTTGGGTTGTTCATCATAATTTTATTTATTTTTTGTTCTCGAGACCACCACCTCCATTATTTGATTTAAATTTTATACGATTTTCACTGGCATTTTAATGTAATTTAAAATCATTGAAAGTGACAGCACTTTATTTACTTCATTTTTTTTTTTTGCTGTATCTCAATTGCTTTAGCTGTTATGACAACAATTTGCATTTGTATTGTGGCAATCTTTTGTCCATTTTGTGCATATGTTGCTGGGTCATATTGTGCATTTATTGCCATACAAGTCCGACCAATTTTTTCATATGTCCGAATTGATTGCGCCTTTCGCTTTTTCTGTAAATGACGGAAAATTGTTTTTCATTCTTTGTATTTTACGAATATATGCATCGTTATTTTGAGCAGAATAATGAAAAAAGACCACAAAATTTCAACTTTAATTGACTTCATGTTAACATAGTTCACTCGCAAACCAACCAATGCTGTCAGAATTTGATTTTATTGTGCGGTTTGTTTTCATGTGAACTGACTGCAATTGCTGACAAAAATTAAATTGGAAGAGAAAATATTCAACAATATCTTTTAAATTGTTTTTTTAAAATACATATCCTCAAACTGATATTGATGTTTTTATTTTCAATTTTCAGATGTAAATTGGATTCGTGAATAACGTTCAAGGTGAGTACGTCCTCTAGTCGAATCAGATGATTTTATAATTGTGATTTTGGTATAAATATGTAAGTGGATTTGTATAATTTAAAATTTAAAAGCCTAACACCAACATTGACACAAATACATAGCATACATGAGCTTTTTCTTCATACCACAAAAATAAAAATAAAACAGAAAAAAAGTTTTTCAACGAAAATTACTATAAAACCGAACTCAGACAAATCAAATTTTTAAATATGAATTTTTCTTTAAAATTGCACATTAATTATTTCGATCAGACCTAGCGTTCTTAAAATATTTTCTTATACATGAAGCACTAAATTTAAAAAAATCAAAATTTTATATCGGGGGTTATCGTGAATCAATATTGCGTGATGTGATGTCATTTCTGTTTGCGTTCAGCTTCATGCTTTAAGTCTTGGATGCGTTGATTTTTAGGCCGGCCCTCTGCGATTCGAGGACAAGGTCTTCAATCTTGCTTTGCATAATATCTGAGTGTTTGGACGATAGAAAGCAAATGTCGTCAGCGTAGTAGAGATCTTGTATATGTTCGGTAAAGTTCCATTGGATACCCCTTTTGGCCTTATTAAGAGCTTTATATAGGATAACGTCAAGAACGATGAGGAAGAGAGGTGGTGATAGTAAACACCCCTGCCGTACGCCTGAATTAGTGGTGAATGTCGGTGACAACAACCCGTTGTGTAACACACTGCATTTAAAGCTTTCATATTGTGCACGTTCTAAATTTATGGCCTTTGCGGCAACACCTCTTTGCTGCAGTGAAACCCAGATGTTTTCTCAGGAAACACTGTCGAAGGCAGTGCTGTAGTCTACAAAGGCAAGTTGAAGCGCAGCACGTTCGACAATTATTCTGAGGGTGTTGATTTGATCCACACATGATCGGTTTGGCCGAAATCGTGCTTGTTGCCTTTGGATGGCCGAATCAAGTTTTTCGCGTACCCTGTTCAGAAGCACTTTTGTCAGTATTTTGATGTTACTGGAAGCAAAGTTATTCGTCTATAATTTCGGCAATTGGACTAGCATGCTATGTAGCCAAACTTCTGGCAAACGCTTTTCGCTCCAGATTATGGAAATTAGAGGATGAAGAATCTTAGCTAATGCAATGGGGCATGCTTTTAGCAGATCAGCTGTTATTTGATCTATGCCTTGTTGTTTTTCATGCTTTGCATAGCTTTCACTATTTCATCGATTGTAGGCGGTGGTGTTTGTATTCGACTACTACTTCGAGCTACTGCTGCAGTTGTAGTTGGTGATTCCGGTTGCGGCAGACGTGGGATTCAGTATATCACATAAATACTCTTTTCATCTCCTTAGTTGGTCGTCCGCGGATGTTAAGAAATTTCCGTTTTTGTCTTTGATAAGGCGATTCTGTGTTTTCTGCCAGATAGTCTGCGGGTGATATTGTAAATCTGTCTGAGATTTTGAACATTTGCAGCGCTTTCGGCTTTGCTCTCAAGGTCATTATGCATTCTTCTCTTGTCTTGTCTGCACAAACGCCTGACTTCTTTATTGAGAGAGTTAAATACCTTTTTGGCGTCGTCCTTTTACGCTCTAGTTTTAGCGTCATCTCTAAGTTTTTGCGCAGTACTTCTGTTTTCAACAAGACATCACGTTTCCCTGCTCATCCAGTGTTTTTTATTCGATGGTCAGAACCCAAGTATTTTTTCACTGCAGTGATGTTTCAATGCTTCCATCACAACTGACCGGGGCTGTTTTAAGTTGTTCAATGAAAGACCTTCGGATCTCATCTTTCTTTAGCTTAATCACGTCGAATTTTTTTCCTACAGATTGTTCGCTGGGACGTTTATTAGCGGCAAGTTTCAGTCGAATGACCACGACGAAAAGATGGTGATCGTAGCCTATGTCAGCGGCCCTCTTTACTCGTATGTCCAGAAGACTCCCTCCCCATTTTCTGCTAATGCAAAAATGGTCGATTTGGTTTTCAGTGATGTTGTCTGGGAACACCCAAGTAGCTTTATGGCATGTTTTGTGTGGGAAAAGCGTACCTCTAACAACAAGACAGGCTGTATTGTAGGTGTCAAAGAGAAGCTCTCCATTGTCGGTTCTTATACCCAAACCATGTCTTTCAATCACGTGCTCAAGATTATGGTTTTTTGAGCCTACTTTGGCATTCAAATCACCCATAACCATTATGATATCGTTCTTGTGAGGACTTTTAATCGCTGCAGCGAGCTGACTGGTTTCTTTCGTTGCCAGCTCGGTGGGCGCGTATGCTTTGAAGATGATAATATTTGTAGCGGGGGTTGAAAATCTGCACCACATGAGCCTTTCGTTTACGGGTTTCCATTCCATCACTACCTTTACTGCATTTTTACTTAACAAAAATCCAACTCCATCCCTGTGGATGTCATTTTGTGCTCTACCGGAGTATAAAAACTTTTCGTCGTCAGATAGAATATATTCGCTGGCACCGTTTCATCTACACTTGCTTAATTCCAATATTTCAAGGTTAGATTTGTGAAATTCTCTTACGGCTTGATATATTTTGCCTGTATCATTAAGAGTTCGGAAATTCCAAGGATTTTAAAGTTTTGACGAAGATGAATCTTTTCTAACTATGCATGTTTCTTGCACCTTAAAATCCGACGTGCATGCTACCGAGGCAGGTGAATTAACCATATTCTGATCATGCTTCATTAGTATAATCTTCTCGGCAACTCCCCACACAGTAAGTTATAAGCTTAAGGCTGGATGCGGCAAGCGTTGCAAATATAGTGGCCAAATTCACTTTCAATTTCAGCCGCTAAATCTGGAACAGATGCAGACCTAGGAGCCGCTCACTCTGGGTGAAGCTCTTTAGGATTTCGACAAGAAGCTTATTTTAAGGTGGCATCGACTCGCCTTGTCATAGTCAGTTAATGGCATTGTGGGTTTTCTTTCAAGGCGCAATGCTGTCCAACGCTACGCCCTTCCACACCCTGGCTGGTCACCTGCTTTAAGCCGCCTCTTAGGACAGGCATGCTAACCTGACTCATATTTTGATCCCTTACCCTATCTATTGGTGAATCAAAATTTTATAATAACATGGATCCAAAACGCCTGTGAGAGGTTAGGCACGCCCTTGATTGCTACCAAATATTCTTTTCGGACCTTTTCCTTTGTTTTGACCTCAGCTTCGAAGAAGAAATATAATAAAACAAGAAATTTGAAAAATGCGATTTTTGAGATTGTATAGATAACAATTGACACGTTGACATATTGAGTTAATTCTTACTAAATGTATGAAATCTCCCACTGTGCGGCATTTTTACACGCAGCTATTTTGAAAGCAAACTCAATTAAAAAATTAATAAAAAAGTCGAAATAATTAAATTTTCCTTTGTTAAAAGCGGAAATGTCAGGAATATTGAAAGTGCGTTTTTTTTTGGTTTCCTCAAATACTTCAAAGAATTTTTGTTTTTGTTTCTGTCAAAGCAATAAAAGCTTTAGCCTTTAATTGAATAAAAGAGAGGGAAAAATGAGAAAAAAAAGCAAAGTCAAACAATTCAAATGTCAAAAGTTCAAACTTGTGGACATTTAATACACACGGGCGACATGAACACGAACCATAAGTGCAAAATAAGGATACCCATTTAAAAACGCATTACACATACACCGAAAAAGGGGTACCGACATATGTGTGGTGCACCTGATGGCCAATATGTTGAGGTAGAAAAATCTTTTTTTTTCCTACAATTAACTTACCCTATACACTTGCATACATACCTATACAACAAAACCAAAAATTGTGGTGTTTGTAATTCAATTTATTTAACAGCAGGTGCCAACAAATACAACAAGAAATTGTGAGAAGGGGTGAGGCGAGAGGTTACATAAGAAGATAATATAAAAGGCAAAAAGGATTGTAAAACAGCAAATTGAGTTGACCAGTTAATATACGCCCCCAAAGGAATGTTGAACACAAATAAACGAACACACATACGCTTTACAAATTCAGCTACGCACATACATATATAATTACAGACAACACCAATATGTGCACAAAGTGACGTGTCACTTTTAGTGTCTTTTAGTTGTTGTTTTTTTTTTCTTTTGCATATACATTGACCACTCCGCCACTGGTCAACTGCAAACATCAACAGCTGTGCGGCGTCTTTCTGTATTTTAATGAGTTTATTATGGCAATGAAATTAGTATAATAAAAAAAAACTACAACAACAACAATAACCAATACAAAAAAAAAAAAAAACATTTCGTATAAAAGTTTTTGCCATCCACTCACTCCTCCTTTACAACTTCCCTAACGTTGTAAGTTTTCTAATGAAAAAACTAACATGGCAGCGGTAGAGGAAAACAAAAAAAACAAATTCCCTAATGACATCCTTCTGAAAACTTGGGGGGCGAGAAGTAGTAGTCTTAACAGCAAAACTAACACTGGTCAACAGTAAAAAATTAGTTTTTGTTTACTCTTAAACTGGAGATTTTAACTTTTTCAAAGAATTCGATCCTCAATATTTTTCTTTATGTTTTTGAGGGGATTTTTAGAGTAATTTTTTAGGGTTCTTCAAGACATTCAAAATCGAAGCCCTGATAAAGACAGACAGTTGGAGCATACGAGATTACAAGAGTGTAGACCATCATATTTTTCGAAAGTCACTCTGTACAATATGCCAATTGAGTGGAGTTTTACCCTTTAATCGGCAAGATAGAAATATGAGCCGTTTATTTTGAAAGTGGCCTAAGTCCATTTCGAGG
This sequence comes from Calliopum simillimum, assembly GCA_951812925.1. NCBI lineage: Eukaryota > Metazoa > Arthropoda > Insecta > Diptera > Lauxaniidae > Calliopum > Calliopum simillimum. Next base: position 95,289,517 of record OX638371.1, read on the forward strand.
CAAAAGTAATGTCATTCACATTATGTGACGTAATAATCGGATTTTTGCCCGATACTATTTTTATACCCTACACCCAGGGTATAACGCAGAGAAGGAGGCGTGACAGATATAGAAAAGTATATATATTCTTGATCAGCGTCACCTCTTGAGTCGATATAGCCATGTCCATCTGTCTGGCTGGCTGGCTGGCTGGCTGGCTGGCTGGCTGGCTGTGTGTGGAAATACTTTTTTTGGGAAAACTAAGCAAGATAATTCAATGAAATTTGGTACACAGCCTTCGTCGTCAAATAAAGCTCGGGAGATTGAAAATAAACGAAATCGGTCAACGGACACGCCTACCGCCTATACAAAAAATATCTTCAAAATGCCACTTTTGTAGTATTTTTCACGATAATGCAACCAAAATACACATAAATACTAAGAATTGTAAGCGCAAGCTCTAAAAAAAAACTAGGTGAATTCAAACAAGAGGGCGTGGCACCTCTTATATAAGCAAAAGCTTCAAAACGCTGTATTGAAAGCGTTTTTTGAGATAATCGAACTAAATTTCAAATACTAAAAACTATAAATGCAAGTTTTAAGCATATACTGGATAAAATCGGACAAGAGGGCGTGGCACCTCTCATATAAGCAAAAGCTTCAAAACGCTGTATTGAAAGCGTTTTTTGAGATAATCGAACTAAACTTGACTCAAATACTAAAAATTATAAATGCAAGCTTTAAGCAAAAACTGTATAAAATCGGACAAGAGGGCGTGGCACCTCCCATATACACAAATGTATCAAAACGCTATACCAAAAGCGTTTCTTGAGATATTCGAACCAAATTTGACTCAGACACTAAGAATTATAAATGAAGGCTTTCAACAAAAATTGGGTGAAATCGGACAAGGGGGTGTGGCACCTCCCATATAAGCAAATGTTTCGAAATGCTATACTGAAAGTTTTTTGAAAAAATCCACCCAAATTTCACTCAAATACTAAAGACTATAAAGCACGCTCTAAGCTAAAATCAGACGAACTCGGACAAGAGGGCGTGGCACCTCCCATATGAGCAAAATTTCAAAAATTACTGCAGTGTATGGTATTTAATGTTTGGCCAGGCCAAAGGTTACACCCTTACTAGTTTAAACATAACGTTAATAATTTTACACAATGTGGTAAACTTTCTGTAATGACAGAATCCGATTTTAATCGTTCTGAATAAAATGCCAACTAATTCATATTATAACATTACTTTTGCTCCGAAATGGACTTAGGCCACTTTCAAAATAAATGGCTCATATGTAGTTTTGTATCCTAAAAATTTTGGTTTCGGTGCAATTTTGGCATGAGAAATACGAATCTAAGGTCTTTTTGATGATATCTTTTGTAGTTTGGACGCCAGGTGAGAAAAAAGAATGTCAGCCATATGGCCGGTCATCGGTTTATGAGTAAAAAAATTAAAAATTGGTTTTTTGTGTAAAAAAATTCATTTTATTTATTTATACAAACAAAGGTAAAAACTGAAAATATACACATTAGTAGCGAGTATGGCAGTATTTCCAACAGTTTTTGGCACCGGAGTTGCCATTTGGCATTTTGGAGCAGCACTAATTTTGGGCGGCCGAGCAACTGGTCTTTTTTGGGTAGAAGCGCATAGATCTTCTGCAATTTTGACACGAAACTGGAACAATCTCATAATTTTATCCGGTGAATTTTGTTCTTCATCTTGTGCAGAACCTTCTGCAGTTGATCTGCAATATAAAAGGAACGCATATATGGCAGCCATATCGAGAAAGTGATGGAAAATGAGCATCGTTCCGTAGTTTTTATGCGAGGCGAGGCCATCCCATGTAGAAGTCTATTAGGTCATCTCCCCCATATTCGAATTATATCCGCGAATAATTTGAGGATAGTCACCTCTTTAGTACTCTTTATTCTTCGTATCATAGCGTGCCGTTTTTGCTTCTTGTGTGTCTGCATTCGATTTTTCGAATGATTGAACTCCAACGTAAGTTGAACATAGCCTTACATTTTTGGTGTCCTAGAGAAGAAATATACTAAAAGTGTCAACGAAGTATAAAAGTTGTTGAAGCAGACATTGTGATTTTTGAAGTTCGGAATTGGTTGGGATGACCTTATGACAATATTGCTGGTAGCTCTAAGATCCAGTGTTCCTAGCAAGATGACATTATTTCCAGCACCATTATATATTTCGAATTGATATGAATATCTATTGGTATCAAACAAGACAAATAAATTTATTCCCCATGAGGCTTGTTCGGCATGTATTGACGTAAATGGTGCACCATTTTTGTCGAACACGACAAATTCGAATTCGAATTCGACAACGCACAAACGAGCATTCTTCGGTGTTGAGTCGAAGCGGTCATTCAAAATATTGGCCACTTTTTGAATTCAAAATAGCGAATCATATCCCACTTTACCTTTTTTGGATTCGATCGGCTTCATTTGAAAACCATAAATATTTTTTGATTTTTTCAAATTTTTTGAGTGTCATACACTCACCAATTTATCTAAATCCAAATTCGATCCAGCAAGACTCCATGTTAAGATAATGGAAAATAGCCATCAACAATAGAATTCCGTTATATTTTCGAATCTGAACAGCATCTATGTTGAATAGAGTGTTTGTGTTTTCGGAACAAGCATTACGATTGGTTTCGAGAAACAATCAAATCGATTAGTTCATCAGTGAAAAAAATAACAGAAATAGTCCATCGGCGTCTTTAAATTGTTCACTTCCTCTGGCAATGAAGTATTCCCTCGAAAAGCCACTTCATTAATTAGAACATGGAACTATTACGCCAGAGGATTGTTGTGAACTCGGTTGAATTTTTGTCAATCATATCTATGGATAAAATAGGGGAGATAAAGAAAATGGTATACAGTGTTTTTATCGACATACCTGTCAGAGTAAATCTACCTGCTGAAGGTATTGTTTGAGGTCCTATAGCTTCTACAACTAGTTTCAGGTTCAACGGTTGAATATCTTGTGTTGAAATTTCTTATGTTATTGGTATTGGTGTTGAGTAAAAAGACCCTTATAGGGAATTTAGTGTTCTGCAAAATGCAAGAAAATGTTTTTTTTTCTAGGACGAACCGTTTTGGAGATTTTTGGAAAAAACAATTTTTTTCAAAATTTCTTGTTTGTTACAAAAATATCTCCTAAACTATAGGTCATCTGATAAAAAAAATCAAGTAATTTTCTATAAACAAATTTTTTTACTTTAAGCGTGTGACTCACGGTTCATGAGTTATCGTAATTTTAAGCGCAACACATCACTCTGCCTATTCATAAACGGCACACACAATTTACTAATTTTTTTCAAATTTTGAGTTAGGATATCTCCTGAGTTATAAGTCTTACGAAAACAATTAAGAGGTCATTTTTATAGAAAATTGTATAAGCTAAAATATTAAGGCACAATATTTTTCTCTAAATGTAATCGTTAAAGAGATATTTGTAAAAAACTGATTTTGGGTGCCATTTTTCCAATATTGCGGCGAGAGCGAACACGATTCGAGGTAGCAAAGTTGAAATTCTGAAGGAGCACATCGTAGTCTATAAAATAACTCATTTGCAAAAACCCCGCAAAACTTTCCAGGTAAAACTACCAAATGACTGTACTATAATCACATTTAAAATTTTATTGAGTAATTATTTCGATATAGTAAAAAACAGACTTTCAGTTGCTTTCCTTAAAATGTTTCAAATTTCTTTCTTAAATCAAATGCCATGTTGCACAATGTAATCAAAATGATTACAAATAAATAAAAGTGACAACTTTTAGCAGCACAAAAGTAAGCAAACTCACGATAAGCAAATAGAAAGGAAAACTTTGCGTTTTCAATACACAAATGCAGACAAATAAACCAACACATTCGTCCAGAGCAAATGGCGATTGCCGTCAATACCGGAAAATTATGAACCCAAAGCGTAATGTCCTGTATTCATTTTGAAATAAAACAAATAAAGCAATAAAAATAATAACAGAAATAAAAGGGAAGAAATATATAGAGCGCAAGGACAGACAGAAGAAGAGAAAGAAAAAGAAAAAATACAAATAATGAACAGAAAACTTTTTACCTCATGATAAAAATAGAAAATGGAAACTACTCCTAGGTACTTATGAATTTTTATAGGTAATACGCTATATACTTATGTATGTGTGTTGTATTCCATGAAGTTGTAAATAATGGTTGCAAAATTTCATTCTTTTAGTGATATAAAATATAAAACATAGTAATACGTCATACAGAGACAAAAACTTTTTCAATTTCCGGTCGAAGGACACATTGAGCACATCGCGTGTGTATGTGTAAATGTTAAAATGAGTGATGTGCAGCGCCTTGCTTATACTATATTGATGGATGAATGTTGGTGTATACATATGTATGTTAACTTTGATGTTAACATTTTCATGCAAACATACAAATACGTATAAGATACACATGTAACCTTATGTTTCAGGTGCTTAAGACGCATCAGTGTTTCTAAATGGGATGAATAAGTTTTTTTGATTTTTAGTTAGATTGACAACTAATTTTAATCCACTCTCTTTGATTTTAGTTTGACGCTTTCATCCATATATTAAAATATAGAAAAATATTATAAAAGTACAATATTTTAAATTAGTTTGGAGATGTCATAAGTTTTTCCGGTTACTCAAAAGGCTTATGTACATTATACATATTGCAGTTATGTTTGTTGATATTTTTGCGAAATTTACTTCTTGAAATTGTAATGATATGAAGGAAATGTTTCAGTTCACATAGAATATAAATTTTTTTTTAAGAATTCACTATCTTTTAAACAAAATTATCTTTATTTGTATCTTTGCTCGGATAATATTTCTATTCAAGAGATAAAACTTTAATATTCTTGCACTCGAATCAAATTAAAACTGCAATCCAACGTATTAATGTTTTCTGTTGTAACATCTTGATGGAGCATAGTGTCCACAACTTTTCTGGTCTTTACAGTTCCGTCTATAGCTATCTTTTCCAGATCACTTTTGGTACACCTCTAATACTGCAGTACGTAGGCTGCTCGATATATTTCTGGCCTAGGCAACACAAAGTATTGCCAGGTGCAATCTGACATTTTTATTGGAAAGTTTGATATTTTTTAGCATAAACGTACTCAGAACGTTTTGACGTATGACCATCATTTGTGTTGTTTACAGTGACTTGAAAAAATCAATTTGGCAATAAAATGAAATTAACTCGTGAACATTTTCGCGCGATCATTTTTCACAACTTTCGACGTGGATTATCACGACAAGAGTGCATCGATGAAATTAAATCTTTGTATGGCAATGAAGCACCATCCTATAGCACTGTGAAAAACTGGTTTAATGAATTCAATCGTGGCAGACGCTTGCTCAAAGACGAATTCCGTGAAGATCATCCAAAAACGGCCGTTGTGGCAGAGAACATTGATGCCATGCGTGAACTGATAATGCAAGATCGTAATGTGACATACCGTAATATAGAAGCATTCTTGAACATTAGTTTCACTTCAATACATTTGAACACCTGGCCGTAAAAAAGGTGTGGAAAAAGTTCTTCGACAATTGGTTTGAGCGCATGCAAAAGTGTATAAATCATGCTGGAGAATACCTTGAAAATCAATAAAACCATTTTTCATGATAAATATTCGCATTTTCATTATTTGGCCAGAAATATATCGAGCAGCCCACGTATTTCCTGAAATAAAGCCAAAAACTAATGAGGAAATAATGCCAGAAAAATCTACATACAAAACTCTGGCACTATTTCCATTTTATTTTGGAAATAAAACCAAAAAATTAACTAGAAAACAACGCCAGAACATTTTTCTGGCGTTATTTCCAAAAGAAAACTGAAATAACGTCAGAATTTTGTATGTAGATTTTTTGGCGTTATTTCGAAAAAAATTTCTGGCGTTATTTCCGGAAGCCAAAATTGACTATAACGTGAAAGGCCACATCTAGCACACTGAAGTTCCTATTTTTGAAAAATATCGCTGATTTCGTCAAGAACAAATTAACAATGTCACTGATGCATCTACATACACTATGGATGTCAATTTTCGGACTTTTACTGATCCCGGGATTTTCGGGATTTTGAAACGCAATCCAGGGATTTCGGAATTAGTCCCGGAATGATATAATTTTTTAAAATGATCAAAAAATAAAAGTTTTTAATAAAAACGAATGTCTTTAAAGTATTGAGGGTTCAAAATCTATTAATTTTTCAATGACTTCAACTTTATTCAAATACAAAAATATATCATCTTTTACTTAAAATTTTTTCTTAAAATGAGATCTTAGGAAAATTAACGCGCTCAAAATTTTGTCTCCCAATCATGATCGAAGTTGGTTACATATAGTATATGAGCTTGTTTTTGAAAATTAATTGGCTTACATTTTGGTAAAAATTATGTTAAAAATTGATATCCGGCAAAAAAACGATTATCAGGGACATAATGTATATAGCATAAGAATGAAATGAAGAAAACCATCTTTCAGTCTCAATGCTCAAAAGTTTGTAGCGTGGATAGAAAATTATATGATTTTTAGAGATAATAGCTTCAATCTCCTGCATTAAAAAAAACGTCTAATTATCTTATTTAAACTTCAGACATGGTAAAAGTTTTCTGTTTGCAGTTTGGGTAAAATTTGAAAAAGCACTTTGCAGCTTTTCTTTCAAATTGTTTGGTTCTTTTGTAAATTGCTTATGTTGACGTTATCGTCACTTTCAAAGGCCCTTCCTCTAATGAAATGAACAAAATGATTTCCAATCCATTCATAATAGAGTTAAGGCACGATTCTTGAAAAAAGTGGTTAACTTGTTTTATAAATGAAATTTGAGTCTATTAAAGTCACTGAATTGACTAAATTTATACTTTTAAAAACGCACAGAAATCCCGAGATCCATCCCAACCGGTTCCAAATTTTACATTTTATGGATTCCGGAATATTTACAACTAATAAAAAGGCATTCTTACATTCTGACATTTTTATTATACACCAATATTTCCTTAACAAATACATTCGTCAAACAAAGGGATCGATGTGGTATCGCAAGTGTTGATGTGTTATTAAGAATATAGAACGTTTTAGTTCTGCTACTCAGTAAGAAATTGGACAGTGACTCTTTCGAGGATAATGCCTGATATCACAATAAATAATAATTGGTTGTTTTTGTTTGGCAGCAGGTCTCATATTAATTCCACTGATCAGACTTTTAAAAGGCAAACTGTAGGAAGTCTTTAAGGACGTATTATTCCAAATAAGCAATAAATAATATTCGAAAGGTATTCGGAAGTATTCCTGTTGGGTACTTTGTTTCATTTTGTATTCCATTGTATTTCAGTTGTTATTACAGCACCTCTACGGTCATTGCTCTACACTGATGAAAGTTGTAGTAAGTTCATTACATAAAATGTTGTGTTTTCAGTAAAAGACAAATCAATAAATGGAAAAAATAAAATAATTATAAAAGTGAAGAAAAGAAATATTAGCCCAGGAAAATTAGAATTTTTCTGCGAAATAATTCTAAGTGATTGAATTGCTATAAGTTCTAAATTAAGAAATGCACAGAATTTCGATTCCTGGTCATAATGACGAAAGTTCATAAAATTAGTATAATTTTCATATAGTTCATAATATAAGCTCATTTAACATTTTGTATGTCATATCACTGTGCGACAAAAAAAAAAAAAAATCCAATTTGTTTTGAAAAAGTAGGAATTGCCCATTGTCTATGCAAACGCTCGAGTTTACTACAGATAACCCCACAATTTAACCCATACAAATTTATTTGCTTGTGATCATGACAAGAATTACATTGCGGGTAGTGGGGTCTTCAAGCATAAAGAGAAATCTGCACTTAAACGTTGAGACGAATGACACACAGCTTGGGAAATATAAAGCTTATCAATTGAAGAACTGCATGTATTGCTTATTTTTCTTTTCATGTTAATTTAAAACATTTAGTATCATTCGTAAGTTTTCAGTAGTAGCTGTCGGACTAAAGTAAACATTTTCATAGAAATACTGTTTGTCTAGAGTAATCAATCTTGATATAATTTTACTTTGGTGAACAAAATTGGGTAAATACTTGTGAATTTGCTTACTGATTTGAATAAAAAATAATTTTTTTTAGCACAACTTCCATATAATATAATATCAAGTGATTGCTGAGAAATCGTAAAAACAACAAAAACGTGTGTGTAATGTTACAACAGATATATCTTAAGGTATATAGCAATTTGTTGCTAACATGCCTGCTGTTAAACCCAATACTATCACTCAGATTTGAGGATGATTATGATATTAAACACTGTGTTGAGTATATGACAAACAGCACGCAATGTGAGTGCTCAACTGTAAATTACGATCATTTATATGGATGTCCCACCATGGAACCAGTACCGCAAATAGAAATGAAAATAAGTCCATATCGCAAAAATCATGCGAATGTAGAAATCGTGTGCAATCATAACGAATACAAATCTCTGCCTGCAATGAAAATTGGAGTTGTAGATTTATTACATATGATGCATTGTCCATTTCCAAATGGATCCATTGCACATACGATTTACGATCAACTGGAAATTAGTGATTTAGCTTTCCTTACATTCTTCAATGCCAATATTTCCACATCAAATTTTTCACACAAACATTTAAGTGGTCTGAGAAATTTGGGAATACTGACTTTCAACGCCACTGACTTAACACAAATGCCAGAGGATATTTTCACGGATTTGCCAAAACTTAATTCGCTGTATTTACTATCTAGTAATGTGCGGCTAACGGCAAACACTTTTGCTGCATTGGAAAATCTAAGGGTACTCATTTTGAGCGATAACAAACTGCAGCAACTGCCGGTGGGCGTTTTTTGGAATCAACATAAGTTGGGAGTACTCAAAATGGACAACAATCTGCTGCATAATGTTAGCAGTGATTTTTTTAGAGATGTAACAACTATAAAACTGCTTGATCTCAGCTCTAATGGCATTGAAACTTTAGAACCAGATGTCTTTTCTTCACTCACGAATTTAGAAAACATTGAACTTAGCAGTAATCATATAGAGGAATTACCAACGATGCTTTTTTCTGAAAACAAACAGCTACTTACAGTGCGTGTAAGCAATAACAGTCGGTCACTTAAAGCGACGGCGTCATTTGCCAATTTGAGAAATTTGGAGACTATAGACGTAACCTGTAACACAACTATAACTGATGATGGGCAATTTTTGGATAATTCAAGACTAGTGCTCACAATGAATTCAAGGGGTTTTCATAAGAAAACCTTTCGCATAAATTGTGGTTTGCCGGAAATACCAGCTGATTTGCTCGCCAATACGAGCATGTTCACCGAAATATCGTTGGCAAGAAATGCTCTAACAATGTTGCCAGCAGAATTATTTGCAGGTCAGGAACATTTGCTAAAATTAGATTTGAGTCATAATAGACTACAAACACTACCGTATGGTTTATTTAAATCGACATTTTACATGGTTGCACTTAGACTATCGCACAATCAGCTGACTGAGATATCGAGTGAAATTTTTTATTATTTTCATCTTCTTGTGTGGCTTTATCTGGACAACAATCATATTTTGACTATCGATTCGAGAGCATTTATGCGTTGCGCAGAATTACGTTATATTAATTTGGAAAACAATCGTATTAGCATAAGCTACGAGCGACTTAGTACCCCATTTTATTTCCCTGAGAATGTAGAAACTTTAAATTTGCGCAACAATAGCGTGAGCCATATTTTTAGCGTTTGGTGGGATGGACTGATGGAACTGAAAGAACTCGACCTAAGCCATAACTCAATTCGATATTTGAGCCCCAACAACTTATACCAAGAAACATATGTTAGACTCAGCATTAATTTGAGCTACAATAGAATACGCAAAATCCGCTATGAATTCAGGCCAAAGTCTACATTTGACAGCAACCCCTTCACATTCGCCACATTGCAGCTCAATAATAATCCCTTACATTGTGATTGCGATCTACTGCCATTTATACAATACGTACGTGGCGAACTGCCGAATGCTGTTCCATTGAATCTCATACTGGATCAATTAGTCTGTGCTAAGCCTGATGAAATGCGGGATTTATATGTGCGTAACGTTGAACCAAATGCCATACTTTGCCCCTTTGATTTCAAGCGTATTGCACCCACTGTACATTGTCCATATGGCTGCAAATGCTGGAAACGTATTCATGATCCGGTACTTATAGTTAATTGTAGCAGCAGCAATTTGACCGTGGTGCCCGAGCTACCGCTTCTTCAACCGCTCGCGCTCAAGCACATTGAACTGGACGTTGAGAACAATCGACTACGCATGCTACCAAAAGTCACCAACGCCACCACTGGTTACAGTGCTGTTACACAAATTTATGCCGCTGGAAATAATATCTCGCAAATTGATATCGATAACTTGCCAGTGCATCTTGCGCAGCTCGATCTGTCACGTAATAACCTCAAGGGACTTGATGAAAATGTGCTCAGTTTTTTCAAGCAAAGTAGTACACTCAAAAAGATTGGTCTCTCCCAAAATCCTTGGAATTGTGAATGTGAAAACAAACCCCTACTACAGTTCATCAAAGAGGCCAACACAAAACTTACCGATATTGATGAAATATATTGTGCCAGTCCAGTAAAAAGTAAGATGATCATCAGCGACATGTGCTACAATGATCAGGCCCTAACGCTAGGGATTTTATTTTGTTGTCTTGCAATTACGCTAATTGCGGCCCTGTATTACAAATATCAAACCGAAGTGAAGATCTACATGTACAAGTACCATTTATTTCCATGCTGCGTCAATGAAATCGAACTGGATAAGGATAAGCGTTACGATGCTTTCATATCGTACTCACACAAAGATGAGAAATTCATTGCGGAGCATTTGGTGCCCGAACTTGAAGTACGTGGTCCCATATGTTTCAAATTGTGCGTACATGTACGTGATTTTATCGTAGGCGAATGCATTCCCGATCAAATAATACGTGCCATCGATGAGTCAAGACGTACCATTGTGGTCTTGTCAAAGAATTTCATTGAATCAGTTTGGGCGCGCATGGAGTTCCGTTTGGCACATCAGGCCGCATTGAATGAAAAACGTTCGCGTGTCATTGTTATTGTTTATGATGAAATTGGCGATGTGGAGTTATTAGATCCAGATCTTAAGGCATATCTGAAAATGACAACATACCTGAAATGGGGTGATCAATGGTTTTGGGATAAGCTACGCTATGCTATGCCGCATCGTTCCAAAAAAGTGGTAAATTATGACATACCATTAACAGTGAGATGCAATGAAATTGAAAAATCGAAATTAAATGGAATATCGACACTAAATGAGAGTACAGGAAAATAGTTGTAAGTTGAACTGAATACGCGATGATCTGCCAAAGCAATATACAAAGCTATGTATCAGAACTATCTATATAAGTATTTTAACATTATGGCTTAAAGGCTGAAACAATTGTGATAATGTTATTAATTCAATAAAAAATTTTTGATTTTTATATGAAATTTCAATTTCGCTTGATTTTTTATACGTCTACATATAATTTTTGGCATTAGGTTAAAGAATCTTATGCTATATTTTATGGAAGTGCTCTCTTTGTTGCAAATAAGCACTACGTAAAATTTGGTCCATTTCAGTCAGAGCATACATATATGCAGCAAACCATTTTAAAAACCGGAAAGTGGTCCTGAAAATGCAAAAAATGTTTATTTTATAATTTAAACTGTTAAACTTTTTATATAGATTTGGAGCCGCTAAATTTCAATGTGCAATATATTTCTCTGTAAGCTCTGTAATTTTGAAGATAATGTCCATTCCATTTCGTATCCTTATTTTCCACCTTGAATAGACAATATCTTCAAAACTACAGAGCTTGCAGATAAATAAATTGCAGATTCAAACTGAGCGGCTCAGAATCCATATTAAAAGTTGACCATCTTAAATTTAGAACAAAATATTTTTCTATAGGGTGTATTGCATAATGTTACGGAGCTTCTGGGAGGTAAAAGAGGAGATCTAGACTAACATAAAATTGCACCTTGGGGTGGGATCTAAAATGTACCCATGAGGAGTTATATGGTTAAAACTAATTTTCTGACTTGTTTCACAAAAAAAAAAAAAAAATTAAAAATATTTTTGGATCACCCTAACGTTTTGGAGAAAACATTTCTATGACAAAGTTTTAGTTAATTGTATGAGCTTTAAGATAGCGTATATGATTTATAGGGTTTAAAAAAATTTTGCAAAGTTCTGAACCTTTAAAGTTGTTATTTTAATTTTTCTTTCCTAATTTTTGACTTTGGAGGCCATTTTAGTATGAAAAAGGTTCTAATAACATGTCTTTTTATAATTTTTTTTTGAAATTTCTGTTACATTTCCTTTAATTTGGTGGTAAATTTGTTACACCAAATTTTTAAGTTGACGTCGAAAAAAAATACTTTTCTACACAATACACGCATGCGTTGCGCTGCATATGATATGCGAGCTACAAGCGCTGCCCGGATTATTGTTGAAAAGTATTTTTTTCTGACCTCAAGCTAACAAATTAATAAGACAAGTGTGCTAACAAATGAAAGAAAATTGAACAAGAATTTCAAAAAAAATAATAAATGAATATTTTAATAGGACGGTTTTCATACTAAAATGGCCGCCAAAGTCAAAAATTAGGAAAAAAAAAGAAAAATTAAAATATCAACGTTAAAGGTCCAGAACTTTGCGAAATCCTTTAAAACTCTATAAACTATATGTACTATCTAAAAGCTCATACAATTAGATAAAACTTTTCTATAGAAAATCAGTTTTAAATAACTCCTCAGGGGTACATTTTAGATCCACCCCAGATGCAATTTTTTTAATCAAGGCCTCTTCTATCATCTCAAGGAAGCTTCGTAGCTTTAATAATAATGCTGTAATTAATGCTTATAATTCAATTTTTAGTGCTTTATTTCTGAGAAGAAATCGAATAATAATTATTTTAACTAACTACCAAAAAATCGCGTGTCAAGTGTTTTGTGGTGTGAGCTTACTGTTCTGTGTTTTTGAGTAAAAACAACAACATTACAAAAACAAGGCAAAATGCATAGGTAAAAAAACCAAAAAATTTTGTTGGTAGGTTGGTTTTCGATAAGTTTCGCCCATAACCATATGGAATCTTCTGTCGAATTCACCTACAAACCAAGAACTCGACCAAGCATGCTTTATTCATTTTTTGCATAGATTAGACGAGAATCACTGCAAAAATTCAATGCAGCATATGCAAAGTTCTAATATTTTGTTTTTTTCCCTGTTATGCATCGCCCCGCTGTTTGTAAGTCGTTGATATTATACTTTTCTTGCAAAAAAAAAAAAAAAAAAAAAAAATATTATTTTATTTTCTGAAAAAAATATTTTTAAGAATAAAAAAAACCAATATAGATTTAAAAGTGACCAGTATAAATTAACAAAGTACTGCCACACCAACATTTATTTTTTTTTTTAGTTAAAAACTTTTTATGTTATGTTAAAAACAGGTGGCAGCCCTGGAAGATTAATTCATAACAATCATCTGCACATAGAAACGCATCCATTAATAAATGGAACTGTTTCGCAGTCACGTTTCTCATATCCGTTTCTATAGACAAAAGGAAACTTTTCCCAATTCCGTTTCTCATACCCGTTTCCATGAGCAAAGCAAGCAAACGGGTTTCAGTTGCGAAACGGGTCTCAGTTGAGATACGTTTCTCATATCCGTTTTCAGTAGAAACGGGTCCCAGTTGAGAAACGCATTATACACGTTCCCATGAGAAACGTTTTTTTTTAATAAACGGGTACCCGGGAATCTCGTGTACCCGTTTATCCGCCAGCTCTAGTTCGAACCCGACCTCAGACAAAAAGCTAAATTTTTCAATTGCTACGTGGCAGTAATCGAAAAATATATCATCATAGCCCGTGCTCATAGGCGAGGAGCCGGCAATACTAAAAGTGCCGTCATCGCGGATTCTGAAATTTTTAATGCAAAATGGTAGTTTACACTAAGACGAATAAGAAAAGCTTGGTCAGCATGGCTATAGCCTGGCAGAAATATTTTTAATTGATTTTTGAATTATTAAATTTTCGGAATGTTTTGCCGTCATCGCGGATTTTGATCAATCTTAATATTAATCGATGGCAAATATCATAACCATTCAGAAAAAATCCGCCCGAACAAATTTTTTTTGCCGAAAAAGACCGGCAGACCTAAAAAAAAAAAAAAACAAATTTCCGTGATAACAGAGAAATTGTACCCACCATTAAAATAGGTCTGCCGGTCATTTTGGGCAAAAACAATTGGTCGGCCGGATTTTTTCTGAATGGTTATGAAATTTACCATCGATTAATATTAAGATTGATCAAAATCCGCGATGACGGCAAAACATTCCGAAAATTTAATAATTCAAAAACCATTTAAAAATATTTCCGCCAGGCTACAACCATGCTGACCAAGCTTTTCTTATTCGTCTTAGTGTAAACTACCATTTTGCATTAAAAATTTCAGAATCCGCGATGACGGCAATTTTAGTATTGCCGGCTCCCGGACTATCAGTAGTTTTCTATTTTTCCTAAATTTTCACAATTTTCTATGTTGAAAAATACACGGAATTTTGAGTCTTGCAAATAATGACTAAAGTTCATAAAATTAGTATGGTTTTCATATAATCAATATAAACCCATTTAACATTTTGTCATTCATGTCACTGTGCAACAAAAAAATCCAATTTGTTTTGAAAAAGTAGGAATTACCCATTATCTAAGCAAACGCTCGAGTTTACTACAGATAACCCCACAATTTATTTGCTTATGATCATGACACGAATTAAATTGCGGGTAGTGGGGTCTTCAAGCATAAAGAGAAATCTGCACTTGAGCGTTGAGATGAATGACTTGACGCATAGCTTGGGAAATATAAAGCTTATCAATTGATGATCTGTAAATTAAAAACATTTAGTAGCATTCGTAAGGTTTCAGTGGTAGCTATTGGACTAAAGTAAATTTTTTCACAGAAATACTCTTCGTCTAGAGTAATTAATCTTGACATAATTTTATTTTGGTGGACAAAATTGGGTAAATACTTGTGAGTTTACTTACTGATTTAAATAAAAAAACTAATTTTTATAGTACAACTACCAGGTAATCTAATGTCAGGTGATTGCTGAAAAATTCTCAAATCAATAAAAAAACGTGTAATGTTGCAACAGATATATCTTAAGATATATAGCAATTTGCTGCTAACATGCCTGCTATTAAACCCAACACTATCACTAAGATTTGAAGATGATTATGATATTAAATACTGTGTTGAGTACATGACAAACAGCACGCAATGTGAGTGCTCAACTGTAAATTACGATCATCTATATGAATGTCCCACCATTGAACCAATACCGCAAATAGAAATGAAAATAAGTCCATATCGCAAAAATCATGCGAATGTAGAAATCGTGTGCAATCATAACGAATACAAATCTCTGCCTGCAATGAAAATTGGAGTTGTAGATTTATTACATATGATGCATTGTCCATTTCCAAATGGATCCATTGCACATACGATATACGATCAACTGGGAATTAGTGATTTAGCTTTCCTTACATTCTTCAATGCCAATATTTCCACATCGAATTTTTCACACAAACATTTAAGTGGTCTGAGAAATTTGGGAATACTGACTTTCAACGCCACTGACTTAACACAAATGCCAGAGGATATTTTCACGGATTTGCCAAAACTTAATTCGCTGTATTTACTATCTAGTAATGTGCGGCTAACGGCAAACACTTTTGCTGCATTGGAAAATCTAAAGGTACTCATTTTGAGCGATAACAAACTGCAGCTGCTGCCGGTGGGCGTTTTTCGGAATCAACGTAAGTTGGGAGTACTCAAAATGGACAACAATCTGCTGCATAATGTTAGCAGTGATTTTTTTAGAGATGTAACAACTATAAAACTGCTTGATCTAAGCTCTAATGGCATTGAAACTTTAGAACCAGATGTCTTTTCTTCACTCACGAATTTAGAAAACATTGAACTTAGCAGTAATCATATAGAGGAATTACCAACGAAGCTTTTCTCCGAAAACAAACAGCTACTTACAGTGCGTGTAAGCAATAATAGTCGGTCACTTAAAGCGATGGCGTCATTTGTCAATTTGAGAAATTTGGAGACTGTAGACGTAACCTGTAACACCACCACAACGACTACAACTGATGATATGCAATTTCTGGATAATTTGAGATTAGTGCTCACAATGAATTCAATGGGTTTTCATAAGAAAACCTTTCGCATAAATTGTGGTTTGCCGGCAATACCAGCTGATTTGCTCGCCAACACAAGCATGTTCACCGAAATATCGTTGGCAAGAAATGCTCTAACAACATTGCCAGCAGAATTATTTTCCGGTCAGGAACATTTGCTAAAATTAGATTTGAGTCATAATAGACTAAAAACACTACCGTATGGTTTATTTAAGCAGACATTTTACATGATTGCGCTTCGATTATCACACAATCAGCTGACTGAGATATCGAGTGAAATTTTTTATTATTTTCATCATCTTGAGCGGCTTTATCTGGACAACAATGATCTTTTGACTATCGATCCAAAAGCATTTATGCGTTGCGCAGAATTACGTTTCATTAATTTGGAAAATAACCGCATAAGCATAAACTACGAGCAAATAGAATCCTATCCCTATGTTGACACCCCATTTCGTTTTCTTCAGAAACTACAATCTTTGAATTTGCGCAACAATAGCGTGAGCACTATTTTCAGTGATTGGTGGGATGAACTGAGTGAACTGAAAGAACTCGATTTAAGTCATAACCGAATTCTATTACTCGACCCCAGCGACTTATACCAACGAACAAATGTTGGACTCAGCATCAATTTGAGCTACAATAGAATACGCAAAATCATCTATCAATTCTGGCCAAAGTCCACATTTGACATCGCCGCCACTACATCATTCGCCACATTACAGCTCAGTAATAACCCTTTAGTATGTGATTGCCATCTACTGCCATTTATACAATACGTACGTGGCGAACTGCCGAATGCAGCTCCATTGAATCTCATACTGGATCACTTAGTCTGTGCTAAGCCTGATGAAATGCGGGATTTATATGTGCGTAACGTTGAACCGAATGCCATACTTTGCCCCTTTGATTTTAAGCGCATTGCACCCACTGTACATTGCCCACATGGCTGCAATTGCTTGAAACGTATACATGATCCGGTACTTATAGTTAATTGTAGCAGCAGCAATTTGACCGTGGTGCCCGAGCTACCGCTTCTTCAACCGCTCGCGCTCAAGCACATTGAACTGGACGTTGAGAACAATCGACTACGCATGCTACCAAAAGTCACCAACGCCACCACTGGTTACAGTGCTGTTACACAAATTTATGCCGCTGGAAATAATATCTCGCAAATTGATATCGATAACTTGCCAGTGCATCTTGCGCAGCTCGATCTGTCACGTAATAACCTCAAGGGACTTGATGAAAATGTGCTCAGTTTTTTCAAGCAAAGTAGTACACTCAAAAAGATTGGTCTCTCCCAAAATCCTTGGAATTGTGAATGTGAAAACAAACCCCTACTGCAGTTCATCAAAGAGGCCAACACAAAACTTACCGATATTGATGAAATATATTGTGCCAGTCCAGTAAAAAGTAAGATGATCATCAGCGACATGTGCTACAATGATCAGGCCCTAACGCTAGGGATTTTATTTTGTTGTCTTGCAATTACGCTAATTGCGGCCCTGTATTACAAATATCAAACCGAAGTGAAGATCTACATGTACAAGTACCATTTATTTCCATGCTGCGTCAATGAAATCGAACTGGATAAGGATAAGCGTTACGATGCTTTCATATCGTACTCACACAAAGATGAGAAATTCATTGCGGAGCATTTGGTGCCCGAACTTGAAGTACGTGGTCCCATATGTTTCAAATTGTGCGTACATGTACGTGATTTTATCGTAGGCGAATGCATTCCCGATCAAATAATACGTGCCATCGATGAGTCAAGACGTACCATTGTGGTCTTGTCAAAGAATTTCATTGAATCAGTTTGGGCGCGTATGGAGTTCCGTTTGGCACATCAGGCCGCATTGAATGAAAAACGTTCGCGTGTCATTGTTATTGTTTATGATGAAATTGGCGATGTGGAGTTATTAGATCCAGATCTTAAGGCATATCTGAAAATGACAACATACCTGAAATGGGGTGATCAATGGTTTTGGGATAAATTACGCTATGCTATGCCGCATCGTTCCAAAAAAGTGGAAAATTTTGACATACCATTAACAGTGAGATGCAATGAAATTGAGAAATCGGAATTAAATGGAATATCGGCACTAAATGAGAGTACAAAAACGTAGTTAGGGAAATAATTGAAAGTTGCTCAGAATACGCGATGATCTGCCAAGGCAATATACAAAGCTATCTATAAGAACTATCTACAATATATAAGTATTATAACATTATGGCTTAGAGGCTGATTGTGATAATGTTATTAATTCAATAAAAAATTTTTGATTTTTATATGAAATTTCAATTTCGCTTGATTTTTTATACGTCTACATATAATTTTTGGCATTAGGTTAAAGAATCTTATACTATATTTTATGGAAGTGCTCTCTTTTTTTGAAAATAAGCACTACGTAAAATTTTGACCATTTTAGAGCATATATGCAGCAAATCATTTTAAAAACCTGAAAATGGAAAAAATTTTTATGTTAAAATTTAAGCTGTTAATTTTTTCGTTTATGTAGATTTTGAGCCACTAAATTTCAGTGAGCAATTTATTCCTGTGAAAGTTCTTTAATATTCAAGATATGGGCTATTCCATTTCATATCTTTATTTCCCACCTTGAATAGACAATATCTTCAAAACTACAGAACTTTCAGAGAAATAAATTAAATAAATAAAAAATAAATAATTTAAAGAAATAAAATAAATAAATAAATCCATATTGAAAATTGACCATCTTAAATTTAAAACAAATTTTTTTTTCCATATTCAGAACCACTTTTCGGTTTAAAATTGGTTTGCATAAAATGTTCTCTGAAATGAACCTAATTTTATAAATGTAGTGAAATGCTATAAAAACCGAGCCGCGATGTCAAGATGGAAGTTAAATCGTTGCCATATTCGCACAAAAACTATATTTTTTTAAAGGAATCGATTAGAATGGGTAAGATTTTACTTCATATGCATGAATGTGTATGATTCTCAACAAATTTAATTGAAAGTCTACTTAAGTACACGTATCTGGCACACAACTTATGGTCGTGTCGATATTGAAACTTCCCAACAAACAATTTTATAGTTTTAACAATTAAACGCTTGGAAAAAGTTAATTTCAAAGTGTTTTCATAACCAATTTGCAAACGTTCAGAAAATGTTGTTTTTTCGAATTTTTACAATTGATTTGTAAGGTTAAACAATTTAAAAATATTTATTTCCAAATGTTTCGAAAAATTTTTATTTATTTTTTTTTTTCAATGACTTATCTAGCTAAGTAAAACACAAGGCATTAGAATCATAACTGGTATGTTAGGTCAGCTGATTAGATTGTCGACTCATAACTTGGAAGTCATAGGTTCGATTCTCAGTAAACATAAATTTTTATTTTTTATTTTTAATTGAACACAAAAATTTTTGGAAAATGTTGTTTAATGAACTGACAAAATTTTAATTGAAAAATTTAAAAAAACAATTTAGAAATACTGAATAAATACATTCGGAAAATATTGCATCAAAACATTTATAATAAGGTTGTTCCAAATTATTTTCACAAGCTTGCTATGAAGGGTCCAATTTCGATTATTAAATTATTAAAATTCAAAAATTTTCAAACAATTGGCAATTTACGTATAATTTCCAAACGAAATGTTTGCTTCAATAAGCGTATAATAAGTTATTTTCCAAAAGTTTTTATTTGTTGGGTTCGTGGATCTGTTAAGAATGGGTATTTCAAACTAATAATACAAGGACATTGCTTCAAATGTTAGTTCTCTTTCAAACGATGTCTAATTTGTTCTTCAAAATTCTTTAGCAATCAGCTTTTTTAGAAGTTAGTTTTCAAACAAATATAGTGTATGGGAAAATCTTGAAATGGATTATTTTATAATTCGTTCTTTTTTTTTCCCCTAAATTGATTTTGAAGTTTGAGTTCTTTCTTGTTACCAAATAAAAAAAAAAAAAAAAAATGATTAATTATTCCTAAAGCTTGTCCAATGCTTTATGCAAAGCGGAAAGAATACACGCAAACATTTTTGTACATCGTGTTGCTTTATAAATCAAGCAGGGCTGTATTTGGGCTAAAAAGAGCCTGCGGTAGGAAAATTTTAGTAAGAACATAGTCTTTATTTCTAAAGCACCCTTGGTTAAAAAAAAAATGATGCAGATATCGTTTTTAAAATTTCTTCTCGCAAAACTGTTTTCCTTACTAAGAACGTCACTGCTTTTATCCTGTCAGAAAGTTGCTGTCATGCACCAAACAAAATGTTTCCGATGTCAGTTGAACGAAACGTAAGTTGCGTGTGTTTTAATTTTTTCCGGATTTTTTGCAAAAAAATTTTGTTAAGAAAAAGTTTTATTTATATTCAATATAGGTAAGTGCTAAGTATTGCGAAATAAGTGTTTAACTGCGTAAATTCACAAAGTTTCCCCCATTTAATTTTAAGAATTTTGTAATTTCTAAAAATTGGCCAGTGTGGTGTAGTCGGGATTCGCTAAAGTGGTATATGAATATTTCTTGTTATTCTTAACATTATTTGTTTGCTGTTTATATTTTTATAAAAACTATGAGTTTGAGAACCAATGTAAACATTATCATGAACTTATTTCATACCTTTCAAATTTTATATTTGGTTATATGGTATAAGTATACCACATTACCCTACTTGTATGTATCACATTACCCGCCCACTTTACAAGTATTGATCAGTATATATACCACATTGCCCTACCATACCCATTACCTGCCAACTTTTTGAAAACAGCTTTTTTGACATTTTTCAGATTTTGCTCAGTAATTTTTTTGAATGAAATTGGACACATTTTATTGAAAAATATTTTGTAGCCAATACTTCACTGATCAGCATAAAAAAATTTGGCTGAATTTGATCTAAAAGATCTCTTGCAAATTTCAAAAAAAGATTACCTACACCACAATAGCATCAGTTCCCCTACTCCTGAAACTTACTCTTTTGGTCGTGAGCAACTGATATATTATCGGGCTACTCACGACTTAATGCAATGGCTACCCTCTCCACCCTCGCTATTGTCTACCTTTCTGTATCTCCTTTGTACTTCGGAGAGAAAGGGAGCACTCCTGCGACCAACTGATTTATTATTGGGCTTGATCGTGAGGCTGTTCCCCCTAAATTCCCCTTGTTTCGTTTACTTTGCTGCTATTTGCATACACTTCTTCATTTAAAACTAGTTCGCAGTAGTATCGGGCTACTCGATTGAGCGACCCCTCACCTTTGTACCAACCACAGGCAACAGATTTATTATCGGGTTACGTGTGGTTAGTGCCGCGGTCTGTATACCCCACTACTACTACAACTAGTTTAACTCATCAAATACATTGCTTCCTTGCTGCCTACCGCCTTGTCTGCTACTGCTGTTGTTCACCGGTTGCCGGCCACGCAAAGACTGTCCCGATTTAATATGATGTGCCTAAATTTATTGCTATTTATTTGACAG
Organism: Calliopum simillimum; assembly: GCA_951812925.1. Classification (NCBI taxonomy): domain Eukaryota; kingdom Metazoa; phylum Arthropoda; class Insecta; order Diptera; family Lauxaniidae; genus Calliopum; species Calliopum simillimum. The sequence goes on from OX638371.1 coordinate 95,311,301, forward strand.
CGAACAAGTCTACTGTCAGCTGTGTGCCAAAAACAGCTGATGCGCAGTGTTGCCGTTTGCGTTTCTTTTGTTAATGTGGTGGGGATTTTACCCTTAACTAATTTTATGGTTATCTCTTCTTAAAAAATAACTTAATTAATACTTATAAAGTTGTTTTAATTAATAATAATATAAATTAATTATAAATTGATAGAAAAGAATTTGATATAAATTATAATATTACGAGCGATGATTTGTAGGAGGAAAACGCGGCTCTTTGAGTTTAAGATAAACTTTAATTTGAATAGTAATAGCCAAAAGCTAAATGTACAAAGATAATGCCCGAGAAATCGGCTTAGTAAGCGCATAATGAGTTCTATTGAATTTGAACATGGAATAGGACAAACTGACGCGACGATCATGCACGGATATTAAAACCGACTTATTTTAACAATATGGTTAGATATAAGATCACGAATAAACAAAAGAGAATGAATCTTCTTTCTATGTAGACTCGAGAGATTTAAATCCGTATAGTAAGCATCGCATTCTATGCTGACTGCGCTGGGCTTAGTGATTTGAGCCGCTGACACCCTTGCCTTAACTTAAAAAACAAATATGAAAATCCGGCCCTGAAACCAACACACCCTATGACATAAACTTAGTTAGAATTTTTTTTTTTACATTTTCATGGTAACTTTAGGACATGCAGCAGCTAACTGCCCGTGACATTTCTGTCAAAAGCGTGTGTTTGTGTGTGTCTGTGAGTGTGTGTGCGGGTGAAATAAAAACAAACTCATTCGCTTGACATAAATTGAGCATAATTTCAATGTTGGCATATTAATCATGTTTGTTGTTGTTGTTGTTGTTGTTGCTGTTGCCCTTAGAGTTGGCAAAAACATTTTGTTAACTTTTCTATGTCAGCCATTTTTTATGCCCTCGCAGATGATTCGAATTTTATTCAGTTCTTAAATGTATATGCAAATGATTTTTCTTTTTAAGTTGCATTAAAAAATGTTTTTCAACTTTTTGCGCTTGGAAAAAGTAACTTTTATAATCATTAATAAAATTGTCTGTGTTGCTTTCTCTCTGTAATTTCCACAGTAAATACGTCAATGCAGAGTTTTTTAGTTTTAGTAGGAGTGGAAAAGGTCAATTTCCTTTTTTTTCTACTTTCATGCTATTTTGAAATACTTAGTAACGCACAGCCTTCAAGTTGTCTTCCAATTTGATTAACTGTTTGATTCTGTTTTTTCCTTTTTGAAATGTTGAAAGTGTGTTTGTCATTAATTTGCATGTTGTACTATGTGCAAGTCATATAATCCATCAATCAGTCAATCAATAAATCATGCAATCAGTGTTAGTCTGGCTTACAGGTATTAATCAGCATTATTTCATGTTGCATGTAATTTGTTTCGGAGTCATGGATTTTAAAGGCATTTTTTTTGGATTTTCAAGGTTGCCTATCTAATGCATACACAACGTAGCTTGCTCAACCTTATGCAAGTTGACAATGACAGTGATGAAGGATATATGTGAAAAGTGTCAATTTCTAATGGTGCATTTCCTATTGGCGGTCTTTTGAAGCAAGTGGTATGACTTTGAGCAATATTTAAGTAAATACCCTTTAGTTAGGAAGCTAAAAAGCCAACTCCTGAAATTCGCATTGTTAAAAAAACTAGCGTTTCCCGTAGTGCATTGCTACACCTTTTCTTAAACAGAGGGCGGGACATCTCCAATTTAATGAAACCAAAGAATGTAAATTGTTCCAATGCAAATTAAGTATGTATGAGCGTTACATAATTTCAGATATCATTTTTAGGGTCATGGCACCGCTCATTATGTCAAAAAAATGTTGAAGTGATAATTTTTAACAAAAAAAATTTTTGGGACGGTTGTGTGCTACTTTAGAAAATTTGCTAAAAATGGGAAAATATGAAATCAAACGCAAAGAAATGGAGAAGAAATAGCCCAGGAAGATAAGACGAAAAAAGAGCTTCTGTGCGAAAAAATTCCCAGTGGAAATTTTTCACCGGAATTGTCTTTATTTATGCATTATACACAAACTGTGAAAAGTCCATTGCAAAGTCGTGTGCGCATAAAAAGTTATTAAGGCTCAAAGGTCGCTAAAATCAGTTTTTTGCAAATATCTCGCTAATGCTAACTTTTACAGAAAAATGTTGGGCTCCAATTTTGTAGCACAGGAAATTTCCGACAAAAGTACGTTAAAAGTATTTGCGTACGACTTCTAGTTTAGGAGATCGACCAAATTAAAAAGTTGTTAACAGTTATGATATGAAATACTACCAATGAGTTCATATTAAAATATCTTACTTTTTAAATTGCAATAACTCTTCAATGAGAAGTTGAACAAACAAAATTAAAATGCCGTTTGAAAGATAATTTAATTTTCTATATACCGTGCAAATTTTTTTTTTCGAACGGCTCATGACCTTAAAAATATTCTTGAATAACCGTTAAGGCTTCGAAATTACTGGTTTTTTAAGGATATCTGCGAATTGGTAGTACTACGATAAAAAGTAATGGGACCAAATTTATAGAGAATTACAAGATCTACAAAAAATAAGCGATATATGTACACATAGAAGTAACCGTATAGAAGATATTCAATAGAAACCGGGTTTTTGGCATTTTAAGGGTTTTTTTGGAATATCTTCTAAACGGTTACTTCTATGTTTACACATTTCGCTTATTTTTTGTAGATCTTGTAATTCTCTATAAATTTGGTCCTATTACTTTTTATCGTTGTACTTACCAATTCGCAGATATCCCTAAAAAACCAGTAATTTCGAAGCCTTAATGGTTATTCAAGAATATTTTTAAGGTCATGAGCCGTTCGAAAAAAAATTTTGCACGGTGTATAGAAAATTAAATTATCTTTCAAACGGCATTTTAACTTTGTTTGTTCAACTTCTCATTGAAGAGTTATTGCAATTTAAAAAGTTAGATATTTTAATATGAACTCATAGGAAGTATTTCATATCATAACTGTTAACAACTTTTTAAATTGGGTGATCTCCTAAACTAGAAGTCGTACGCAAATACTTTTAACGTACTTTTGTAGGAAATTTCCTGTGCTACAAAATTGGAGACCAACATTTTTCTGTAAAAGTTAGCATTAGCGAGATATTTGCAAAAAACTGATTTTAGCGACCTTTGAGCCTTAATAACTTTTTATGCGCACACGACTTTGCAATGGACTTTTCACAGTTTGTGTATCATGCACAAATAAAGACAATTCCGGCGAAAAATTTCCACTGGGAATTTTTTCGCAGAAAATGTCTTATTTTCCTGGGCTAAAAGCAATACTAATTTATTTTGGAAACATTGACTGCTATATATATTTCTGGCCTAGGCAACACTAATATCAAAAGCTAAAATCTGGCAACACCATAATAAAGTTTGACATTTTTTAGCATAAACGTTCTCACAACGTTTTGATGTACAAGTACTATTTGTTTTGTTTAGGGGAGATGTATGTACCTTGGTCCGCTTTTCAGTTTTTTCAATGTGCTGGATTTTCCAAAAAAGTTTCTTTAGCTTTTTGATAAAGTTATGCTTCTACAATATTTGCAGCATCAAATGACGTAACAATGATATTTCTATGTCTTACCATTGAGTAGAAATATTACTTTTTCCGTTGCAATCTCAAACGGTCCAAGGTACACCATGCAAGTGTACCTTGGACTATTAAAAATAAAAGAGATTACATTCTATTTAGGTTATAAATTATGAAAGAACCATTTATTATGTAATCAAAAGTAAAATTTTTTTCAATAAAAAAAAAATAATCATAAACAAAAATTATAACACAAAAAAGTGCATTTAGTAAAAAACAATTAATCAAATAAAAATGTTTGCAAACAAATACATTAATCACGTAAATAATAATAATAATATTATATTCCTGGTTGCCCGTCGAAAAAGGCTCGCTGGTCAATAAGCATGGACCTATATAGGTACACACATACAGCATATTTTAAAAACTGTCAAAACCCAAAACACACATTAATGAAAATACATCTAAAACACACTGTTAAAGGTGCCTATTTTGACACCCTCGAAATACGCACTAAAATGAGTTTAGCACAAATTTCTACCCAAGGGTTCGACTTGGGTTCGTAAGGTATTTAAATCGGGGTTTAAATAAATTATTGTTCATGGGCAAAAACAACTCGAATAGTTAATTTTAATTCTTTAAACTTTATTGAATAATATTTTTGAAACACTATATAGAACTTAATTTACAATCGATATTGAAATTTACACGGTTTCGCACGTACGGTTATAATTGAACTGAGTTATTCATGTCGAAAGTCAAGCCGTAAGGGCTACATAATAACATGACTTTTCCATGAAATTGAGTAAAGAGAATTTTAATTGAAAATAAAGATGTCGTCTAATTTGCGTTAGGCGCGTAGTTTAAACAAAAGGAAATGTACAAAAGTTGTGCGATTTAAATGGAAAATAGAATTAAATATTTTAAAAAGAAAATTATAAAAGCAAAAACTTGATTTAATAATTTATATTAGTAAAATTTTAAATGGTTTTTCTACATTTGGTCTTGTGACCAAACATTCCGGCCCCAATTGAGACCTCTGGTTCAATTAACTGGAAGCACAGCTAATTTCGCTATAGGGCGTCGCAATGTTGTAGATGTAGTCTTGATGTCAGCGACTCTTATGAGTCCGTCAGCTCCAGTGATGACGTTGATGACCCTGCCCAATGACCATTTCATAGGCGGGAGGTTATCTTCATGTATGACAACCAAATCATCAACTTTCAAACTCTGCTGTGGTTTTTGCCAGCGGTACCGGTTCTGAAGATCTGCGAGATATTCATGGCGCCATCGGTTCCAAAAGTGAGACTTGGCAGCAGAGATTCGTTGCCATCGTTGGAGATGTGAAATTTCAGTTTGAGTATTGGTTGGTTCAGGAATATTTTTGAGTGAACATCCAATCAGAAAATGCCCTGGAGATAGGGCTTCCAAATCGTTGGGATTCGACGATAATGATGCTATGGGTCGTGAGTTCATAACAGCTTCTATTTCTACCAATGCTGTGGTGAGCTCCTCAAACGTTAACTTTGCATTTGAGAGAGTACGATATAGATGTGATTTTGCTGTTTTAACTGCTGCTTCCCATAAGCCTCCGAAGTGTGGCGCTCGAGGAGGTATGAATGAGAAATTGATGAAATTGGTGGAACAGTAGTAGCCAATTGAAGCGATGTTATTCGGATTTAAAAAATAAGTTTTGAACTCTTTCAGTTTTGCATCCGCACCTATGAAGTTTGTAGCATTGTCGCAGTATAGTTTAGACGGAAGGCCACGTCGACCAACGAAACGCTTTAGCGCAGCGATGAATGCGTCACTAGATAAATCGGTGACTGCTTCTAAGTGCACAGCTTTAGTGGCAAAGCATACAAATACAGCAATATACGATTTATAAGGAGTTTTTCCTCGAATTTTTAAGTAAGTTGATATGGGTCCCGCAAAGTCTACTCCAGATACTTCAAACGGTCGAGTTCCAGTTACCCGAGTCTTCGGCAAATGCCCCATAATTTGAGTCAACAATTTGGGTTTGTAGCGTGTGCAATGGATGCATTCATTTACAACATGACGGGCTAGCGATCGGCAGTTGACTATCCAAAATTGCTGTTGTATCAAAGCTACTAGTGCTCTGGGCCCAGCATGATAATTTGATATATGGAAATATCTAACCATATGTTTAACAAAAGCATCTGATTTCGGCAACAGTAGTGGAAATTTTGCAGATACAGGCACTTCAGCATTCGCCAATCTGCCACCAACGCGAAGAAGTTGAACGCTGTTTAAGTTTTCGAGAAACGGGTTTAATGAGGTAAACGGAGCCTTTAGAATACCTTGCTTTTTCAGCTGAGAAATTTCATCTTCAAAATAATGCTGTTGAATAACCCACACGATATGATGAAGTGTATGCTGCATTTCTGAGGATGAAATTACATGGCTGTCGAAATCTTTGAATTTTGTCAAACGTAAAATGTACGAAAAGACTCGGAGACATTTTTTGTAGTCACTTATTTTATGTATTTGGTGCAACAAATATGGTATTTGAGACAAATCTGATTTTTGAGTTAAATGAGACATCTTTCGCCGTTCCAGATTTCTGTATTCTTCAGACAAGTATCCATTAAAATCAGGAGGCCATTCGGAAGTATTTTTTGTAAGGAACTCGGGTCCATTTATCCAAGTGGACTTAAGCAATGTATCTACTGTACATCCACGAGAAATCAAATCAGCCGTGTTATTTTCTGATGTAACATGTCGCCAAATGACATTAGATGAATTTTCTTGTATTTCTGCAACACGATTTCCAACAAAGGTAGACAGTGTGGAAGAGTGGGAATGTATCCAATGCAGAGTTATTTGTGAGTCCGACCAAAAGTACGTTTTCGATATTGGAAAATTAAAATTATGCTTAATTTTGCTCCAAAACTTGGCTAAAAGATGAGAGGCACATAACTCCAGACGAGGCAACGTCCGAGTTTTAAGAGGAGCAACTCGACTCTTTGATGCAAGTAAATTAACTGAAATGTTGCCCGCATGATCCTTGCAGCGAAAATAAATGCAACAGCCATATGCTTTAATCGAAGCATCTGCAAAGCCATGTACTTCTAACTCGACTACATTTATTGCGCGTACAAATCGAGGGATTTTAATTGATGGCAGCTGATCAAAATTTTTAAGAATTTCATTCCAAGACGTATCAATGTTTTGAGGAACCGATTCATCCCAATCGCATTTCAAAATCCAAAGCTGTTGAAGCAAAATTTTCGCCTTTATGACTAAAGGGCTTACAAGTCCCATGGGGTCAAATAATGATGCTGTTAGGGATAGAATCGATCGTTTAGTATTTTTGGTGAATGTTTTGGTAGGTTGAAAAGCAAAACAAAATATATCTTGAGCAGGATGCCACGTTATCCCAAGTGTACTCGTAATTTCGTCATCGGCCTTAATGTCAATTGCATCAGTTGATGATGAACATAACTCAGGATGGCTGCTATGCCACTTGGAGAGTGAAAATTTGAAGTGTTGCAAAATTTCACTAACTTCAGTTTTAATGATTTGCAATGAGTGCAAATCGTCAGCTCCTGTGAGCATATCGTCGACGTAAAAGTCGTTCTTTATGACTGATTTTCCAACTTTATGAGAAAGAGGAAAATTATCAGCAGCAAATTGAAGGCTACGTATCGCAAGATATGGTGCTGCAGCCGTGCCATATGTGACAGTATTTAGTTTAAATGTTGAGACTGGTTTCGATGAATCTTCACGCCAAAGTATTTGTTGAACTTTTCTATCTTCAGGATGAACAAGAATCTGACGATACATTTTAGTAATATCGGCTGTAAGTCCAAAGCGATGACAACGAAAACGCAAAAGTGTAATGAGGAGTTCAGGCTGCAATGTTGGACCAACCATCAATATTTCATTGAGTGATTTTTGTGAAGAAGTCTGGCAGGATGCGTCAAATACAACTCGAAGCTTTGTTGTTTCACTGTCAGGCTTGAGGACACAATGGTGCGGAATGAAATAATGAGGAATATTTAAGTTTGGATATTTAACGAGAGACATATGACCAAGAGATTCGTATTCTGTCATAAATTTCGAATATTCAGTTTTTAACTCTGGATTTTTAATAAGTTTCCGTTCGATGGACAAAAATCGACGATACGCAATATCACTTGAATCACCTAAGTCTGCTGGTGTTCCTTTAAATGGAAGTCTAACAATAATTCTTCCATCACTCTGAATCACAGTATTATCTGCAAAATGTTTTTCACAGTGTTGTTGTTCCTCAGTCTGAGTCTGACGTTCACATTCCACTTCCTCCAATTTCCAAAATTTCTCCACATTTTTGTTTAAGGACTCTAAAGGAGACGAAGAGACAAAAGTTTGAGCCGTTGAAGATGTAGAAACTTGTGAGGAACATTTGCCAGAGACTATCCATCCAAATAAGGTTTTCTGCAATGTCGGTAAGTTATCACCTAGTCGGATTTGGCCTACTGCTAGAAGGGAGAAAAATGCCTCAGCTCCTAGGAGCATATCAATCCCACGAGAAATATAAAATTCTGGATCAGCGAGCTCAATGTTATTGGGCAAATTCAAGTTCTGAATGGAAACATTTTCGTCCGGGTGATATCCAGTGATATTATGTGAAATCAAGAATTCCATTGACATCTCAAAACTGTTCAAACGTGATCGAATCGTAGTTTGAGTTTTAAAAGGAATTTTCATGGATGAAGAACCAATACCTATGATATCGACACCACTTTTAGATTTTTTAAGGCTTAACGAACGGCAAAGTGATTCAGTAATAAAATTTACTTGTGAGCAAGAATCCAACAAAGCTCTACCAAATTGGTAATTTCCAGATGCATCCTTCACTAAAATTAGAGCAGTAGCTAGGATAACATTATTACTGCGAGACACTGCATTTGTATTAGTAGTGGTGTGGACTGCAGCTGATATCGTCGGCGACTCAGTCCGATTATCTTCAGACTTATGCAGCAATGAATGATGTCGTTGCTTGCAAAAGCGGCATGAGTATTTGGAGGAACAGTTTGCGATAGCATGTTCCTTTGCTAAACAATTTTGACAAAGCTGGCTTTGAGTCACCTGGGCCAAACGTTGATCAATTGGAAGGACTATGAATCGTTGACAAGTATTAATTTGATGACCAGATTTAGAGCAATGATTACAAACTAAATCTGAAGGATTTTGTTTTGTCAGCAATGAGTGTTGTTTTGAGAAAGAATTATTATGTGAATAATTTTGTACACGCTTTTGTGATGAATTTGATAAATTATTTTGTAAATAATTTTGTTGAGCTGGCGCAGCTTGAGCTCTCCCAGATCTCTTGCATTGTGCGTCCAGTTGCTGACAACGCCTATCAAGCATAGCACAACATTCAAGCCATGTAGGAAGATTCGTGAAATCAATGTGCTCGTCCCACTTTTGTTTTGTTTCGGGATCAACTTTATTCATAGCCAAATGTATAATAATGGCATCGCAAATTTGCTCGAATGTTCCTAGAGACTTGAGTGAACTATACAAAGCAGATATTGTGTCCACAATCTGTCTTAATTGTTTTGGAATGGCCTTCGAAGCCTTTGGTATCTCAAAAATTGTTGAAATATTTTCTAAAAATATTAGAGTGTCATTATCATAGCGCTCTTTAAGGCGATCCAAAGCCTTTGGATAGTTTTCTTCAGTTATTTGAAACGATTTAATTGTGGATAGTGCTTCACCACTCAAACAGGAAACCAAATGATTGAATTTTTCAGTTTTTGGAATGTTAAAATCGTTATGAACTAAATTGTTGAAAGTATTTATGAAATTTTTGTATTCAAGATACTTTCCATCAAACTTTGGGAGTCTCAGGCTAGGTAAGCGATTCGTCGAAACCTGAGGAAATGCAAACGTATTTTCATGAAAACTAGGACGTCGACCTTCTCCAGTTAAAGACAAAACCTTTGTTTTTACAGCGATATATAGTTCATCAATATCTGCTCTAGAGTTGTCTAAAGGCTGGATTCTCTCAATTTGCGTCTGGTAATATGAAGCTTGTTTGAATAGGACTCAATAATACCAAGACGACACTCAAGCTCTGTAACAGACAAATTAGGATTTGCATCTATTAAATTTTTAATTCTGGTTATGCTTCCTTTTGATGACGCACGTTGCTGTTTGAACTCATCAAGCGTATGGGTAAAACTCGGTGGTGCACTTGGCGGAGCACTTGTCGGTGCACTGGAGGCTGTATTAGATTCATCAGTCGCCATGATATGATTTTAACGTAGATTCCAAAGGTTTTAATAAAAAGATGACGTGATAAAAAAAAACCGTTGAAAAAACAGCAAAATCTTTTGGTGCAATAGTTTGAAATAAACAAAATTGTCTAGTACATAAATTTTTGTCGAATTTATTGTTTTTGTTCAACAACAAATTTAACTAGTACAGCACTGTTGAGTTACAAGTACTTAACAGACTTATCTCAAATTCTGTTAAGCAATGTGAAGAAAGCTTTGAGTTTATGTAAATGCAATGGATAAATTGAAAACAACAACAATAAATTTTTTGGGTTTTCGTAAGGTTGCAATGAGTGCAAGTAAAAGCTTATGTTAAGCTACGATCGAAAAACAAAAACAATGCGTGTCTCTGCTACTCTTTATTGATGATTGTTGCGGCGAATTCGATTATCGATCTATGAGAGACCGTTGCAATGATTGCAAATTGAACGCAATGTATTACTCAAAGCTTATGTACAGCGTAAATGTAAAGATGTGCAGCTTATCCGAAGCTTATGTTAAGTCGGATAAAAACGCAACAACAGTGCGTGTCTCTGTTCACCGTTGGTGTCCAGCAGCAAATTCAGTAACTGATCTAAGAGAGATCACTTGCAAAGAGTGCAAACTAACAGTTTATATACAGCTTCAAGTGATGATTACAACAACAATGCGTGTTTTTCCCAGGTCAACTATGACAGCAAAATGGTGTTATTTGCCAATGATTTATTTTGGTATTTTTTAAGACAAATACTTTAAATTTTAAGGCAAAATTTTTAATGCAAATTGGCAAAATACCTGGGGGAGTAAATAGTAATTTACTCCATTCTTCAAATAAATTCTTTTAAGCGCTCAAGACCGAGTTCCAACGATGATTAGAAGACAGCGTATTCTCTGCCTTTGCAGCAACTTTGGGTACACTATGATTTATTGATGTAATCCACTGTCAAGCTTTACTTAATTAAATTGAGTTTTTTAATTATGACCGTGCCGTAACTGACGCGAAACCAATAGTCTATGGTTTTTAGAGTATTTTGCACTAAGCCCTTAGCTTGACTTTTTATGTATAAACCCTTTTGTGAAAACAAACACTTTGGGTCTTTTTATAATTTTTGCGAGAAATAAAGGCCTTGTGTATGAAATGTTATGAGAAACAAACACTAGATTTCTGAATATATTCTACGCGGAAAATTAAAGATTTTGGACACACCGTAGTGTCCTGTCACGGTCGCCAATGTTAAAGGTGCCTATTTTGACACCCTCGAAATACGCACTAAAATGAGTTTAGCACAAATTTCTACCCAAGGGTTCGACTTGGGTTCGTAAGGTATTTAAATCGGGGTTTAAATAAATTATTGTTCATGGGCAAAAACAACTCGAATAGTTAATTTTAATTCTTTAAACTTTATTGAATAATATTTTTGAAACACGATATAGAACTTAATTTACAATCGATATTGAAATTTACACGGTTTCGCACGTACGGTTATAATTGAACTGAGTTATTCATGTCGAAAGTCAAGCCGTAAGGGCTACATAATAACATGACTTTTCCATGAAATTGAGTAAAGAGAATTTTAATTGAAAATAAAGATGTCGTCTAATTTGCGTTAGGCGCGTAGTTTAAACAAAAGGAAATGTACAAAAGTTGTGCGATTTAAATGGAAAATAGAATTAAATATTTTAAAAAGAAAATTATAAAAGCAAAAACTTGATTTAATAATTTATATTAGTAAAATTTTAAATGGTTTTTCTACATTTGGTCTTGTGACCAAACACACACTAAAAGCCTAAAACAATAACTAATCTTCCTTCCTGATGTTGTAAAACTGAAATATTTCAAGTCAGTTTCTCACAAAAAGTTTCGTAGTTTACTCCAAAAACAAATTTGTACACACAAAAAACACTTTTTCCGTCGCTTTTTATACACGCATACAGCTTTACGGTCTGAAATCTACTAATAAGAGTCACCGGTATGAGTGGAAAATTCCATAGAAGAACATTATCGTACTCGTGCAACTGTTGGGTGGCGACCGACACTCAGACCGAGGTACACTCGGAAAAAGGTACACACATCTCCCCTACAGTGAGTTAAGAAAATTAATTTTTCCATTGTTAATTTAAGCGATTGATAAATTATGGGGTTTCCAACGAGAACAACCGTTTTTACAACTAAGTGTTCATGCAAAATCAAATTCATTGGAGTGGAACTAATGCCCAAGGATGGCTCTATCTCACGATATGTCACATGACAACCTTGCATTACGCACGGCTTCAATGTTCTCTGGCACAACGGCCGTTTTTAGATGACCTTCACGGAATTCGTCTTTGAGCGAGCGTCGGCCAGGATTGAATGCATTTAACCAGTTTTCCAAAGTGCTATAGGATGGTGCTTCATCGCCATACAAAGATTTAAGATCATCGATGCACTCTTGTCGTGATAATCCACATCGAAAGTTGTGAAAAATGATCGCACGAAAATGTTCACGAGTTAATTCCATTTTTTTGCCAAATTGATTTTTTCAAGTCACTGTAAACAACACAAATGATGGTCGAACGTCAAAACATTCTGAGTACGTTTATGGTAGAAAATGTCAAACTTTATTATGGTGTTGCCAGATCTTATCTATTGACATTAGTGTTGCCTAGGCCAGAAATATATATAGCAAACAACGTACCCACACTTAATGAAAATAACTTTTTTTCTGCGATATCTTTAAAGGGCCTATTGGTTCTTTCCTCTCCACTAAAAAAGCGTAAAAAGTCATAAATACTCCATTTAAATTAGTAATGTTGGCATCCACGACGATATTTCAGTAAAACACACACTTTAAATAAAAAAATAGGGGTGCCCACAACCGACCCCATTGGGTGCCCACAACCGACTTTGACAACCACTTTGAAAAGCAATAAGAAAATTTTATTGTGTGAACATTTTGGTTGGATTCAATTTTGAATCACAAAATATAATAAATTTACTGCATAAATATAGATTGCATTCAGCTTTTCGATTGATTAACTTCGATTTATCGCACTTGGAAAATGGTTGAAAAAAACTTTTGTGTTGAATTTCACTTATTCAAAAATTATTTTCTTCTCAGCACAAAGCAAATGCAACTTTTTGCTCCGGTAAATGCACAAAAACTTTGTGCTGTCATAACACGCGCTTAACATTTGTCAGACCAGCCGCATTTGTTTGATGTCAAAAGTTACGTGGATGTGCCCACACCCGACCCATGCCCGCAAAAAGGCATTCTTCCCCTACACATAGATTGATTTGTTTTAATTTAAGTTAAGTTTTTATTTTTAAAAAGAAAATTTCTAGCGCCTATGCAAATTTCCTGTTCAAGTATGTTTATTAAATTCAAAATTGACTTATATCAAAGGTATTTTTTAAAAGGCGAAGCAAAAACAAGTTAATGCAGGACTCGATAGTGGCCATCCTTTAAGTGTGTCAGTGGCATAAAAAGCAAATGTTGCACAGTGACTGTTAATGTTTTACCTTAGCAGATGCTTGGAAACAACAACAAAAAAGTGAAAAGCGTTGAAGAGAAAAAAGAAAGAAACTATCTACCCAGAAATTGAGTTTGCTATAAAAACCAATAAACGAATGATCACGGAAACGGATATTAGTTATGGCTGCCAGCTACAGAAAATGAAAGAACAAAACAAAAAAAAAAAAAAAAAAAACAAAAACGATGGAAATTAACTATGTAGATTAAAAAGGATGTGTATATGTAGGAGTACTATAGAGAAGAAAAAAGTGGAGAGAGAAAGACAAATAGTATAGGAAATAGAACTAACTAAATATAAGCAATAGGTAATGGAATAATGAAAATCATAAGAGTGGGGGTAATAACTTATGATAAAAGCTTTTAGACAATTGAAAGGCTACTTAAAATTGTTGAACCAATGGAAAGAAAATAACAAAAGGAAAGTCAAATCAAAAACTGCTTACTGATAATACGAAACAGATAAAATTACTAAGTGATTTTAATGGAAATGTCAATGTTGCTTATATTTTAAATACAATTTTTAAGTTTAAAAGGTCTTTTTATATGATCCTTTTTATGTGAGCTACATCTAGCGGAAATTTTTTAATAACTTTTTGTATCCGTATCTTCCTATTATATCGCTCATTTACTACAAAAACGGCAGAAAATGTCGATAGCTTCACGTAATTAGGCAGCATTCTCTCCATGAATGGTGCAGCAAAAGAGGATATCAACTCAAGAATAGCAAAAGCAAAAGGCGCGTTTGCTCAACTGAACAAAATATGGTCTTCTTCCGTTATATCCACCAAAACGAAGTGCGCATTTTTGATTCGAATGTGAAATCGGTTTTGTTATATGGGTGCGAAACATGGCTTGTTACTGAACAACTAACGAACAAGCTGCAAGTATTCGTCAACAAATGCTTAAGGCGTATACTAAAGATTTGGTGGCCGCGCACTATATCAAATGCCGAGCTACATCAAAAATGCAATCAGAGGGCTATAGCAAACGAGGTCAAGATGCGCAAATGGGGATGGATTAGTCACACTCTCCGGAAACCACATAGCGAAGTTTGTCGCCAGGCTCTTGAGTGGAATCCACAAGACAGTAGAGCACGTAGTAGACCCAAAACCAACTGAAAAAGGTAGCTGGAAAAAGAAATCTAAGAATCGGGAAAGTCGTAGCAAAAGATCAAAATCATTGCAAGGGATCGCAACGAATGGAGATGTTTCACATTGGCCCTATGATCATCCTAGGAGCTAAAGGAGAGTACATACATACATACTACAAAAACGGTACAAGTCAAAAAACTTGATTTTGCAGAAAATACGTTTAAACTTTTCAATTGAAAAAGTTATTTCTTTCTCAAATGGTGACCAAAAAAAAGAAGATAGTATTATGAAATGTTCACACAATATCAAGCACGATATAGCATATAATTCTGCATCATTAATTCAAAACTGATATTTTTGAGTTGTCCATTTTTGGAGTAAGTGAACGATAAATACAATTTTTCCAAAATTATTCAAGAACTCAAAAACTTATGCAATGATCAAGGAATGTTGCAAAAGCCAAAAAACAGAGTCGATATTTTTTGAAAAATCTTAAAAAATGTTAAAAGATTTAGAAAGTTGAAGAATGTGAAAATTTCTCTGAAGCTTGAAAATTGTTGCAGAATTCGAAAAATAATGCAAAAATTGAAAAGAGTTGATCGAATATTATGACAAATTCAAAAATGATGGAAGAATCAAAAAATTTTAAAAAGTCAGAAAGCCTTGTCAAAGTCGAAAAATGTTGCAAAAGTCGAAAATTTCTTATGACCGAAAATCATTGAAAGAGTCGAAAATATTGCAAAATAGGTCGAAGAATGTTGGAAAAGTCGACAAACCTCGTGGACGTAAAAAAAATATTGAAAATGGCCGAAATGGTCATAATGCGTTAAAAAGTTCATTAAACAGTTATCGAAAAATTAGAAAAATGTTTAAACAGTCGAAAATTTAAAAAAAGTTGAGATTGCTGTATCAGTCAAAACTACGGATATGGACAAAAAAATGTAGAAAAAGTGGAAAAATGTTAAAAAATCGAATCTTTTCTGAAAGTTTGAAAAATGTCCCGAAAATTGTAGAATTTGAAAACTCAATAATGTTTAAGATGCTGGAAAATATCTGGAAAAATTTCAAAAATGTTCAAAACATTGCAAATGTCGATCTATCGATCAATGTTACTTATGTTACAAAATCCAAAAAGTTGATAATTAATAAATTTGTAACGAACCTTTTTACCGCTGGCCGCTGGGATGTAACCGTCTGTGCCCAAGGTTCGCATACAAAAATTTATTTCCCCGCCAAATTTCGGAGTGTTATTTCACAATTTTATTCCACTTTTTATATTTTCCCTGAAAAGCACTTTTAAGATATATTAAAATGCAAGCCTAGTAATATGAGTAAGTATGGATGATGTGGATATCGGTAAGTTGTGAATAATAACACATTCAGGAGTTGTGTCACCACTGCCTCCCTGTGGACTTGTCACGTCGCCTGTCTGCGTTTCCGTCCAGACGTCAGGATTCGAGAGAGTCGTGCCACCGCTGCCTCCTCGTTGTCCTCTACTAACCTGTCCTTGTCTGTCTAGTCAGTTCAGGAGAGCCCTCGCATCCACTGCACTCTCAAGTCAGGTCAGGAAATCTTCAAGAAAACAAAGCCTACGGCCTTAGTCACTGTCCACTGATATGTATATACTCGGTTTTGCCTGAAATTCTCAGTTTCGTCCACGGATGATTGAAACATTTCAAGAACACGTCTTACTTCGTTGATAATTGGGTTACTAGAGAGCGATCCCATCACCGGAACTTACATTCCGTTTTCATCCACGATCAGCTGTTTCCTTTTATTGATAAGATTTGACAGTTGGCACTCACTGTTTCGGGACCAGGGCTTCTGCTACTCGTGATAATCATGCAATCTTCGTCTAACTGTTTATCAAGCAGTTGCATGATAGTTTGTCAAGCCCGTTGGATGCGATTGTCCTAAAACTATCTTTTTACTAAGAAATCCTTAGTTTTAAATTAAATCTAGACTTATTTAACTAGAAATTCATAACTTATTTTAACTTTAATTAGTTCTTAAAATTATTAATACTTTAAATACAAGTAATTTTTGATAAGATGTGGACGCAAATGAGGCTTCCAATTTGTGTCCTCACACATTTTTAAATATTTTAAGCAGTTTAAATGTTGTAGGTGTCAGAAATCGTCCAGGTAAAAACTGTTAATTAAGTCCAGACATTTTAAAAAAGTAGAAAAATGTCACAATAGTAAAAAAAATGTTGTAGTTCAAAGACTTAAAGTGGTAATAGAGTCAAAACATATGAAAAATGCAAAATGGCGAATAAGTTCGAAAAACAATAAAAAAGTCGAAAACGTTTGAAAATTCTAAAAAATGTAAACAATGTTGTGAAACTTACAAAATATTTTAAATTGTGAGAAATTTTGAAAAATGTGGAGAGTGAGAAAAATATAAAGAAATGCCAAAAAATTATGGAAATTGTAAAAGCATACAGAAAATCATAAAATTTTGCATGCTAGTGTTTATTCAAAGCATGTTCCACACATGATTAATCAATTCCCTAGGCACATCCATGTATACATAAACATATGTATCCGTACAATTGTAGCTAGCAATAATGAATTCAATTTTAATCAACAACATATCGCTTTCCATTACGGTTGAACTTTTGAATATTTAAATAGGGCTCTTAACTATCGAAAGCACTTTGCAAAGGAATTTTAATTGGGTAGTAGCATAAACGCACAGGATAACTTTAGAAAGCAGCTGTTGATAAAAGCAATATTATATATAAACAACAACAACAACAGCAATAGATGCAAAAACAACTTTTAGTAAACTTTCAAGAAAATTTGAATGAAAACTTTGCAATTTGAAAACTTTATATAAACAGAATATTTTTATATTTTATATTTTTGATTTTTCCTTTCATTTTCTTATATGAGCTGAGAAATATTTTATTATAAATTATGCAGTATTGCTGAGAATACAACGGAACTTCTTGCGAATTTTATTTTCAACAATGAAAGCAAACAATTTAATTAGTAATGCGACAAAAAAAGTGAACCAAAAATAACAGCAACAAAAAGCTTTCAAAGTAAAATACTTTTTTTTTATATATTGTATATAAAAATGTCCTTGTAACTAAGAGTTATTCAACAAGTTAGAGTTTTGCATGAACTAATTGAATTTATTTAAATTGTAGCATTGATTGTTTCCTATAATTTATTATAAATTACACAGGCACTCAAAAAAAAAAAAAAAAAAAAAACAAAAAAAAGTTGTTTGAACACAATACCTACTTCTTATATGCAGTCTTGTGAACTTTTCGACGCTTAAGCCCTGAACACATTCGGTGTGAGCTGCGAGTGCGAGAGATTTTTTGATCTTTTTCTCGTGCGTGAAAACACGATCAACTCGTTGCGAGAAAGTTTTTTTTTTTTTATGAAAATTGAAAACAAATGAAAACAAAAAACGAAAAAAAACTAGTAAGGGTGGTATCTTTGGCCTGGCCAAAAACTAAATACCCTACACTGCATTTCAAGTATATTATTAGGAGAGTATAAGAACAAATTGCTTATATGGGAAAAGCCACGCCCTCGCCTCCGAGCTTACCTTGATTTTGCGTAGAGCTTGCATTTACTGTTCTGAGTGTTTGAGTAAAATTCGATTAGGTTTTCTTTCAAAATTCTTTCAGTATATCATTTTGAAACTTTCGCTTAAATGGGAGGTGCCACGCCCTCTAATCCTGCTTCGCCAACTTTAAGCTCAGAGTTTACAATTAATGTTCTTCGAGTTCGAGAGAAATTTGGTTGGATTATCTCAAAAAACACTTTCATTATATAATTTTGAAACATTTGCTTATATGGGAGGTGCCACGCCCTCTTGTCCGAGTTTACCTAGATCTTGCGCATAGCATGCATTTATAGATCCGAGTGTTTGAGTGTAATTTGGTTGGGTTATCTCAAAAAACGCTTTCCGTATAACATTTTGAAACTTTTGTTTATGTGGGAGGTGCCACGCCCTCTTGTCTGAATTTGCCTAGTTTTTGCTAAGAGCTTATATTTACTTTCCCTAATATTTATGTGTATTTTGCTTCTGTTATTGCGAATAATGCTGTTATTATTGCATTTTGAATATATTTTTTGTAAGGGCGGTAGGCGTGCCCGTCGACCGATTTCGCTCATTTTCAATCCCTCGAGCTAACTTTTACGACGAAGGCAGAATACCTAATTTCATTGAATTATGTTGCTCAGTTTTTCCAAAAAATGTATTTCCACACACACCCAGCCAGCCACCCAGCCAGCCAGCCAGCCAGCCAGCCACCCAGCCAGCCAGACAGACGGACATGGCTATATCGACTCAGGAGATGACGCTGATTAAGGATAAATATACTTTTTTATATCTGCCACGCCTCCTTCTCTGCGTTACAAATGAAAGGACAAAGTGAATATGCCCTGGGTGTAGGGTATAAAAAAACGTATTTGGTTCCAAAATTATTTGAATAGCCCAGGAAAATTACAATTTTTCTGCAAAATAATGAATGGTGAATTTTTTTCACCGAAATTATCTTAATTAATGCATAATAAGTAAAGTGTGAAAAGTCCATTGCAAAGTCGCGTGCGCATAAAAAGTTATTCAGGCTCAAAAGTCGCTAAAATCAGTTTTTTGCAAATATCTCGCTAATGTCAAATTTTACAGAAAAATGTTGGTCCCTTATCTTGTACTACAGAAAATTTCCTACAAAAGTACGTTAAAAATGTTTTCGTACAACTTATAGTTTAGAAGATTACTCAACTTAAAAAGTTGTTAACAATTATGATTCGAAATGCTACGTATGACATAAAAGCTCAATTTTATATCTTACTCTAACGTTTCTCTCGCACTCGCAGCTCGCACCGAATGTATTCAGCACTTTAAATGGACTGCAACCTCAGAATTGTCAATATAACTGCAGGACCTCGAGACCTTGGAGAAAACGCTGTTTTCAGGCTTTTGGCGTAGCTACAGGAAATGGTGAAAATCTTCCTTTTTTAATGGCATCAAATAGCCACACTCTCTTTATACTCTGGAACTTTTCCAATATTACTCTTACTTTCCGAGTTATGATCTTTTGAAGAGCGGGTTTTTTAGCCTCCATACAAAGGACGAAATTATAATACTTAGTATCGAAAAATCGATTTATGTCCTCTCCGTTGTTCTTTGCTAACATGTCTGCATTTGTTTTGTTCATTCACGAGAGCCGGCGCCACTGTTACACTCCTTGGTCAGGTCAGGAAATTCTTACAAAACAAGCCTAAGGTACTAGTCAGTATCCGTTAATAAGCGTATCTTGATTTTCATAGCTTGACAGCTTGAGTTTCATCCATAACTTAAGAACACGTCTTGCCAAGCTGCCAGTTGTATCATTAGAAAGCGACGCCGGAACTTGCATTCCACTATTCTATTGTCATCCACGATCAGCTGTTTTCTTTGTACGATAATATCTCACTGCTTTGAAATCAGGGCTACTGCTCACGGTGCTCTTGAACAGTCCATAGGTTTGATGAAAATGTGGAGAAAATCTGTGAATAGGGTTTCATTTGTATTAGTTTAGTGGTCTGAAAAATGCAAACCCCGGAATCGTAGCTGATCATCCCCGCGAAATATCGGAAAAAATACAAATCACATATAAAATAAGAAAAATTCAAAAAAAAAAGAAAAAAAAAACGCAACAAACAGGTATAAAAATAGTTATTTTTAATGTATTTTGCAATGCTGAATCCGAATCCGGCTTTAGAATTGCTGTATCTTATACGGTTCTTGAGATATCTTAGCCTAAACAAGGAAAAGATACCGATGATATATTTTATTGCTGTGTTTTGGAGCTATACAACAGAACGTATA
Source organism: Calliopum simillimum (assembly GCA_951812925.1). Classification (NCBI taxonomy): domain Eukaryota; kingdom Metazoa; phylum Arthropoda; class Insecta; order Diptera; family Lauxaniidae; genus Calliopum; species Calliopum simillimum. Next base: position 95,331,567 of record OX638371.1, read on the forward strand.
TCCGTAAATTCTGATGCAGAAATGGAAAACTTTAATCAATCTTCTAAACCTAATTAAAATAATTTCGATATGTTTATTTTTCTCTGAGATATCCTAACCTAAAAAGTTAAAAAAGTGCAAAAAACTTGTTTTACCATTATTTCAGTCTACGATATTTCGGAGAAAAATTAAGCTTTTGACATAATTTAAATGCGGTTTTAAAGAAAAAGATTGGAACTTTCAGATAGTGTATCAAATTTTGCGTATAAATGTTTTATATTCTACTTATATAGCTTCAAAATATAGCAAAAACTGTCTTTTCTCCTTGTTTAGGCAAAGATATCTCAAAAAACGTATGAGATACAGTATTTCTAAGGCCGGATTCGGCTCCCTGAAATATCGCCATAGGAAATAACGGCAGAAAATTTTTTGGAAATAACGCCAGAAAAATCTTCATTCAAAACTCTGGCGATATTTCCATTTTGTTTTGGAAATAAAGCCAAAAACTTTTTTGGCGTTATTTCCTAGCTAATTTTTGGTTTTATTTCCAAAACAAAATGGAAATAACGCCAGAATTTTGTTTGCAGATTTTTCTGGCGTTATTTCCAAAAATTTTCTGGCGTTATTTCCTATGGCGTTATTTCCTTTGGCATTATTTCCAAAAATTCTGGCGTTGTTTCCTAATCAGTTTTTGGCTTTATTTCCAAAAAGTAATGCCAGAAAATTCTTGGCGTCATTTCCAAAAAATGTTCTGCCGTTATTTCCTATGGCGTTATTTCCGGGAGCCGCCGGATTCGGATTCAGCATTGCTAAATACATTATAATAACAATTTTTATATTTGTTTGTTGCGTTTTTTTTTTCTGAATTTTTTTTATTTTATATGATCAGCTACGATTCCGGGGTTTGCATTTTTCAGACCGCTAAACTAAGTAATGCAAATGAAGCCACATTCACAGATTTTCTCCACATTTTCATCAAACCTATCGACTATTTAAGAGCACCGTGTGCTGCAAGCGATAATCATCCAACTCCTGTTCAACTGCCCATCAATCGGTTGTACGATCAGTTTTCAAGCCTGTGGGAAGTAATTGACCTACAACTATTTTCTTAAGGTTTTAATTTAATTCTAAACTTATTTAACTATTTACTAATTTATTTTATCTTAATTTAGGTTTTTAATACTATTCAGTTCAGTTAAGATAATGCTATTGATAAAATTAAGAGACGGATGTGGGCGCAAAGAGGATACCTTTTTCATTTCCTACTGGATTATTTGCAACATTAACGTATTCGTCTTTACGTCAGAATCTCTTTTTTAATTGGCTCTGCGTGTGCTTACGAGCGTAACAACGCATTCGCTTGTATGCGTCAGCATTTTGTGCTGTTGCTTCGAAAAGGACATTCAGCAACAGCTGAAGATGAGTGGCATTACACCACTGTATACCCAAAGTGCCTCATTTTGAATTTGTCAACTTTACACTTAAAACTTGTTGCGTATCAAAACTTCAAATAGAAATTGGATTATCCAGTATGCTTGTAACATTTGTAGAATTTTAAATTGTGTTTACCCAAAACTTTGGGGATTTTAGATAATTGGTGAATTTAAATGGAATATTCCATTTAGTCTTTACAACTAAACTTTCAGAAGAAGAGAAACATAATTCTGAATGACTTGCATCTTGGTCCTTTGTTGGCTTTATTATTTTGTTAAACACTACAATGTCACCATTTTACAGCGTGCAACCCCTGGAGCACACATCCTATATCCTCGCAATTTTTCCGGGAAATTATGTGGGTAGGGTTTTCCCACGTGAAGCACCAAGTAATAAATTTTTATTTTTCCGATTTAAGTAATATGTGATTTTAGTAATAATGATAATGGAAATACCCCAAATATTTGTGATTCTTTGTTTAAATTTCTATTGTATTCAATCTCTATCTTTATATTTATTAAATTCTAAGCTGTCATAATCATTGAAACTGTACCCAGAAATAACAATATTTTTTTTCTAATTCATTTTCAGATGTAAAAATATGCGGAAATTATCAAAACGCACTTTAAGGCATAAAATATTGGTGAGTTTACAAGAATCTCATAAAAAAAATTAAGCTGAAAATTAAATTATTCATCTTTGTGGTATAAGTAATGCCATGAATTCCATTGAAATTCTTAATATAATATTTATTCAAAAGAATGAAATAATTTTAATTTAGAAAAATGTGCATATTTGTCTCAACTTTGAACCACTTAGCCACAGGAAATTTATTTACGAAGAAATGTCACTCATAATTCAACTGTCATCTAAAAATATGAAAAGATTTATGTATTTACTTCTGTGATGGGTAGCAGAATAATTCTTTGGAATTCTTACGAAAAATCTTTTAAGCTATTTTTATGATTTAAGTAATGAGTGTCGTAGAAATTCGGATATTAAAAAAAAAAAACAATTAGAATTTTTGAAGAATTTTGTAATAAAAACAATACTAAAATTTACTAGTAAGGGTGCAAAATTTGGCCTAGCCAAACATTAAATACCCTACACTGCAGTATTTTTAAAAGTTTGCTCTTATGGGAGGTGTCCGAGATCACCCAGTTTTTGTCCAGAGATTGCATTTATAGTTTTTTGTGTCTGAGTGAAAAACGTTTTCAGCTTTTGCTTGTATAGGAGGTGCCACGCCCTCTTGTCCGATTTCACCCGATTTTTGTTGAGAGCTTTTATTTATGATTCTTAGTGTCTGCGTCGAATTTGGTTCGAATATCTCAAAAAACGCTTTCAGTATAGCGTTTTGAAGCTTTTGATTATACGGGAGGTGCCACACCCTCTTGTCCGAATTCATTCAGTTTTTTCTCAGAGCTTGCGCTTACATTTCTTAGTATTTATGCGTATTTTGGTTGCATTGTCGTAAAAAATACTCCTAAAATTGCATTTTGAATATATTTTTTGTATGGGCGGTAGGTGTGTCCGTTGACCGATTTGGCTCATTTTCAATCCCCCGAACTATATTTGATGGTGGAGGCAGTGTACCAAATTTCATTGAATTATCTTGCTCAGTTTTCCTAAAAAGTATATTTCAACACACAGCCAGCCAGGCAGCCACCCAGCCAGCCAGACAGACTTACATGGCTATATCGACTCAAGAGGTGACGCTGATCAAGAATGCATTTACTTTTCTATATCTGCCACGCCTCCTTCTCTGCGTTACAAACGGAAGGACAAAGTGAATATACCCTGTGTGTAGGGTATAAAAATCAACTTAAGGTATTTAGTTTGTACACTCTGATATACATAGATAATATGTTTGTGTTCGGATTTGTGTTATTTGTTTAATAGTGCAAAAATTATTTCTTAAAAAGACTTTCATCCATTTTGTTGTAAATTCAAAGTTGCTCCTTCATAATCTTTCTCCTAACATTGTAACATTTTCTTGGTTTATGTTAAAGTATTCGTCCCTAAATTTCACAAGTAGCTAACCATGGTGTTTTCGTAATTCACTCCAACGAAGTGTCAAATTTTATTATGCAGATGAAAGTTATAAAAACATTTTTGTGGTTTGTACTATGATACACTAGAAAAAGTAAACTTACTTAACTTAAGATTTAGAAATACAAGAGATTTTTAATTTTATTTAAAAACATTTATTAGATATTGTTCATAGTTTCACAATTTAAAAATTTGAATAGACTTTGTGATCTGCTATTGTTTATTTGCTGCTATACTTGTTTGCATGCTAATGTTCTGATGTTTGATGTAAGGTTCAGAAATTAACATTAGATCATTGCATCTCAAACGCTGAGCTACACCTTAATGGCAACCATAGCAAATAGCAAACGAGTACAAGTCACCCAAGTGAAGAGTGATAGGTGATACTCTCCGAAAACCACACGGCGAAGTCTGCCGCCAAGCCCTTGAGTGAAGTCCACAAGGCTGTAGAGGACGCGGTAGAACAAAAACCACCTAGAAAAGGTCGTTCGAGAAGAAAGTCCAAGAATTCAAATTTGCAAGAGTAACTAGCAAATTTATGGAAGCATTTAACGAAGAAACAAAAACATAATTTAAATTCGAAGGAGCCGTAAGAAAACCTTGAGTTTTTAATTAAAAAACAAGTTCTTTGGATTTAAAAATGCTAGTTTTCACATCAAATGCATTTACGTTTGTAGTTATTTTATGTTCAAAAGTTTTTGATTCAAAAGCATTTTCTTTTGATTTTGAAGTCTTTTCTTTTCGGTGTAAAGTATTATTTCTTATTTTCAACATACATACAAAAAATGTGTGATCATAAGGTAATATACTTCTGGTGCTATTTTGAGACAACCACATTTTGTGATTTTAAAAGTTTTAAGCTATTAAATGCTTAAAATTAAAATTTTTGTGAAAAAACTATCTATTTTACCAGGCGTTGCCCAGTTTTTTCTACTGTATTATTTGCAGAAAAAACAACAATTTGCTACATGTCTCTTATTCCAAAAATATTATTAATAAAAATATACTTTTAAGCAAGAAAGCACTAATAGATATTTAGATATCGGTTTTTTTTTTTTTTTTTGTTAGTGTTGGCTAACTTTTCTGTTTCAAGCCAACATGGTTGGGTGGGTTAGCTAAAAGGCTAGAACAGCAAGCCTCATCATAAAAGAAGAAATAAAATTTGGTTTTTTTTTTGTGTGATCGTGATTAGTAACCCATGTAAATTTCCTCATAAAAGATGTGTCTTGAGATACATTTTTTTTTATTGCCCTCCAGCGATCGGATGTGCCAAAGGCCGAACGTACCATACCCTGTGACACTGAGTTAACTATAATGCCGCGGTGCGCATACCCGATACGATGACTAGGGAGTGACAAGCAATAAAAATGGCCATGCAGAAATAAGGAATATCTTTTTGTACGACAGTGAAATCGGTCTCGAATTTTTGTGCATACTTTGAAATTACAAAACAAACCGACTTAAAGAAAAAAAATTATGGATTTTATATGTTGGATCGGAAAGTCCAATTTCACTGGACCATATCTCCTAAACTATAGGTCGTGGGAAAAAAATGTGCACCATTTTTTCGATATAAAATTTGCTGAGCTATAAAATTGTGGAACCAAATTTTTTTGTAGATATAACGGTTAGCGAGATATTTGGAAAAAACAATTTTTCTCGACCTAATACGGAAAATTTTTTTTATAAAATAATGTTCCAGAAACAGATGCTTTAATGTGTTTATTTAATTTAGTTCTATAAAATTGTTACCTTTAAAATAATGATAAAAGTCCATAAGGATTAAAAAATATTGAATTACATCGGGGAAATCAGTAAAAGGTCTGAAGTATCAAAAAACATCTTAAATATTAATAAAAGTCCCAGGAAACTATCAATCAAAGATGTTTCCTCGAATATGCCTAGATATTCTTCGTTTTAACTATTTTAGCCTTCGGGTGACCTTCGGGGGATCGCAAAAAACTATCAGTGAAGGTTTTTGGTACTCCGCCATAGATGTTATTCCTCTAGTATACCTTGATATTCTTCGTTTTGAGTATGAAGCCTTTCGCTGAACTTCGGGCTTACCAGTAAACTTTCAGTTAAGAGCTAATTGATAGTTCACCATAGATTTATTTCCTCTAATGCACTTAGATATTCTTCGTTTTGACTACGAAGCCTTCGGCTAACCTTCGGCTAACCTTCACGAACATTCGGATTTCCCAGAAAAGTATCAGAAAAGGCTAGTTGATAGTTTGTCATAGATCCTTTCTTTCTATTATACCTAGATATTCTTCGTTTTGACTACAAAGCCTTCTGCTGACCTTTGGACTTACCAGAAACTATCAATAAAGGCTAGTTAATAGTTCACCATAGATTTATTTCCACACGTGTACCTAGATATCCTTCGTTTTGACTATGAAGCCTTCGGCTGACTTTCGGGAACCTTTGAGTTTACCAGAAAACTATAAGTTAAGGCTAGGTGATAGTTCAAAATAAATGTTTTTCCTCTGTCTAGACTCAGATTTTAAAATATTTTGATTTTGTAAAAAAGATTGTAGATATATCAAAATATGGACTTGACAATTCACGTCAATTCAAATCATTTGAAAATTGAAAATTTACCTCGGGAACCGTGACACTCATGACATTATCCCAGCATTTTTTCCTGTTAATTTCAGAATATTACAGCAGAATGATTTATATAGCTTCAATCCTCTTTTTTTCTATTTTCTTCTGGTTTTAATGATCTTTACAGTCTCATCTGGATCAGGTATCTACGTATTATGTGTGTGTGTGTTTACAGAAGAGTTTAGCTGAAAATCAAATACAAAAATTCGCTCTTCTCCTAAGGAAATCATATGAAATTTATTCTCGAAAGAACAAACTAAGCTTAAAGTGCTTAAGTTTTCTCCATAATGCTCACTTAACTCCCACATTTGTGAACATAAATATGCAGCATCGTGTGCCACGCCAGAAATTGCTCATATATTTGCACAAATTTGATAACTTTGTGGATGTCATGAACTTGACATCATTTAAAGCCATGTTGTATTAATATTTGATAACCTCTTGAGAACAACAACAACAATAAAAACAACATGTGTGCTGTTTTGATGTGCTCTTTTGTATATAGTACTTCCTTCCTTATTTCTCTGCTTCCGGTTTGTCTTATTTTCGCGATTTTCCCCCACAAATTTGTTACTCCTTTTGCTGTTGCACGTTTATTTTAATTTTAATTAAAAACTTCTCAAGTGACATTTTTGGCAGGCTCTTGGCTGCTTTTGTTGTTGTTTTTGTTGTACTTTATTTTCTTTACAAGAATTTAATATTTTGGCACCGTGTTCTTAACGGGTGTAAAAATTTTATATAATTTTTAACTTAATTTTTTCTTTCTTATAAAGTTTAGTAATGTACTTTTTCTCTTCTTCTTATTATTGTTTGTTTTTGTTGCTTTTTTCGTGTGCATGTTTTTGCTAATCCTTGAGACAAGCGAAAAAAAAAAGGAAAAATTTTATGTAATAAGAGCAGACAAGGACATACGCTCAAGCAAACATACACATTGTCAGGAGCAATGTCGCAAACAGTGTCATTTGTGAGGCACCGCATGGGAAATGTCTAAAAGATGCTTGGGCTTTGATTGAAAAATGTGAAAAAGTGCGATTAAAGCAGACCGGGGAATGTTTAAGCGCTTGTTTGTGGCTTCCTTCGATTTCGTAAGAATCCAGAGGAGTTACAAAGACTGCAAAGGCTTTTGTCTATGCATTCGACCGGTCTTTATTACTTTGAAGATTTGCACACTGAAAACACTTGAACTGCTTGTTGAGACTAAAGTCACTTTTTTAGTCAACAGAGAAGGAAGTACCGTGGAAAACAGTAGCTCATTCAACACAAATCCAGAATAAAGTGATTTCCATTGAAGTAACTTACTTGAATGAGGTTTGGACCATACGTATGTAAGTATGTAAAAGGATCAGGAAAAAATACAATCCATTAAAAGGTGTATAATGCTATGCCCTCCAAACACAAAAAATCTCTGAAACTGTTCGTCCATGGAAATAATAAGATGTAATATGTTTAAAAAGTCGAAAAATTATCAAAAAGGCCAAAAATTTTCAAAAAGTCGTAAAATTAAGAAAAAGTGTCGAAATATGTTCAAAAAATCGAAAAATTGTCAAAAAGTCGATAAATGTTCAAAAAGTCGAAAAATGATCGAAAAGTCGAAAAATTGTCAAAAAGTCGAAAAATGTTTAAAAAATCGAAAAATTGTCAAAAAGTCGAAAAATTGTCAATAAGTCAAAAATGTTCAAAAAATGGAAAAATTATCAAAAAGGCGAATAATCATCAAAAAGTCGAAAAATTACAAAAAGTCGAAAAATTTGCAAAAAGTCGTAAAAATAAAAAAAATTCGACAAATTATTTAAAAACTGAAAAATGTTCAAAAGATCGAAAAATTGTCAGAAAGTCTGAAAATTTTCAAAAAATCGAAAAATTGTCAAAAAGTCAAAAAATTATCAAAAAGCCGAAAAATTATAACTATCAAAAAGTCGAAAAATTTTCAAAAAATCGAAAAAATTACAAAATTTATCAAAAATTTTCAAAATATTTAAAAAATGTTCAAAAGGTCGAGAATCTTTCAACTATGAACACGGCTATTAAGTATGTAGGGTAATATGCATCAGGTGATCATAAGCTTCACAAATTATTAAAGCTTTCTAATAAAAGATTCCATAATTCCTACTGGGTTAACAATGAACTGCTGTGCGTGTCACTCTCTTGTTAGTTCAGAATTTATTTGTTTTCTTTTTTTGTTTCTTTCATCTTTCATCTTCTTTACTTAATTCCGTTTTTTCGTTTTTATATTCACTTTTATTTCGTGTGAGTTGCTATTTTTAAAGCTTAAGAATCTTTTTATTTTTGTTTTTGTTGTTATTCACATTTGAAAAATATTTATCCACTTTGCGGCGCTGTTCTTTGCTGTCATTGTTGTTGTGTACGTGTATATCTATTCATTTGCTTATGTATATGTGTGCGTGTAAGTGTGTGTGTAAATGAAAACAAAAATAAAAATATTTTCATCTCTGGAAATCCTTAAAGGAAGCGCGCATATGTCGTGTGCGTTCTTGTGTCTTTTTGTTTTAAGCTGTTAAAATGGAAATTTCACTAAACAAAGGTAAATCCTTATTGAAAATACATTTATTCTGCAAATAAAAATGTAAGTGTATGCGGAAAAAATCCAGCAGATGAGGAAATTTTCATTTTTATCAAAAATAAGCCATATGTTGTTGACACAATTAAGCCCCAGTTACATTTTTTAGAAGGGTAAAAGAAATCCCTCCAGCTACCTACCTGCTGTCAACTTTATTGAATTCTGTGCAAAAACAGCTTACGCGTGTTGCAATTATGTCGGTGAGTGTGTGCAGAACATTTTTTTTTTGTTTGCTTAGATTAGATGCTCTTTCGTGTCAAAAGTGATAAGGTATAAAATAATAATGATAATAAACTAAATCGTTGAAATGCCTTTAACGAAAATTTGGGTTTTACTTTATAAAATAAGAGAAAGCGATCTGTTTTCCAGGAAGAATTGTTCTACAAATATGCAATTTCGGTAATTTCCTCTTGAAAAAAAAAAAAAAAAAAAAAAAATACATACTGTCTTTTTCTCTATATGCAGCTCTAAGTGGACAGTTTTTATTACATTTTGAATTATTTTTTGTTTGGAGAAACAAAAACAAAACATTCCTTAAAGCAATGTTGCGCGCATTTCCTCCCTTACGCGAGTATTTTTGACTTATACAAAATTTACGAAATATTTTAGATCCATCCGGAATAAATATGGCTGCCCGCCCTTGCCTCATAATATTACCTGCCAACTTTCTTTTCCGTTTTGATTTAATTTCATTTTATGAAATTTAATTACAAATCAATATTATTTGTGGAACTTGTAATTCTCCACATAAAAGCTTTTACAAATTTTTATCGTGTGGTTCACCATTTTCATCAAAAGGCTACCGAAATGAAAAGTAATTGAAACCACACAGATAACGGAACTGGCCTGAAAATGTCGAAATATGTTTAAGAAGTCGAAAAATTATCAAAAAATCAAAGAATTATTAAAAAGTCGAAAAAAGTTCTAAAAATCGAAAAATTGTCAAAAAAGTGCAAATAGTTGAAAATTGTCAAAAAGTCGAAAAATGTTCAAATAGTCGAGAACTGTCGAAAAATCGAAAAATTGCCATCAAGTCGAAAAATTGTAAAAAAAATCTAAAAATTGTCAATAAGTCGAAAAATGTTTTTAATTGTCAAAAAGTCGTAATATGTTTAAAAAGTCAAAGGATTGACAAAAAGTCAAAAAATTATCAAAATGACGAAAATTGTGGAAAAGTCGAAAAATGTGCAAAACGTAAAAAAATTATTAAAAGGGCGAGTAATTGTCAAAAAATCATTAAAAAATCCAAAAAAAGTTCATAAAATCGAAAAGTGTTCGAAAAGTCGAAAACTATCAAAAAGTCGAAAAATTGTCAATAAGTCGAAAAATATTTTAAAAATCGAATAATTGTCAAAAAGTCTTAATATGTTTAAAATTTGTGATCATCCCTTAAAATGTGACTTCAATTCAATGTTGCTAGCCATCTCTGCCTTTAAAGAAATTTTTTCGTAGCGTAATTATTTACATTTTGCAAAACATTTATGATCCTCCCTTAAAATGTGGCTCCAAATCGAATATGAACGAAATGAAAATTAACGAAATATTTTTGATCTTTCCCGAAATTTGGCTCCAAATCAAATGATGCTTAACACCGCTGCTTTATAAGAATATTTGTTTTTAGCCTTCATTTATTTTCATTTAACGATATATTTTCGATCTTTCTTGAAATTTGGATCGAAAAACAAATGCAATTGGTCACCTCTGCCTTAAAGGAATATTTTTTGTAGCAAACTTTTTGTTTAGTCTTGATTTGCTTTCAGTCAACGACATATTTTTGATCCATTCTGAAATGTGGCTCCAAAATCAAGATTTGCTACCCACCCCTGCTTCATACGGAAATTTTTTCTCGCAAAATATTTTTGATACAAGACTTTAATTTCTTATATTATAAGTTCTTTTCAATTTCCTCCACATCCAATAATTTTTTCGGAAAATTTATAAAAATCTCCTACTTACATATTGGTGTCATACCAAAATGAGCTACAAAGTTTTGCAATCCGTCAACAGCAAAGCTCAAGCCACAACCAACATCTAATCAACATACCAACTGGAAAATCAGACAAACCACAGGCCGTTGACGATGGCGATGACAGCATAACGAGCATATGCCAATGTTGTATGAGCATAAGCATCATGTACTCTGTGACCAAGTTACTAGCATACACCACAACTTTGGGCGTTAACCATGGCTTGTATCCCTCCCATTCCTACTTTTGCGGTTTTCGAATGTTTGCTTTGCCAAAACTAATGGAATGTACGGTATGACAAAGGGAGAATGCGCATTGACATAACTTTGATCTGTGGTAATTCAATGGAACAGAAGTAACAAAATTCATATTTTGCTAATAAGCAACATATGCTTCGATGTCGAAGAGGGATTGCTTTGTCTATGAAACATCTAACATTTTTGAAAATTAATTTGTATCGCCTTTGCAAAAATTTGGCTTCTACGCTGCGAGTAGCGTTAATTTGCATTAACTCTTTAATTCTATTACCAACACCACAGCAATTAATTTTTTGTTAAAGGGCGTCGTTAAGTGAATTTAAGCTGATTTAATTTGCAATTCATAGAAACAACTGTTCGTTTTAGGTAAGTTCTGAGATATGAAAAAATTTATTCCGGCCAAAAAATGGAATTAACACTTTGTTTCACTATTTTATTTATTGATTTCGTGAAAACGAACCGCTATAATTTCAATTCAAACTGATTATTCATCTATTATTGATCCAGGAAACAGTCCTGTACTACTCAGATTTTCCAGACATTTTATTGCTTCCTGCGATTTACTAAAACTTACTATAATTCCGATGTGGTGTTTAATATCGAAACGCAAAGCACCTTGAAACTGAGAACATGCCTGAATAAATAAATTCTGTCAAATCAAAACAAAATTTATATGATTTAAAACTTGAAGTTAATTAGTTCCTCACGTTACTTACATCATTATATGCTGCATTCCGTATAAAGGGTGTTCCAATAATAGGTGTGGTACTTTGTTATCGATTAAAATCTGCATAATCGACCCTTGTCCGCCGCATTTTTTGGCATTTTCATCGTGACAGTAAAGAATTTTAGTTATAGATCGCTACACAAAAGAACAACGCCTCGAAATCGTCGAATTTCGGATCTTAAATTCCAAGTCAATGGTGCAAACGCTACGATCGATTCACCAAAAATGGGGTTGCAATCACAACCTCGGCGGCTATGTTAACAAGCAAAACTGCAGTATCTGGAGCTCGCAAAATCCACAAGTGATTGCGAAGAATCCAATGCTTCCACCGCGAGTCATTGTTTATGGGTCGAAAGCATCATCGGACCGTTTTATTTTTTTTCGAAGATTAGGACGGAAACACCAAAAATGTCAAATCTGAGCGGTACCACACTATGTTAGAGGACTATTTTGTGCCGGAGGTTAAAGCTCAGGGCTTGGACAATATGCGGATTCAACAGGACGACGCTACACTACATACAACTCCCGAACCGTATAATTTCTCGTTGCGGTGATGCAAATTGGCCGCCCAGATCATGCGTTTTGACGCCGTTAGACTTTTTTATGTGGGATAACACGAAAAATAAGGTCTATCCAAAGACAATTCCAGACTTGAAAAGCAATATTACATCGGTAATTCGGGCCACTCCAGAGGCCACACTGCAAAATGTCATCGAAAATATGACAGAACGAACGAGATATCTACGGAATAGTCACGATGAACATATCTGCGAAATAATTCTCCACACATAATCCTATTGTCTGACGTTTCGAACGAAAAATCAAAGTAGCACACGTCTTAATGGAACATTCTTTAGAAATTAAACGAAATTTGTTTTGAATTTTTAAGTAGATTTTCTAAGTAAAGTCAAAAAGATTTGTCTATGGAAAATTTATATTGTTTTCTGCTTATGATCGGAGTTCATAGTAAAATCGGTTAATCGACAATTTTCTAGTTATAAGGGGTAATTTTTCGCTATGTGCACCATGCAATATTTGTCGTCGTTCGCTTCAGGATATATATCTTGAAGAAAGTCCGAAATCGGCTGTTCTGAATGACTTGACTTCGAAAGATAGTCATCGATTTGATTTATTAGATAGATAGATAAATGCATTAGTTTCACTCCAATACATTCGTTTTCTCAGGAGCATCAGGGTGCAGAACTTTTTCGAAACAACGGAAAAATTGGAAAGAGGAAAGTCTTAGAACAAAAAGTATATGCTTGGCTTGGATCAAAGCAAACGAGGCTGATATGAAAACTCAAATGCCAAAAATCTATATTTTATTGCCGGTTTTTGGAACTTATCTCAAAAACCACGAAAATCTAGCTAGTTAATCAGCCCAAATCTTTTTAAGGAGTTGATTTTCTACATTCGTGTTGTTAAGCTCATTGCTGAGAAAAATTGCCAAAAATAAGGTTTCAAAAATAAAATTCTCGACCTCTAAATCTTAATTCTACAATCTGAAAGATTTCAAAGAACCAATTTTAGTTTAGCGCCCCGAATATTCAAACACCTTCTGTTTTTTTTTTTGTGTCAGCCTATTGCACATGTAAGAAATTTCGACATTGGGTTTTACAAAAGTTTCAAGGGAATTTCTCACAATTTCAATGAATGTCAACCGAAGTAGCTGAATATTTTGGTTTTGATTTATATCTATGATGGTTTTTGCAATTTCTGTTATTGTTCTTGTTATACTTCGAAATATCCTTAGTCATTATGCAGGACGACTAACTTTCTTCGAATTACAACAAGAATAGCAACTTGTAAGTCGCACGTTGTTCTGTTGATGGGCTGCCTTAATGGTCTCGTTCTCTAATTGTCATCTGTTAATTAGAATTTAATGATACCCAATAGGAAATTGACACATAAGTTACTTAAGAATATGTAAGTAGTATGCTTTATTCTGAATATATTTTCATAACTGTTAATTTGCGCAGTTATTTACTACTCGGTTCGTTAACACACACACTCTATGTGTATGTGTAGTTGCCAATAATGCGTATGCAGCGTCCTTGTATGTGTTCATCTTTTGTTCTTTTCAGTTCTGCTCTTGTCATTTTAATTAAGTTCGGCGCCAAACAGATGCAAAAATTGTTAACTTCGTTTGGCTTCTTCATATTCATATGGGGGTCTATAATTTACACAATCAACATCATGTCCATTATCCTGGTTGGTAGTCGTTTATGTGTGGCCTGGCCATACAACAAAGCATGTTCAATTCAATAGACCAATTAATTTTAATTATAGAATTAGCAATGGCGAAAATCCTTGTAGTTCACATACAATATAAAATCTCCATGGAGTTATACGAGTTATATTTGAAAAAAAAAAGAAGAAAAACTGGTAAGGGTATTATCTTTGGCCAGGCCAAAAACTTATACCTTATACTGCAGCATTATGAAGACTTTATTTGCGTGGGAGTTGTCACGCCTTCTTTTTCGAATTGATCAGATTTTTGGTTGGAGCTTTTCTTAGGCATTTCTAGTGTAACTTTGCAAATAATTATTTTGTATGGGCGGTAGGCATCTTTGTTAACTGATTTAGCCTTTTTGCTTTTTCCTGAGCTAACTTTTATGACGGAAGGAAAGTGAAAATTTTGTCAAATGTCTTGCTTTCAGAAAATGGACAGATTTACAGATAAACATGGCTAAATCAAAAAGTGCTGATCACGAATTTACATTAGGATTTTTTCAATGTACTTACTGGCTTGGTTCAGAGAAAATCGTAAAGTTTGGATGATTTGGACTAGAAATATATTCTTTCTTCATAAGAGTCCCTCTAACTTATCTAAACTTTACCATTATCACTGAGCCAGATAGATGAAACTTCCTTGCATACAAATTGACCCTTCTTAATAAACATATAAACTTATAAACTATAGCTTTCGATAAATTAACGTCCTAAACACGAAAGCATCTGATATGAAGCATAAAAATGTAATACAATTTATATGACGTATGTATGTAGCTACTTTACCTATTTTTAAAGCCATTACTAAGAACTACTCTCTCTCATGGGTTTCCTGATTTAAATTAGTGGTCGGCATTGCGTAGCTCAATTGACCTCTCCATTTTCTATGTATCTCTAACTTTCTTTTTACATCTCCTAAGCTTCCTTCTCTCAGACATAAACTCTGTTTCTTAATTTTTCTTACTTTGATTTAAACAATATAAAAAGGGTGGTCTTGAGTTGGTCTCTTAAGGTAGATTAAGTAATTCTACAGTTCAGTAAGTCATTTTTTTATTATTATAAAGAAAAGTGCTCTGTCGTCTGAACAATACAAGGCAAATGTGATTAATACAATCAAGGTCTCTCAAGTGCTTGTTAATGTTCTCTTTTGTTCTTATCTGGGGTTAAATATTAGATCTTATGAAGTACGATTAAGAAAAGAATAGGTGACAATAAGAAGAGCTGTCTTTCCACTAAATTGAAGACCATACTGCCATTCCAAGCCCAACGTAAACAGATCAGCCACACCCCTTCTGTTTTCGCTGAAATTTGGTACATGGTTGCGTTTTATAACTAGTCTTTGTGAAATTTGCCACTTTCGATCGCAAAGATTTAACTAAAAGTTTTTCAAGATTTTTCATAAAAATTATGTTTTAGAGTGCATGTTTATTTTTTCTTGTATATTTAGTGCGTGTGCGTCGCTTTTATTCTTTTGTATATAATTAGTTTTCACATTTTCATTTAATTCATATCACGCTCGCATCCTTGCAGTGAAAAAATCACTTTTCCGCAAGGTTGCCAATGAAAGTAAGAAAACTTTTTCAAAAATCAAGTTTCTCAAGAGCTTTTGAGAAAAAACTTTAAGGTGCTGATGATGAAATATTACGAAAACGAGTTGACATTGGTAGCAATAGCAACAAAAGCAAGCAACACCATAATGCATACGCACGTAAACACACAGGCACACACAAACACTCTGATATCCTTGTCAATTAGTTGATGTTTAAGTTGCAAGGTTAAGTTTAGCAGGTAAAGAAAGTTGAAACTTAAATAAAGTTGAAATATCAACTAAAGCTCTCACAAGTTTCATTATCGATTATTTCCATTAATTGCTTTTGTTCATCTCTCTATGAAAAATATGATTGCGTTATAATCAAGTCAAAATGGAGAAAAAGAAAAACGTGAAACTTTGGGAAGGATGAAAAAATATCTGCTAAACTTTAAAAGTGAAGAAAAAAATCATTTCCATTAAATCCAAAATAGTGGCATAACCTGCAGGCTTAATCTTACGGTGTTCTTTACTCTAGGTCCAGTAAAAGATGGACAGCGCCATCCTCAATACAGCAATATGCTCCTTAAGGTTACCATTCATAAGTTATGCAGATGGGCATAAAATTACCTCCTGGTCTGGAGGTGAGGACTATCTTAAACCTCTGCTATTCTTTTGGTCATGACGCCCGGTTGAAAATGCAATTCCACACCGAGCTTCCAAACTCTCCCCGCAATTTTGGGTACAAACCACAGCCACCACGAATCTCCCTGAAATGCCAACCCATTATTCAGACTGGTTAAATCCAGCGGGCTACTGACTGCCGTTGCACCAGAAAGTCTCCAGTCAGACTTCGTAGCCAAAGCTACTACCAGTATAGCTCCATCTAGCTTAGGCTGGCGGCTACACGCACACGCTGATACACACATACCATATCACATATGTATAATAAACACATTCTACACATAAAATACACATCCTACCTATTTGCCCCACTACCGTCCAGTCGCTACTACCTCACAGTCTCCCTTTTAACAACCTGCACCTAAAACCTATCTCCGAATTCCCACACTCCATCTTACATACATCATGCAATTGACCCACACACACCATATACACCCCCAATTTACACACCAAATTGCTAAACCAACCGGGCACGCCGTCTACGAAACACCTCTCTAGCATACTCAATTATTCGAGAGATTTGCTCTCTAGAAGCAAGCACACCTCTCGCGCTCGCGAATATCCTCATAAAAAAGGACAATTGCTCAACACGTGTAATGAGTCCTCAAAGACTGCCCCACAGTAGCATTCCTTAAACTCACTGAGGTTTCTTCGATGCAAAAATGCATTGAAAGAACCGTGCCTCGTTAGCAGAAACCCCAGACAAAGGTTAAAATCAAAATCTGGATAGTTTCCATAAACGAGATCTCCTTTTTTCACTTGCATCCCATTTAGATTGTCATCTAGATGTTAAACACTCACGCAACAAAGCTTTACGCTCTGTCCGATTCATACCGCCAATGTTAATCTCCACCAACCAGTCATTCACCGGAGACAATACTGAATCGTATTACCTACAGATCAGGAGGATTTGGCCCAAAAAGCACCTGCACTACCTTGGTCGAAACCGTACAACATACACGCAATCAAAGCGAGACGTTGACATGACAATACCTTTTTATACCCAACAACAGTCAAAACCAACTCCCACCGTACAGGAGCACCATAAGTTGTGATAGCAACAAACTGCAAACCATAAATGGTGCGAGTCGCATGCCTACTTAAACCCCATTCACTCCTAAGGACTCGGGAAACTTGTCCCGCAACGGAGTCAGACGCTCTGTCAGATGCACAAGATGAGGCAAGAAGCCCATCATTTCATTCATCGTTATCCCCAGGTACTTGACTTCCGTCACAAATCTTAGGCTAACTCCATTCGATGTGACATATGAAGGGTGACGTTGCGACAATCTGCCCTTGAGCAGCATTGTTACAATCTTCTCCATAGCCATACTCAAGCCAACACCTGCACTCTACTCACATACAATGCCCATTGCATCACTCACTATTCTTTCAAGGTCAGACTTGTGAGACAATAAACAGCATTGTTTCTTCCTAGCATTAAATTCGACCCAATTAGATTGTTTAAAAGCCATTTGAGAGTGTATTATTCATATACCGCCTTTTCTTTCTCAATCTTCACAGAGTTTGGACACTTTTTGGAACAATTTGAGTAACAAATGCTGTAAAGGACTGGATTAGATTGATGTTCGATGACACAAGCTCATCAATGAAAACAAGAGACGGGAATAGGGCTAAACCCTGAGGAGCTCCTGAGTTAATGTATCATTCTTTAGTTGTGAATCTGTCTACTTTATCCAACGAGCGAAGAAATCACCAACGAGTGTAACGAGGGCCACACTCTATCAAAAGCTTTACAAATATTCAGAGCAACATGCATACTTTCACTAAGAAGATAAACAAATTGATTACACTTCTCAGTGACGAATGCCATTAAGTCACCATATTGGCGATCACTGAGTAATTCATTGCTCTCTAAAGGTAGTGCCATAAATTGGGTTTTCTCGAAGGTGGAACGACAGGGATTTTTTTATATTTCCATGGGAAACTGATTGCAATAGCTTCCAGCCCCCACTCGCAATATTTGTCGAGATTTTTTGCGTTATCCAGTCGTTAAAGCTCAGTTTGATGAAGAGCGTATCTTCACATGAAATGCAAAAAAACGCACCATAATATTGAATTTTTTCAAATGCGTTGAAAAATACCTTTTGAAACTTCAAATATTATAGATTTTAAAGACAGTTTTGGCAAGTACTTAGTACCTATAATAAAATCGGTATTAAGCAATACGAGCTAAAATTGGTTTTTTGGATATACTTTCATGTCTATTTCACTAGATTTTTATATCTCGATATCATCAAACCTATGTCGTAATCCATGTAGTTTCAGTTATTTTTCATTTTGGAAGCTTTTTGATGATAAAAACTATAAGAATCTCGTCTCTTGATTTGTATTTATGAAGAGCAACTGTTTTGAATATATATAATAAAATCGAATTTTTCGACATTTTGTGGATTTTTAAGAATATTTTTCAAATGCTTACTTTTTCGTTAATGCAAATCGATATAATTTATAGAACCTATAATTCTCCACAAAAGAGATTCTGGTACTTTTTTATAATTCAGCCCACCGTTTTCATCAAAAAGCCTCCTAAATGGAAAGTAATTGAAATCACATGGATTTTGGAATAGGCCTGCATGTTCTTTTTTCAAAAAATTTTTCATATTATTAGATTTTCAAGCGTTTTGTAGAAAAATTTTCTAAAATTATTTGCCTATTTTTTAATTGTATGAATGATATTTAAATCGCGTGGTATAATCATATCATTAAGTTTTTTGTGTCATGAGTTAAAGTGTCAATTGTCTTTTAACACTTTGATATCATGCAGTTTTTATTTATGTCGCAAGGGCTTAAGTTCATGATCATTTTATGAAACAGATTATGATATAGTAAGTTAGGGTAATGTGGACTATGCTGGTATTTCCCATATTAAAGACTGTATAACAATTCTGGTTATTTGTGCATATTAAATATCGAAAAACATATTTTTTGACGCTGTTCGGCTTTTCTATTATGCTCCTTACACGTGTGCATTTTCTTACAAAAGCTGCGGTGTCAATTTGACTTTTTTTAGTACGCTCTGAATAAGTAAATTGTTTTCTCAAAACTCTGTTTTCTAAAATTCAAATAACTCTAATGCATTTGTGGAACTAGTATTCAACGAAAAAATGCATAAGCACATCAGATTTTACATTTCTTTTATATATTAAATGATTATTTCAAAAAAGTTATGTGTTTGGGTAATGTGGACTACCCCATATTTTATAACGTATATCAACTCTGATTACAATTACACCTTAAAAAGCTAATTACATGTGTGGGATACCCGAGTTTGAGTAACATATAGTGCTATTTTACGTATGCTTTGAAATCGCTTTTTACTTATTCACTTGTTAGTATGAATTTGGTTTATCTTACTAAAAAATATTCTTTGATGAGCCTATACAGCTATTTTATAGCAATTATAATCTAAAATAATACTACTCGACTTTAAGTCAACAATACTTGCGAATAACGGTACTACTTTAGGAAATGGACATAGTGATCCACATTATCCGATACTTTTCTTTTTCAGGTATTTTTAGGTACTGTCAATTTATCTGGCCTCACACTTGAAAATGTTAATAGTTTAGTTTAAAAATTACACAGCCCTGCGATGAAAAAAATTATGAGATCAGAGTTAGTGATTTTTATAGATTTTTGCCCGCTGAATCCGAATATTTGCTCCATCACGTCGGAGATCCAAGTTATCTATGATTCAAAGTGCAGAAAACGCTATTTTCGAACATAAGGCGTACATCCTGAAAGTAGTTTAGTTCATTTTTGACAGCGGCATTGAATAGCCCTGAGTTTCTTCTTTAAAGCGTACTTTTAACTTTTCCAATTGGATCATTAGTTTTCGAGATATCATTTATTGAAGTAAAGGTATACAAATTGAATATAGTCTTTTACAGTGATTAGCGATACTTTTACTTCAATCGATGTTATCTCGGAAACTAATGATCCAATTGGAAAAGTTAAAAGTACGCTTTAAAGAGGAAGCTTAGGGCTATTCAATGCCACTGTCGCTTGCACTTTAAATCACGGTTAACTCGGATCTCAGACGTGATGGAGCAAATCGGAGATCATATCATCGGATTCAGCGATTCAGCGTACTTTTTTAACTTTATCAAAAACGCAGGACTGTGTTATCTAGTAGTAAGAAAAATAGAATAAATAATACGTATACTAATTAGATGACCAAACTAACCTACTACCATTACTTTGGTAGAAATGAGCGAAAAAGAAAAAAGGTAACCACATTACCCGAACTTACTCCATATTTTCAAAATATTTCTAGTTTGCTCCATTTTACATTTTTAACCATTGCAATTTTTGTGATACTTTTGTCTCTAGTATTTTATAATTACAAACCCTTAACAGTGCTTCTTCTTAAAGTTTTTAATTAATTGCACTTATCTTTCTTACTTTTGTGGGATCATTTGTTTAAGTAAAATTAATTTTTTGTTTTCAGCAGCTGTGTGCCTAAAGCTGATAATTCATTTGGTGCTCAAATTAATTGTTTCAATGATTAATGGAAAATGGCACTTAACCACAGGCATCAGTTTTGTTAAGTCCACTTGATAATACGCAAAAACTGGGCTGCTTTACCTTTTAAGCCTTAATTTTGTTTCATTCATTATGTGGGAAAATAGAACAAACATAATAATATTATAATCGCAAGAGATAAAGCATACAATTCAAAAAAATATCTAATTGTGAAATATAATAAATGGGTTTTTACTCGTTTATGAATTTAATTAAAGAGTACAAAATTCAAAAGGCTTCCTTTTGATACGCTCTTAGTTTTAGATGAAAATAATACGTATTTTTTGATGATGAGTTTTTGTTAATTTTTTGGAAGGTAAGTCGGCTTGTTATACAATAAAATACTTGAAAATAATTTTGAAATTTTTTCCTTCAAAATTTTAAATATTCACCTCTAGTACTACATTACTACAAACACAGTTAGCTGCATTAAAATTAACTTTCCACAAACTTCTTATGGTAACTTTAAAACTTTTGCCTTTTCCTTTGCCATTTTTAAAGGTCTCCCTCGGGCATACGTCTTCTGTTTGTTGTAGTAATATGTTTTATTGTTGTTGTTGCTACTGCTACTGTAGATTTTACCCTTGATCCTAACTGTGATTTTTTAATATTTGATAAAGCAATAACAAAATAAATTGAAAATCCTTTGGCTTCACATTAAAATCACTCATACGTCACGTCGTTTGCCTTTTTTTACATCATATATCACCCAAGTTAACGGGTATTTCATATATGTTAAAAGAAAAAACAATTCAGAAAAATAAACGGAAACTTCTAATAACACACCAACAACAACATAACCACAATTTGGCATACAAGCAAATGTGTTATGTTCAGAGGGAACATTAAAAAAAAGGGCAATTGTAAAGCAATTTACCGGTTTATTATTTTAAAAATTTGAAGCTTGCTATAGGGTGATTTCTACAAAAATGTTAGAGGTCTTTTTTTTAGATTGGAAGCACTTAAAATGTTGAGACATATCTCAGTTAGATCAGCAACTTTTCAGCTTAATAAAGGAAACACGTTTACTTAGCAAAGAAATATTTTTGGTTTGTTTAATAAATAAAAATTTTTTTTAGAGCATTAAAAATGGCATGAAATAGAAATCTTGTAAAACCTTATATTTTTTAATAAATTCAAGATAACACTTTAGTTTCATGACATATGTATGTTTACTTTAACAAAAAAATATCACGAAATAAAAAATCCCATGACACAAAAATCTCATGAGACGAAAATATTTTAATAACTGTTTCTGTCAAGCGATAGAATCAAACATTTTTCCAATGAGATTTTTGTATTATGAGTTTTATTCTTAACATAACTTAAAATATGCATATATACTCACAAGATATTGATTTTATAAGAGTTGTCATTATACATATTCGACCCTTATGCGATTTAATATTTTTAATAACTTTTCCCATGAGATTTTTGGAGAGCCAGTTTTTTTTTACCGTCATTAAGATGTACGAGATTTTTATTCTATTTAGTGTTTTTGTTTTGAAAAAAAAGCCAAGTGTAAGAGAAAAGAAAATTTTATGTTACAAAATTTTAGTATCATTCGATTAACATGTTATGAGATTTACATATCACATAAAAGATTTCATACCCAACTTTTATTACATGGGATTTTCATTAAATGTGACATTTGTGCGCAGTTATTTTATGACAAATTTACTCGAACTGTGAATTTATCTAAAGAACTGTAATGGTATTTTAATTCTAGGTTAGGTTAGGTTGCGAGGGCATCGTTGGCATATATGCAAGCCAACTACCACTTAGACCATTCTGCTGGTCCATTGTGATCCCTCTTTAAATACGGTACATAGTTCTAAGATACATACAATTAATTTAATTCAGTATATTTTATACAGTTATCAATCTTGTTGAAGCTTATTCACTTGTTGTTGGCTACTATTCGTGTTTTCTGTTCCCATTTTGATGACTTGATGTTTTTCAGGATCTTAGCGGGGTCTTTCTCGATAAGTTCTTGCATATCCTGAAAAAAGATGGATCCAAATATTTTAAACCTTGTTTTTGCAAGTGCAGGGCACCGGCAAAGATAATGTTGACTATCTTCTTCCACGTTGCTGTCTCCACACCATCTACAAAGATCGTCAGTCTCAAACCCCATCTGTCTCAAGTGCTTGCTTAACGTATTATGCCCTGTAACTACTGCTATAAATGTCTTTAGATCACTCTTGCTGCACTTTAAAAGCAATTTAGTAAGCCTTATATTAGGAGTGTTATAAATAGCTTTGGTCGTTTGATAATGAGTTGAGTTGCCCCATCTCCTCATCATCTCCAAAACCATTTTATCTGAAATTATCTTGCAATCGTGTGACATTGGTGGTTTTACGATATGATTAATATTCTCTGTAGGCAATAATGAGCCCTTCCTAGCTAACTCATCTGCCTTTCATTTCCTTGAATTTTAATTCTAATTATTACTCAGATTTTTATCTTATGAAATTAAGATGCTTAAACCATTGGATTTCACTTTCATGAGGTTTTATTAGGTGATGTATTGCAATAAGTAAACAAATTTTGTGTAATACAAGACTTTGCTCATACCAAGGGTCTTTTACTTCAAACAAGCTACTACCCGCCGGTGCACTTAAAATTTATTCCAAACTTTATTTAATTTCACCAGAAAGCAACTTATGATGAATTTTTTCCAGGGTATTGAATTTTTCAGGTTCCATATGCGCAGATAATTTTTAGGGATGTGTCGAATTTCTATTTAGAGGCGTGGTATTGCCCATTTTTCTAATAATTGTTACTAAGCTAAATGCTCTTTTCATTGGAGCCAACTTTCATCCGTAAACGTCTCACAGTTTTAGAGATATGTTGAATTTTGTTTGTTAGGAGCGCGCAACCGCATATTTCCCCTGATATAAAATGACACTCTTTGGAATTTCATCAAAATCGGTCATGTCTTTTACGAGTCTATAAAAGACGAACACTACGCAGTAAAAAGTTTGGCTGTGAAATTCAAACCAAATTGGAATGAATACAGATCCACACCAAACTTGGTATAAAATCTGTGGTTCAATTTGGTTTACAAGCCGTTTATGCTTGTTCGAATAAAATGTATACACATAAAGTAATAACGAAATTTAAACTATTTTAGTATAAATTTTAAAGTATCACTATATAAAAATCTTTAATACTTTTTTTGTATAAAATTTATATAGAAGTTCATATGAAAGTATTTTAAACCATTTTATACAAAATGCATATTATGCCCATATAAACCAATCTTTTTAAGCACAATAAATTCTATATTATTGAACTTGACGTTTTGTCAATTGTTTTTATACAATTTTGGTATAAAATTTACAGTTCACAACAACTAAACGTTTTTGGTTTAGAATAATTTTATAGCAAAAAATGAATAAATCATATAAAAAAATTGGAATACATAAGTTTACAAAAACAAATATTATAAATAAGCTTATACTTGAGGAGTGATTTTTCAAAAGGACGTAAAACCACTTCCAACCTCGAACAAACCTAAGGATGCCATCGCCATTACCATGCTAAAATGCATCCTCTAGTCCAAAATTCATCACAAAAATTGCATTTTTCTAACTTAAAATCGTGATCAAAAGTCGCATTTCAGAACAAAAGGACTTATTTCCATATAATTTCATAGCAATTTTTAGAGTTTGATACAAAAAGACGTATTTTGAATAGTGGCATAAAAAACTTTCAACATTTTTTATATGCCCCAGGCTCTATAGGTGCTTACATACCATGCCTATAGACATCAAAATAAACTTCCAAATGGTGAAATAAGAGTGATTTTGAAACAAAAGGGCTTATTTCCAAATGTTTTTCACTTTTTGCAATTACTGCAAATATGTTACAACAAAAATGTTACGGGGATTGGAATCTTTGGTCAACTCACTATAATACATTAAAAAAAAAATATGTTATTGTAAACAGCCCATAAAAGTTTTTTCTCATTACTGAAAATTTGTTTAACATGGTTTTACGCCCTTTTGAAAAATAACTCCTCACTTTATCCCTTTGCTTTGCTTTTTTGAAAATCAAAAGATTATCTTAGGAGCTGGCTTTATAACAAAGACTGCATACTTTGTTTGGATCGAAACCACCGAAAAGATGACCCGCCCGGGGCTTTTAACAGTTTTTTTTTACTTATTTCAAAAACCATGAAGTTATAGATAGTAATTCAGCTCAAATCTTTGGAAAGGGGTTAAACTATCTAGTCCTGAAAGCAGTTGAAATTTTTTGATTCAAAAAATGGTTTTTTTTTTGCAATAACTCAAGATGTAAGAGTCACACCATATATTGCTATAGTTTTGTCTTCAAATTATTGTAGCAAAGCTAAACATTTGCCAGTTGTTAAAAATAATAGTATCTAATGGAAAAATTAACTTTTTTTACCTCAGCTTATAAATATACCAGAAATTTTGATAAAGAACTTGAAAGGAGGTCAGAAGCTTTCAAGCGTTATTTTTCGAATTGAAATCGATTGAAATTTGCGCGAGATATGATGATTTTTACATATTTTGTAATTTTTGAAAATGCATGATTTTGGGTATTTTTGTTTCACATTGTATTTTGCATCCACAACGTAAAGTTTTTTTACATATTCTACATAACATGAAAGCGTGATAAATAACGCAACTATTAAGGTCAATAACGTTAAAATCGGTTTGCGGTTTCCTTGCGAAATTCAGTCTAAAATTTGGGTTGTTTTCCTATATTCTTCAAAAACAAGTAGGAATATTACCTATAAGCTGATAGAAATACACTCACTTATAACCCAAAAACTGTAAAAAATATACTCTGCTATATTTTCTTATCGATGACCATTTTTCCACATGTTTAAATTTAATTTTTATGTTTTGAAAATATTTTTTGCAATATTTTAACTTCGCAAAGTTTTCTTAAACATTCAGCTAATGACGAAAATGACATATTCATCTTATAAAAACAGCGCGTAGGTATACAATATTTTACTTGTTTGTATTCTAAAAATTTTTTATTTACATGCAGTATCTTATTTTATTTTGAATTTTATTTGTATTTTTTCGACTTCACAATAAATGTACAAAATCTCTAGGGAGTAACCTTCGGGCTTATGAAGCATGTTATAAAATGGCGTAATATACTAAAAAGAGAAAAAGAATATATTACTTTTTTTTTAAGTTTATTTGGAAAATTCAGGATTTTTTTGGGTAAATACACATAGAGTAGTAATATAAAAAATGCTTTTAAGAACACATAATATTATGCTATAGACCAGGCATTATATATGTATCGTAAGATATTTTTCAAGTTTAACTGCAAATTAACTTTTATGTTGTGAAATAAATATTTGCAAAAAAACGAATCCTTCACTAATTACATTTTCTAAAATAATTAATTATTCATTTAAGGCCAAAATGCGTCATGAATTGTGCCCATAGGCTTCAGTAGAAGACGGAATTGCAGCTTAAAAGAAGCAACGAAGCTTTAAATATAACAAGTTTCCATAACAAAAACGAACGCTCAAAGCTCATAAATCACACACACAATATAAACAAAGAAATACCACACACGTACGTGTGCATTTAATATGAAAACACATGCACAGGTTGCATTTACGCTGCTGCATGCAACACACCTTAAAATGCAGGCAATTGTTACACCTTAAAATAACAAACGCACACAAGCAAGAAACTAAAGCGCATACTTTTAAAGATGCATACACCAGCACACACAATCTTAAGTACATTAAATGTGAAAGCTTGCGTTGTTTCTTCATGTGTGTGTGTGTGTGCACTGAATAACAGTTAATTCAGCAAGTGACTCTAAATAACATACTGCCAGGCGGCCTGCAGGTAAAAGCAAGGAATCATTTTAATGAATTAAATAATTTTTCTTAATTTTTTTGCCTCTGCTCTTTAACATGTATGGAGTGACAGCTTTGATATGTGTGACTTACTCGTAACGACAACAGCTTTGAAGATGGTTAATATTAAAGTTGATTTATATTTTTCAAAGCATATGGACTGATTTTTACTTTTGAAGTTAAACATTTTTGGAAAAAAGTGTCATGAGATTTATTTTTGAAACTAAATTTAGCTTGTGCTGTGTGACATTTTTCCTTTAGAGTTTTTTTAAATTTTTATATCATGCGAGTTTGGTTTCAAGAGATTTTTATTCAATGCTATATTTATAGCAAGACACTTATATTAAATTTTTTCCTTTTGGAGTTTTTCTTAAAATTTTTATATCATGCGAGTTTTGTCTTATGAGATTTTTATTCTATGCGATATTTATATAAGACACATACATAAGCCTTTTTTTTTAAATAAAATATGTGTGCGATGATATTTTTTGTGAGCAAAAATGTATAGCAAAAATTTCAAATCATGACATTTTAATTGGATTTAAGTCAGATATTGAGATTTTTTTTTTTAATGTTATTTTAAAGTTTCAAAAATAATGGAAAATTGAACATCCAAAGACATTTAAATCAATAATACATAAATTTTATGTAATTTTTCTTGCATGCAAGTTTTCACTACAAAAACATTTTTTATCATGATTCGTGCATTAGATACTAACCAAATAAGTATTGCGCTATCAGAGTTTTCTTTCGTGATATTTTTTATTATTGTACATGCATATTCTTTTATATATTTTTTTTAGGATAATGATCCACCTTAATATACGCTTTTGCCTCTTTTAAAAAGAAACATTTTTTACACAGCAAGGCGCTGTTAATTAATTTGACGACAATGTTGTTTTCTCTAACGCAGCTGCTACATAGAGACACAAAAAAAGAGTTCAGGAAATTCACAAGCACATACCAAACCTTGCAGCTGTTTGCCAACTGTCTTATGATATACGATTTCAACTTGCAGTGCCTTTTTTTAAAGTGTATTATGGAAAGTAATAAGTAACTAAGAATGCTGAGTTCTCTTTTGCAAGGTTCCGACTTGCTGTTTGTTCACAAATTAAAAATAAGCAATTTTATACATAGTAATCAGAAAACTATCACTGATTGGATCTGATTGATGATGATTTATTCATTAAAATCTCAAGCGATTATAGTTTTAGAACGATTGTTTGGGTTTGAGTTCAAAGAATAATAAATTTAAATATTAAATTTCATGAAAGTTTTGCCTCATAAGAATTTTGCGGCATGTAATTTTATTTGCATGAAATCAAATGAATATTTCTTACTATTAAATAAAATAGTAATTCATTTATGCTTCTGAAACGTGATTTACCAACAGTACCTTAGTATTTGGTAGCTCAGGATCATCTTCAATTCGAAATAACTAATCAAATGGCGACAAGATCATATCGAGCCCTAACCGCATTAGTAGCGTATGCGACAAAAAGCAAATTTTACAGGAGAGAGTTTTTTTCATTTTTTTTCGAACATCCATGGCGGATTTTTTTAAAACGTTAAATGTAGTCTTTATTAGACCTCATATAAATAATAGACGCGTTTTAAAATTGATTTTGTGCATATTTCACTCATTTATGGCGCATACGACATTTTCGCAGTCACTCTTGACGAAGATTGAAATTAAAATGTGGCGCATACGTTTTTGAAATTACATGGTTTTGCCTTTGAAGAATACATTTATAACATTTATTTAATACACAGAAAGAAATTTGTAACAATTTGAACGGTTGAAATTGTACCAACCCACAAAAACGGTCAGATTGACTGTAATATTGTTAATTTACAGTACTATTTAGTATTAAAAACTTACAAAATATCACACACACACATCGTTTGAACTTGGTTTTACTCCGATGTAATCCCACTCCAGGTCTTTTTTTGCAATGTTGTTCATAGAGGTCCAAATATACAGAAAAATTTCTTTTTTAAATCGGTCACCGAGCTAATCAATTTTCCTAGTCAGATTCAGGTTACCAAATGGTCTTTACATTGTTTCTGCATTAAAGAAAAAAGTTTGACAAAAACTAACTAAAAACTGGGTGTGCAGTTAGTTTTTTGTTTATTTGTAGATTCAAAAATATTGTTTTTGAAAGTTTTAACTGATCGCGTTAACGAGATATTGTATTTTTAACAACTTTTTTTTTTAATTTTTTTGTTAAAAAAAAATTAACTTTCGCGTTTTTTTAGAAAATTTGCAACGGACGAAAACAAGAAAAATCATTTTCAATTTAAATTTTGATGTTGAATCCGAATCTGGTTTTAGAATTGATATATCTAAAATGGTTTGAGAGAAATCCTAGCCTAAAGACTAATTTTCCATCCATTTTGTGAAAAGTTAAAATAACATTTTTTTTTTTATTCTTTTGAGGTTGTATAATAGAACAAGGAAATCTTTAGCCATAAAACATTAAAAAACACCTTGAAGCCCTATTATTTTACTTCAAATCCCAGCTTAAATTATATCGATATATTTTTTCTTCTTCGAATTATTCTAACCTGGAAAGGTGAAAAAAGGAAAAATCCACGTTTTTTTGATATTTCAGCTTACGATATTTCGAAGACAAAAAAAGATATCGATAAAATACAAACTGATTTTCAAAGTAAAAGACTGGGGCTTCAAGCTTCATTTTCAATCCTTGGAGCTAACTTTTACAACGAACCGTCTTTACAAAATTTCGCCGAATTATCTAAGTTTTCCCGTGAATAATATTTCCACGGACACACAAACATCCATCCAAACAGACGGACATGGCTATACCAACTTAAAAGGTGATTCTGACGAGGAATATATACTTATACTTTTCCATACCTGCCGCTCCTAATTCTCTAGTTTTTGAGGTGCTTACGTTCTTTTTGCGGTCAACAAAAAAAATTATGTGGCTCTTACGACATAATTGAAAGTGTGATATCTTTGTTAATACACAAAATTCAGTTTTAATATTTGACATATAGTTGTGAATGACATTTTAGAACATATTTGCATCAAAAAAAAAATTTCGAAAAAATGTCGCATACGCTACTGTTGCGGTTAGGGCTCGATATCTTCATTAAATTCAGCTGGTTTTATAAATGTATGTGTCCAAATAATAATAGTAATAATAATCTATATGTAGTATAGAACGAGTGCCACCTGTGAGCATGGTTCGGGTGTGGGCACCCCCCCTTAACTTTTGACAGAAAACATTTGTGACTGTTCTGACAAATGTTTGCGCACGAAGTTCTTGTGCATTTACCAGAGCAAACAGACGCATTTGTTTTGTGCTGAGAAAAAAACAATTTTTGAATAAGTGAAAGTCAACACAAAATCAAACAATTTCAATCATTTTCCAAGTACGATAAATCGAAGTGAATCAATCGAAAAGCTGAATGCAATCTATATTTATGTAATAAATTTATTATTGTTGACACCAGCAATGAACACCCTGTGCTCGCACAGCTGTGTTCATTCTAGTTAGTAAGGTTTTTCTATGTTTTTTTTCCTTTCTCCTTTTCTTCTATTCGTGTGTGGGCAGCGCTTCCCGCTCCCTCTTAAAAATCGACATTGTTCTCATGTCGATGAGGCAATAAAGGTTTCTTTAAAATCGAACTCCGCGAGTTTTCTTTCTTTCTCGCCTTTTTCTAAGTTTTATTTAAAGTTTTTAAAAGTTTAGTTTTTGCCCCCTTAATTTCCCCCGGAAATATTCATTGGTCCGGCGAGCCGTTTTGTGTGCCGCGCAATCGGTTTTTGAAAAATTAAAACTTTGTAAAAATTTTGAACAAAAAAAAAAAAACTTTACTACTCGCCGCGAGTGAATTTTGTGGAAAAAAACCAACAAAATTGTGAAAAAAAAAGCAAAGCTTTTTTATAAAAAAAAGTGAAAAATATATATATAAATTATATATATATAAAATCAACATACTTAAAAAGTGAAAAAAGTGATTTAAAAAAAAACACCATCAACAGCTGCAGCATCAACAGCAGCAGTCTAACAAGAAGCCACAACAACAACAACAACAACAAGATCATCTGTTTTGCCGTCGGCAAACTGCAACTTTAAATTGATCTTAAATTTTCTTTAAAAAACAAAGAAAATAAAGGTACGTGGTGTTTTTTGTTATTTTAAAGTGCGAAAAAATAGTGATTGTTTTATATACGTTTTATATAAAACCATTTTTCCAAAGTCTCGGTTCGGTTTCCGTCAATTTTATTTTTTTTCGGTTTGCAAAGTGAGTTTTTCTTGTTGTGTAAATTTGCATATATTGGAAACGCCAAATTTCAGAATTTTAAAAAGAAAATCGTACGTGTGTACACATATACGTTTTCGGTTTGATTTTAAATATCATACATACATACATATATATGTAACAATTTATTTTTGGGCGCCAATATCTGCATATTATATACATAACGTTCATGACATCTTTTTTTTGCATAATCCGTGTACGGTTTTTTTTGTTAGTGCATTTCGAAAAAAAAAGTCGTTTTCAGTTTCTCTTGGCTTTTTTTTGCAAGACGGAAAAATTGCGGGATCGCAAAAGAAAAAAAAATTACAAAAAGAATTGTTTCAATTTCCATTGTGTTCCCCTTGACGGCAACTTGTGCTGGTCAGTTCGTTAACCTTTACATTGTTGTTCTTGTGGTATTACTTGCTAGTGAGAGTAAACTACTTGCACAGTGGGACTAAGGTAGTTAAATTTCGGGCAAAAATTTTCGATTGCGTTTTTGTTAGAAATTTGCACAGTGGAGTGAAAATATTTTTTGACTGGTAAAAAATATTTTGTATATTGAATTTTTTTTCTTTCACGATTCACATACATATTGTGAGCAAAGGTCACAGTGAGTCGAAAAAATATTTTTTTAACTAGTCAAAGGATATTTTTTAATAAAAATACGTTACAATTAAATTTTCTCTGCAATATAATTGTGTTTTTTGTAATAATTTTTTATTTTACGGACAAATCGGGCATTTTTATATTTGTTTTGAATATATTTCCTTATATTTTTCAAACATTTTTTCAGATTTTTTATTTCGCTAGTTTTTGTTGCGGTTTTTTGGTGAAAAGCACTTATTTCAGTGAAGTTTAATTGTATTTCGCTCTAAATTTTTGACTTTTTGTGCTAAAATCTTTTTTCATAGTCATATGCTTTGAAAATTTTTAAGATTTTTTTTCATTTTCGCTATTTATTGTTGCAATTTTTTGTGAAAGTCACGTATTTCGGTGAAATTCAATTGCACTTCACATTAAATTTTTTACATTTTTGTGCTAAAATTTATTTTTTTTAGTTTTTCTTTTTAAAGTATGACACAACTAAAGAGTTTCATCCGTCTGTCTGATTCGTTCATCGAATTCATATCTGAATTTGATAATGCTGAAGAGCATAACGTTTTCTCCTTAGAGGCTGAAAATGATGAACTCAAGGCTCAGTGGAGGAAAATTAAAGTTTCCTATGAAGCTTGTTTAGCCGAAGTGGATCAAGACGGTGAAATTGATTCAATTAAAAATAAGTATCGCACCTGCTACCAAGCTTATCTTCGCGTGGCAGGAAAAATTTCTGAGTTTTCTCAGAAAAAACCTAAGCAAAGGGTCGTCGATGTTCCTTTGCCAGAAGTTGGTCACAGCATGGCTGTACCACCTTGCGATACAGAGGTTTTCGACGGCGATTACCAATCGTGGCCGTCCTTTAGGGACATGTTTACGGCCATTTACATAAACAACTCGCGGCTAGGTCTAGTGGAAAAACTTTTCCACTTAAATCAAAAAACTCGTGGTGAAGCAAAGGAGATTGTGCGGAAATCTCCTTTGACAAATGATGGTTTCATGCAAGCATGGCAAAACTTGTCTGACAGGTACGAAAATAAACGTATCCTTGTCAATAGCCAGCTTAAAGTTCTTTTTAATTTGCCTCAAGTGCCAAAAGAGTCTGGCGCTGAGCTCAAAAAACTTCAAAGAGATATTAACAGTTGTATTTTTGCGCTTCAAACACACAATGTTGATATCTCAAATTGGGATGCAATCTTAGTGTACTTATGTTCTACACGATTGCCTGTGATCACACTTTCTTTGTGGGAGCAGTCCATTCAAAATAAAAACGAAATCCCTAAATGGAAAGACCTCGATTCTTTCTTGACAAGCAGGTTTCAGACACTTGAAACTGTTTCTGATATTCGCAGCTCTAGTGGTGCGATTCCCCGGCAAAATTCCTTGCCAGCCACTTTAAATCAAAGCGCTAGTTTTAGCAAACGGCTTAATAATTATCAAGTAAAGATAACTTCGGCCAATTGCAAAATTTGTTCGTCGGAACAACATGCGCTGCGTTATTGCACGAAATTTTTAAAAATGGATGCTAAACAGCGCTTAGCAGTTGTTCGAAAGCATCACTTTTGCATCAACTGCTTAGCAAACTCTCATGAAGTGAAAGAGTGCAAAAGTACGTATACTTGTGCAACGTGCAAGCAACGTCACAATACTCTTTTGCATCGCAATTCGACTCCAGCCTCTGCCCCTGCTTTGAGTGTAGACTCAAGCAAGTCGAATTCGCGACCCAATCCCTCGGGCTCTAACACTCAATCTCATTCAACTCAAATACAGTCCACTAGTAACGACATCCAGGCATGCTTTGCTTCGAGTACTAAGCACGTATTGCTTGGTACAGCAATGGTGACCATATGTCACTTAGGAGCAGCGTATACAACCAGAGCGCTTATCGATTCTGGCTCGGAAGGTACGTTTGTCTCCGAGCGTTTACAGAAGCTTTTAAAGCTCCCTACTCGGGAAGTCAATGCTCAGATTTCGGGCGTAAATAACGCAGTTTCGGCACAGGTTTCAAAGGCTTGTGATCTGATACTCAGTTCTCCCAGAAATAGACAATTCCAGATTGAAGCCACTGCTTTTGTGTTTTCACGCGTTACTGGAAATTTGCCGTCTGTTTCGATTGACCCGGCTGTGTGCCAGACTCTGCCAGATTTTCAATTGGCAGATCCACACTTCTTTCACAATGGTCAAATAGATGTACTGATCGGTGGCGATCTGTACCCCGCCATAATTCTCGATGGCATTAAAAGAAACGTTTTAGGGTCACTGCTTGCTCAAGAAACTGTTTTCGGCTGGATATTTACAGGCCCTATGCCTCGTAAAGAAATCTCCAGTTTCACTACTTGCCTTACTCATTTCAGTGAGGTTTCGATCGATAAGCAGATCGCACGTTTTTGGGAGTTGGAGGAACTTCCTAAAAAACAATTTTTAACGGAAGCTGATCAATTTTGCGAAGACAATTATAAGAAAACGACTAGACGAGACGCTAGGGGTCGTTATATAGTCACGTTGCCATTTAAAAGTGGCTACCCCGATGAAGTTAATTTAGGATTCTCTCGAGGCATTGCCTTTAAACAATTTTTAAGGGGAGAAACTCGATTGAATAAGAATCCTGAACTTAAAGTTCAATATGATGAAGTGGTCAACGAATATCTTAAACTGGATCACATGAAAAATATTGCTCCGCCAAAATTCGAGATCTCACCATCTCACTACTATTTACCGCATCACGCGGTTATAAAACCTGATCGCACTTCCACGAAAGTTCGCGTGGTGTTTAATGCGTCGAGTCCATCTTCAAATGGAGTTAGCTTGAACGATGTCTTGTACGTTGGTCCAACTCTTCAAGCTGACTTGACTCTTTTGGTTTTAAAATGGCGATTTTTTAAATATGTTTTTAATGGTGATATTCAACAAATGTATCGTCAGATTCTTGTGGATCCAAAGCATTCTACCTATCAACGAATTCTTTTTAGGAGTTCACCTGATAGTGAAATTCAAGATTTTGAGTTGAAAACCGTAACTTTCGGTGTCAATTGTGCACCTTATCTAGCCATTAGAACTATGCTGCAGTTAGCAGATGATATTCAACAGCAATTTCCACTTGCTGCTCAAATACTTAGGCATTTCACATATGTTGACGATGCTTTGGCAGGCGCTCACGATGTTGAAACTGCTTTAAGGGCTAGAAATGAGCTTATATCCGCTCTGGATTCTGCAGGTTTTGCTATGCGAAAGTGGACCTCCAATGCCGCAAGCATTTTGGCGGGTCT
This sequence comes from Calliopum simillimum, assembly GCA_951812925.1. NCBI lineage: Eukaryota > Metazoa > Arthropoda > Insecta > Diptera > Lauxaniidae > Calliopum > Calliopum simillimum. Next base: position 95,366,167 of record OX638371.1, read on the forward strand.
GCCTGTAGAACATCTTTTACGTGAAAACTTTTTAAAGTTAGAGGATGAAAGTTGCGCAAAAACTTTAGGTGTTCATTGGAATGCCACTTCAGACTCATTTTATTTCTCAGTCAAGCGTTTCGAAATAAAGTCTTTTTATACTAAAAGGGAAGTCTTGTCAACTATAGCCCAACTCTTCGATCCTGCAGGTTGGCTGGCACCAATTGTGGTGACAGCAAAAATCCTCATGCAGCGAATTTGGTTGGATGAAATTGATTGGGATGAAAAAATCCCACCGCACAGTCTCCTTTCTTGGCAAACATTTTTGCATCAATATGAAAGTATTGAAAATATTCATATCCCACGTTATGTGGATTATTCGCCAAACTCAGAAGTAGAATTTCACGCCTTTTGCGATGCTTCTGAGAAGGCGTATGCTGCGTCGATTTATATCCGCGTCAAGCAAGCTGATTGTATTGTCAGTCATTTGCTTTTTTCTAAAACTAGAGTGGCACCAGTTAAGACGATTTCACTACCTCGTCTTGAATTGTGTGGTGCCACGTTACTAGCTGATATGATTGATTCGTTAATCTCCCATCTTGATATAGATAGGCACCGTTTGTATTGTTGGACAGATTCCACAATCGTTCTTGCCTGGCTTTCCAAGCCCCCTTGCTCGTGGACAACTTTTGTTGCAAATAGAGCTTCTAAAATAGCTGAAAAGGTTGGCAATCAAAATTGGTTTCATGTTGACACACATGAAAATCCTGCTGATCTAGCAACTCGTGGTATTTCACCTCAAGAGTTAGCTGATAATTCTCTTTGGTGGCATGGGCCATCTTGGCTTTCTTTAGAAAACTATTGGCAGGGAAAAGTGCAACCTTCAGCAGTTGATACGTCTCTCGAACGAAAAGCTGTTAAAGTTCACTTTTCCTATTTTTCAAGATATGAAGATATCTTGGAACGTTTCTCCTCGCTTCCACGAGGTTTACGGGTACTGGCATACGTTTTTCCGTTTATAAATCGTACCCGCCTGCAAACTCGTGCAGCATTTTCGCACAAGTCACCTCACATTGAGTGTGAAGAAATAAAATTTGTTAAAAATCGCTTGATTTTGTTGTGCCAAAAAGTAAATTTTTCGGAAGAGTACCACAAACTTGAGACCAAGCAAATCCTTGGTCCTAAAAGTGAGCTGTTATCTCTAAATCCGTTTCTGCACACAGATGCACTTTTGCGTGTTGGTGGGCGGCTTGCCTCTTCACCTTCACTTACTTACGACGAAAGATTTCCAGTTATATTGCCATACAATTGTCATTTTACTCGGCTTTTAGTACGATTTATTCATGAAGATTCACTTCATGGAGGGAATCAACTAATGCTTCGACTTATTCGAACGCAATATTGGATCCCACGTGCAAAAAACCTCATAAAAACTACTTTATTCAATTTTAAAACTTGTGTTATACACAAAAAACAGTTAAGATCTCAACTAATGGCTGCTCTTCCACCAGAGCGAACTGTTTTGTCACGCCCTTTTTCGTCTACCGGCGTTGATTTTGCTGGTCCGTTCGATATAAAGAGCTACCTGGGTAGAGCCTGTCGAATTACTAAGGGCTATGTCTGCCTTTTTGTCTGTTTTTCCACAAAAGCAGTTCATTTGGAAGCCACCAGCGATCTTTCTTCAGCTACCTTTTTGGCAGCGTTTATGCGATTTGTCGCTCGTCGTGGTTGTCCAGCAAAGGTTTATTCGGACAATGGCACCAACTTCGTAGGAGCTTCAAAGGTGCTTACAAGAGAATTTAAGGATTTTCTAAACCAGTCCAAGGATATCGTGCAGGTACAATATGCTCATCAAGAGATCTCTTGGCATTTCATTCCCGCTGGTGCTCCCCATATGGGAGGATTGTGGGAAGCTGGGGTTAAAAGTTTCAAGAGCCATTTCAAAAAGATGGCCGGAGCTATGAGTTATACCTTCGAAGAATTTCTCACTTTGCTAAGTCGTATCGAATCTTGCCTTAATTCGCGCCCACTTAACGCCATGTCGGAAAATCCAAATGATTTTCAACCACTTACTCCTGGCCATTTTTTGGTCGGCGGGCCACTGTTATCTACAGCTGAGCCTGAAATTGCAGACCAGCCTTTGAAAATTGTCAATCGATGGCAAAAAGTCAAAGCAATGCAACAACACTTTTGCCAGAGATGGAAAAGTGAATACTTAACTGAGTTACATAGGCGAGTTAAGTGGAAGTCTCCTCAAAAAGATATTTGCATTAATGATTTAGTTGTCGTTAAAGAGGAGAATTTACCATCAAATGAGTGGCGGTTAGGTAGAATAATCAAAACTTATCCCGGTAACGATAATCGTACACGCGTCGCGGACATCCGAACCGAGCGTGGTTGCATCACGCGACCAATTATAAAACTTGTCGTGCTCCCAACGGCATAAAACCCAAATCACTTTTTTTCCCTTTAAAATAACATCTTTTGTCTCGTTTCAGAATGTCTTCTACCTCCTCCATCGCTGGTGATCTTCTGGAAGAGTTGATCATCCAGACAGAATCCGAGATTCAATTTAGTGAACCCGAGACTGTTCGTGAGCGTTCTCCGGATGTGGTGAGAAGTGTGGTGGTACAAGTGGCACGTCAAACGAAGTGTCGTTTGTGCTCGTTGGAGCATGGTCTTGCGGGGTGTCGTCAGTTCCTGGACAAGAACCTTGAGGGGCGATTGAGGGCAGTATTCAGTAATGGATATTGCTCCAATTGCCTGTCCTCAGGTCACTTACGCCAGGGCTGCCGAAGCACCGGAAGATGTCACCACTGTGGTGATGATCACCACACTCTTCTGCACTCACCCACTCGGGGACGTTCTCGACGGTCCTCCTCTTCCAGGAGGTCCCAAAGACGGAGAGCGGGTCGTAAGGCAAAGGCACAGCGAGACTATCCCAGTCATCACCGTGGTCAGCCAGCAATTCAGGAGTCAAATACGGGGTCCCGGCAGAGGCCGCGGTCAGGGCCAAATGCGTCCTCGACTAGGGCACATGTCCCTACGCGGCCTCCCCCCGCAACACTTTCTGCGCTGACGCTTCAACGCTTGGTAACGCTGTTACCCACGGTGTTGATGCGGGTCATGGTGCATGGGCGCCTTGTGACGGAGCGTGCGTTATTGGACGCATGCTCACCAAAGACTCTGTTTTCTGGGTCTTTGGTTAGGAGATGGCGGTTGCATACCTCTCACTTTGACGGTGAAGAGGTGTGTGCGTTGCAGCTACGGGCGAGGAATGACACGAGCATGACCATTGATGTCATGGCGGTCGTTGACGCGAGGTGCGAGCTGGTGACTCCCCCGCGCACTCTTGACGCAAGGGCTCAAGAGCCGTTCGTGAATTTTAAGCTAGCCGATCCAGGCTTCTTTAAATCGGGGCCGGTACACATCCGGCTTGGGGTAGACATCTACCCCAGGATTATGCTAGCGGGCGTGTGCCCTAACACAAGTGGCCAGCCGTTAGCACAGAACACCATATTTGGGTTTGTTCTGTCAGGACCCTGTTCCTGGTAATCTTCAAAACCGCGTGACAAGTAAGAGGTTTTTATTTCTATGTTTTTTTTCCTCTTCCTTATGCCGTTTCTCTTTCTCTAGATGTTAGATGTTGCATTCTTGCAAGGCGGGCGGAATGTTGACACCAGCAATGAACACCCTGTGCTCGCACAGCTGTGTTCATTCTAGTTAGTAAGGTTTTTCTATGTTTTTTTTCCTTTCTCCTTTTCTTCTATTCGTGTGTGCGCAGCGCTTCCCGCTCCCTCTTAAAAATCGACATTGTTCTCATGTCGATGAGGCAATAAAGGTTTCTTTAAAATCGAACTCCGCGAGTTTTCTTTCTTTCTCGCCTTTTTCTAAGTTTTATTTAAAGTTTTTAAAAGTTTAGTTTTTGCCCCCTTAATTTCCCCCGGAAATATTCAATTATATTTTGTGATTCAAAACCGAATGCAACCAAAATATGCACACAACACAATATGCATATAGCTTTTAAAAGTGGCTATCGAAGTCGAGTGTGGGCCCCGAATTTGGTCCGGTATGGGCACCCCTCTTTTTTATTTAAAGCATGTGTTTTACTGAAATATCGTCGTGGATGATACTAATTTAAATGGTGTACCTATGACTTTTTACGCTTTTTTAGTGGAAAGGAAAGAACCAATAGGCCCCTTAGAGATATCGCAGAAAAAAAGTTGTTTTCATTAAGTGTGGGTGGTAAGGTGGCTTAGCACTTTGAAAAAAATCTCGGTATTGAGTTTCCAGACAAGTGGACTGAGGAGCGGATAGAGGGCATGGATTGATATAAAAAATGCATGCTTCGCAAAAGAACAATGTCAACAAGGACTAGAAATTACGCCACCTAGCTGGCATTGTCTGCAAAACATTTGATCTGGCATTCACGCCGAAGACAATTGAGGAGTGGCCGTACCAAAGGGCCTAAGTACCATTTCGAGGCGAAAGTAATGTCATTATATGAAACGGGTGACATTTTGTTACAAATTAATAAAATTGTTTTATGTCTTCACTAAAAATTTACTTGATAGTTTGAAATTCATGACATTATGTTGACAAAATTATAACAGTCAAATAACCGACTATAAAGCACATAAAAAGACATTACTTTTGCCTCGAAATGGTACTTAGGCTCTTTGGTACGGCCACTCCTCAATTAAGTCTGGTTTCAGGGCAAAAGGCATGATGCCATTCGATTCAGACGTCTTCAGTGACGCTGATTTTGTCGAAGGCGTTGAGCAGAATTTGTTTGATTTGTATGAGTCAATGTTTCCAAAATAAATTAATTTTGCTTGCTTCTCCATTTGATTGCCTTTAACTTCATATTTTTTGAGCATTGTGTTCCGGGTTCGAATCTCGGTGTGGATGAATTTTTTTGTTATTTTATACCTCGGCTATGTTGAACACATGTTTTATTTTTCGCTCCCAAGAATCTTCAGACTAAGTGTGTTCAAATCAATAGCAAATTTAAAAGTTGGTATTGAAAATAACTGAGTGGAGGATTTGTACCTGGGCTTCTCCACGTAGCGCAAGTCATTAGACCGATACACTATCGTTTGCTCTTCTTCACAGTCGACGAACTTTCAAACAGTAAGTACACACGTAGTCGTTGACGTAATGGTATTGCAAATCCCTGTACAGGACTTTATTAAATTTGTATACCTTTAATTCAATGGGTGATATCACGGAAACTTATGATCCAATTGGAAAAGTTAAGATTGTTGTTTAAACAGAACGATCAAAGCTATTCAATATTGCTGACAAAAATGAACTACACTACTTCTTGGATATACTCCATTTGTCTGAAAATAGCGTTTTCTGCATTTTGAATCAAGGATAACTCCGATCTCAGACGTGATAAGGAAAAACGGTTGCCAGATTCAGAATCAGCGACTCTGAACAAATTCAGATTTTTGTGTTACTAAGTGTAATTTAAGTTTAATTTTTCTAGTTTTTGGTGTAGTTTGTTTTGATCTACTTACAAGATAACTAGACCAAAGATGGGACTATTATTGTTTCTGCTGGTCCAACAGGGTATTTTTTTTAATTTTTCACAGAAATATGTATTAACATTAAAGTATTCACTTACACTAAAGTCATTAGCATGAAAATACCAAAAATTATTTGCAATCAATAGCACAATAAGTAACTACCAACAAAAACTACAAACAGCACACACTGCAAACTAATTTTGGGCTTTATGTGGCTGTGCATGAAAAAGGTTGCTAACAAGGTAATTGCTTAGCAGCTACTAACGCATTTTAACTACTTTTCTAAGCTACAACAAAGCATCAACAACAACAGCAACAACAACACCGTACAAATAGCAAATACCAAACAGACAAAACCACACACAGTCGCTCAAGCAAAAGCTTTTAAGTAAAAATACAAAGCTCTTTGTATCCTATCTATGTTATCACTACCAAAACAAGGATTCGCAATTAATTTTTGCCAAAAAAACACTAGAGCAGTAAAAGAAAATCCAATTTACGATTGGAATCTCAAAAGTTTTGTCTCTGCTCCGAAGATTTCAAATTGTTAAATTCAAATGCTGCAGTTAACAACAGAGTTGAAGGTGAATCAGCCAGCCGACTTCCAACTATGAAACAAAATAAATTAAAATATTTGTACGAGTTGATATCTAAGACTGTAATTTGTTGGGAATGGATTAAGCAGACTGATATGTTTATTTTAATAGCTTTGTATACACTGAGAAAAATAGCTATAATTTAATTTGATTGTTGTTTTATTCAAGGAAACTAAAAATGACTACTTTATTTAACTCCAAGTGAGCTCACACTGTAGTATTTTGTGTCAAACACCAAAAAGTTTTAATTGAATAAAAATTACAAAAAAAAAAAAAAATAATTGCTGGGGTCCCGCACAACTGATTTTCACTAGGATTATTGCTGTTATGGAGAAAAATCCATGATTACTGTAATTATTGAAAAAATTGAGATCTTGGCTTCAACTTTGATTTTGTAATTTGCAAACAAATCAGTGAAAAAGATGAAAGCTTGGAAATTTTTCTCCATACAAATATCGCCATAAATTGAACTGATGATTTCACCATGCTGGAAGTCAAAAACGTTTTATTAAAATTTTGTGGTATTTGACATAAAAAGTTCTGAACAGAACGAGAAGTATAATAACACTATTCTACAATTAGTATAAAATTTCAACCGGAAATGTTGAGAGGTTTTTCAATGGGAGAGAGAGCAAAGAAATTACCAAACCAATTATTTTTCGTATTGATAAATGATGTAGGAATTAATGTAAATAAGCTAAAATCTTTGAACTACGCAAGTGTTTTTCCTACTTAAAAACTGATTGAAAGCTTTTTTAATGACCCATTTACAGAAAAATCTATGAAGATATTATTGCAGGCAGTCATAGTATCTCTATGAATACTATTGAATAGATCGAAAAAAGTTTAAAAAGTTCAAAACACAATAAAGTTATCAAAAAATTTTATAACATCCCTGTAGGACCGACGGAGTCAATTGTCTCAATAATCCAATTTTTGGTCTAGTTTTTTTGCAAGTAGTCTATAATGGACTACACCTAAAACTAGAATGAATTCAATTAAATTATCGATTGTATCAAAAATGGTCAAAATGTAATGCAAGTTGGTCAATTGTATCAAAGGTGGTCCCATTGTATATCGATTGTATCAGTGAAATTATAACGTTACTGATTACGCACTGTTTGGCAGTTTGTCGACTGTGAAGAATAGCAAACGATAGTGTATCGGTCTAATGACTTGCGCTGCATGAGAGGCCTGGGTTCATATCCTGCACTCGGTGATTTTTAATTCCAATTTTGAAATTTCTAATAATTTGATCACAATTTGTAACATAAGTATGTTCACCATAACCAAGGAAAAAACAGCTTCCATTTTGCAGGCGTAGGTTCACGCTTTAGAGTTGTGCGCTAGAGAATGTCTAAGAAGGGGCACTTCCGGCACCGACATATACATTAACTCGGATAGCCAAGCAACTCTAAAATTACTAATGGCTTTTTCAATGCACTCCAAGCTTGTCTGGGAGTGTTTTGAACTTCTTCAAGCCCTATCCAGGAGGATTGAAGTTACTCTAGTTTGGATACCAGGGCACGAGGGGCATGAAGGTAACGAAAGGGCAGACTGTTTGGCCAAGAGGGGCGCACTCAATTCTTTCATAGGCCCAGAACCTTTCTGCGAAGTAAACAACAGTTTTAAAAATAACTTAATACGGGAATGGGAAAAGGAAAGCCTCTCCGGTCACTGGAGAGCCAAAAGAGGTATGCGACAGGCGAAGAGGCTGATCGATCCAAAACATGTTAAGGCAGAAGCTGTTTTAAATCTCAGTAGAAAAGATATAAAAACGTACAGTGAGATAATGACTCGATCTGGTAGACAATGTTTCCTGTAGACTCTGCTTAGAGGACTTGAAAACAGCAGAGCATGTGCTATGTGCATGCCCTGCTGCGTTTAGACGCAGAATTAAGTACCTAGGTGCTGAGATTTTAGATCCAGGTGACATAGGTAAAATTAATCCCATGGCAGTAACAAGATTTATGGATAGTCTGGAACTGTTCTGATAGAGAAAGAGGCTGTACAAAAGATCTTTTAGGTCGCAGTACAATCTAGAGCCTTTTAAAAAATAATAATAATTATATTATAACCGAGGTATAAAATAACAAATATTCATCCACACTGAGATTCGAACCTGGAACACATTGCTCCGAAATATATAACAAACTCTTAAGCACATTCGGCTATGAAACCTTTTGACTTTTTTGTGTAAAATTTTAATATTAAATTAAATTTATTGAAATTTATAAATAAAATAAAAAATTGGTCTTTTTCTGGTCCGATTGTAATGCATAAGGAGACAATTGACTTTTTCCTGGTCCGATTGTAATGTATATGGAGACAATTGGTTACGCCCAATGACAAACAATGTAAAACGATAATAGAACTTTATATTTGATGGGACCAGATTTTGGACTAGTCGGTTTCTCGCATGGAGTAGTTTGCAAACTAGTTTTGGAATAGTCCATGGTTCTGCAGGAACACTTCATACTACTATATAAAATACATCGTCTGTCTGTCTGTGTCACTATAACTCGAGAAACGCCCAAGAGGAATAATTTCTAGCGCTTCTGAGCTAAGCAATTTAAAAGTGCTTGTCCCCATAGAAATTTAGAAGCACTTTCACAATGATTTTTTATAAGGCTGTAGTAAGAACAACGTAAGTTCGAACCTAGCCCGGGTGATTTTTTTATTACTTTTTTTAGTTTTTTTGCTTCATTTTTTTTTACTAAAATATTTTTTATGCAACATTTGTTATTTCACTTTTCTATTTTCCTTTCTCTCATTTATTTACTTTTGTTTAATTGAATTGAAACTGATTGCACAATGTGAAATGTGAATTCGTATGTGAAATTCTGTTTGGACAACATTTGCTTAATATACAAATTTAATACCTCTTCATATCATCGGGCATTGGTGTAGCGGTCTAAAAAGTTGGTAAATGTAAGTAAAAATAATCTGTTAAGATCTATAACACGGATGGTCATGGATTCAAATCTTGGTGCGGTCAGCCTTTTTTTTAAATTTTATTGAAAAAGCGCTTACCGCAGCATTACAAATAAGCGCTTAAAAAACCCTTTTTTGGTAAGGCTGCGGTAAGCTTTTGCTCGCCTACATCCTATGACATGCTATGTAAAAAAGAAAGTATTGTTCTTACGGAGCGGAAGAGCTTATTGGTGAAAAAGAAACATTTCAGAAGGGTTTTTGAAGCAATTCTTTTCCCCTTGGGCGTTTGTCCGATTTGCATGATTTTTTTTTTCGTTTTTAGATATTAAGCATGCCAAGGTTTAAGGATACATTATATTTCGAAATACCCTCGGCTTCATCCGGGCTCTTGGAAAATTCCATGATTCAAAAATCAGTTATCATGCTATCAGGTGAGATTCCAGGACAAACTCTTATTTAAAATATCCTCGGCTTCGTCCGCAATATTAAAAAATTCGGGCACGGACGGAAACATCCGCTGGAAATATGTCCAATACAGCGATAAAAATAGACCTTCTGAGACTGTTTGCGAACGGGCGAACGAAATCGTTCCCGTGCAACTAGTATTAGATAAATGCAATCAAAATTTCCCACGAAATATATTTTTAAGGCAAAGACTAATAGGGGAAAAACTGACTGGCTGCGACAAAATTTCACATACAAAACTGGGCGCATCGTCGAAAATATTCATGATCCGAGATAAAACAGCGAGTCCTTGCTAACTTTGCTTCCTTTATTCATACGCATAAAGGAGTAACGCGATAGTTAAGCAAATTCATTAACATTTCAAATGTTTTGATGCCAGGAGGCTGAGTGACAAAGTTCAATATCGTTTTTTAAATAAAATCAAATATAAATTGCAAAATTTGAATGACTTTTGATGACATTTCTCATTTCTAGAGCAAAATTAACGTATGCACATTCGAAACTGAGCTTAATTTAGCATTAAAACTTTAATTTTGGAAGTGAGACACGCCAGGAGACTGAGAATTTGGCACTTCAAAGTTAAATTTTTATATGGAGTATATTTGGGATAATGCTAATTTTTAGTGTTGTACTAGAAACAATTTAGATGTTTAGTTTTGATCATAAATCAATGCAATATAAGTACTTATAATAATAATGATATATAATAATAATGATAAAAATAAAAATTTACAAAAAGTATACAAAATAAGTTGAACCACAGAATAATCTTGTTTGAATAGAATCACCCAGATGTGTTTCTATAATTTTAGCAAAATTAATAAACCTTAAATTTTAGCTCAATATTTTTTTTTCGGCAAGTGTAGCAGGTACTTTATTTCTATTTCTTGTCTTATCTCCCTGTGTAAATAGTAATCCCACTACAAAACGCTTGAGGACAAACCTTCACTGATTGTTTTCTACGAGTATCTCTCTTTGAAGCAACATGGGGATATCCATGCAATTTGATTAAATGATGAAATTTGGAATTCATCGTTGTCTATACCAATTTACCTAGATATTTTAATTAATTTGGCTTTAATTTAAACACACTAGATACCCAATTTTCTTATTTGCTTGTTCTTTCAGATGCTGCCCGAAAACTTCAAGGACAATTTACACGAGCAACAGAGAATCAATAGAGACGATGATGTTACAGTGAGAAAATGAGACCAAGCCAATTGAAGGCATTTAATTGGGCAACTTTAACAAACAGCAGCAGCAGCAACAGAGGCAACAGCAACAGAAATAACGAGCTACAATCAAAAGCTTTTACTCTGGAATTCCGGCAGGGCATTAATTAACTTTTTCTATTTTGTTGTTGTTGATTGGTTGGCTGTTGCTTGAGCGTTGCGTAAATTAAAAATACACGCCGCAGGAGATGTGCGAGCAAAGCAACAGGAGCAGCAACAACAACAACAACGACGACAACAACGACAAAGGAGCGAAGTTGTTGACATTACAAATACTGAATTGCTGAAATGATACAGACAGATTTTAATTGCAAAAATGGCGTCATTTATGGCAACAATGGCGGCGACGACAACGATAACAACGACAACAACAGTGGCAGCCGTAAAATCACAAGCAGCATCAACATAAAAAAGGACCAAGAAGAACCAAAGACGAAGTAAGCAAAAAAAAGGATAACGAATTCAATTAAAGTTCGATGACTTTAAACAACAGGGTGTAAACCAAAAAAAAAAAAAAAAAAAACAAATCATATCAAAGCGCAACAACAACACGTGCAACAAATACTTTCAAGGACATTGTTCGCGAGCAACTCCAACAAAAGAACAGCAACAATTGCTCGAGGTTCGTGCAAACGAGCCAAACTCATTTTCAGAGTGATTAATTTAAGTATTTCAGCAAAATTAATTGTAGAAACAACAACAACACCGACAACAACACCGACAACAACAGCAAATGCCACAATGAGTTTTTTCAGTTCCATGCAACAGTATGTAACCAGCGGTATCGCTGGTTTGGGTCTTGGAAATCGTCGTTTTTCACTCTCACGTCAGGATTCGAATGAGGCACAGGATCGTAATGTTGCTGGCGCCGCCAGTGGCGGCGGCGGCACAGCAAGTGGCGCGGGTGTTGTTGTTGCTGGACCCAGCAGTAGCGGCGGCATTGGCGGTGTCGTTATCGGTAATCCAAATGCTAACAATCCAATGTTGGGTGAGTTTTTTCATTATACCTACATCTGTATGTATGTGTGCTTTAGTACTTTTGTTTTTGTATCATAAGGAAGAAGCAACAGGCAGATGGGGCGTCCATTTGATTTTTTTTTTGCTGAGGTCAATGATTCTGCTTAAATTGATGAGAGAAATTATATTGAAAGCAACAGAAAAATGTCTGTAATGATAATAAATAACAATGATTTTTGTGCTTAATACCGTAAATAAATTGTAGGGAGTGTAGGTGACGTTGCACTATAAAATAAATGCCCATAAAGCTTAAAGTAGAATAACAAAATAAGAAAGTTCTTTAGATAATGAGATAGATGAAAAACTTTACTGCATGGAATTGTCAACAGAATGTTTGGTAGGCATAACGTTTTTTACTTTTAGGGTTTGCCAAATTCTGAAAATATTGCAGTTTTTTAAAAATTTTCAACTTTCTTCAAACTTCATCAGTACCTTTCTTTTTGAAATGTTCAAATTTATTTAAACTTTCTACATTTTTTGACTCTATCAATAATTTTGAGGTTTTTCATGGTTTTCGATAATTTCAAAATTTGATTTAGTTTTTAACCGTTTTTGATTTCTATAGTACGAGTATTTGAGGGGTATAGAAGCAAAGGCGACAACCTCCACTTTTTTAAATTTTGTGAAAACTAACAAAAACGTGTATCTCTGAAGATACACGAATTTAGTATACAGTGTGTTTTGCAATTCTTTAGAATAGAGTTAGATGAGGATGTTAACCAAGTTTAAACCAAATCTTCAAAGGGGTTTATGGAGAAATTCGATAAGAAATTTGGAGATTGTCGTGTTTGTTTCAATCAAGTGGAAATTGCTCGGTTTGTAATAATCAAACTGCCACACCCTTCTTTGATTTCATTGAAATTAGGTACATGACTTCATTAGTTGCTAAAACCAATAAAAATGGTGAAAAAATAATATTATTTTTTGGCGGAGCTCTAAGAAGTTTTGCTTAAGAAGTTTAGTAATCAAAGCAATCTCCAATGGAGATTGCTGCCTTTGCTTTGATTGACAGTTTTCAACCTTAGATATATATTGGATAGAGACGTATTTGGTATTGCAAATTTCACTGATCACAAGCTTAGATCAAATGCAACTAGATGGCATTCTCAGATGCATTCATGAAAAAAATGGAGATTGTCGCCTTTGCTTCTATACCCTTCATTTGTTTTCTCTCTAATATTTTTCGAAGTTTTCGACATTCCTTTTCAAAATTATAATTTTTAAATACTTAAACTTTCCAGTTTTCAACGTTTTGCGCGTTGTTTGTTATTATTCGATTCATATTTTGACTTCACCAAAATTTTCCAGCCTATTCCTCATCTATACTATTACTATAAATACGAAAGTAACTCTGTCTGTCTGTCTGTAAGTTACCTTTTCACGCCTAAACCACTTAACCAATTTGAATGAAATTTTGTATGGATATAGTAAAAGATCCAAGAAAGGATATAGGATGGTTTCTATTACTAAAATCATCATAAAAAGGGCCGAGAAGGGGGAAAGAAGTTTGTATGAGGAATCAATAATCGCTGAACCAATTTAGTTGAAATTCGGTATGAAGATAGTAAGAGACCCTAGAAAGTATATAAGATAGTTTTACCCCTTAAATCATCCTTAAAAGGAGTGAACAGGAAGTTTGTTTGTTTACATTTTGAAAGATAAATAAAATTTGGAAAATAGATAAAAATAAATATGTATTTCTCTGTTGAATGTGAATGTGCCCAGTAGGAGAAAGAGCAACTCAATAGGTACTATATTAGGCCTTTATTTGTCTTTCCTTCTTTCTTCCATTCTTTTGTACATATGATGTCATTTTGCACCAAGGCCTGGTACTCACGCTTCTGCAAAGAAGGCAGCAAAGCAGGCATTCTACGATCGCTTCTAACACATGTTGTCATTTGGCACCAAGGCCAGACATTCACGTTTCTACAAAGAAGGCCGACTACGATTGCTTCTATCTATGTATTTGATAATTTCAACTTTTCTTCGAGTTTGTGACGTTTTTTTAATACTGTTAGACTATTAATTTTTTTTTATGTTTTATTAATTTTTTCAACTCTGAACGTTTTTGAAAGATTTTTTCAAATTTGTAAAATTGTGTCCTTTTTTTAAATTTTTTTAACAAATTTTCGGATTTTTCAGTTTTTTATTTTCAAAAATATTATTTTATGTTCTGGAATTTTTGTAATTTTCGATTTCGAAAATTGAGCTTCACACAGTGCCATCTTTGGCTTGTCCTTAAGAGAGATTATGACACCTAAAATAATTTTTTTTATCTTGGATGATCATAGTACCTACATACCACTTTTTCAAAAGGGAACGGCTGTTTTTTTTTAATTTTGAGACCGGATTTCGATTCAGCATCAAAAACTAAATTGGAACTGATTTCTTTTGTTTCTATTTATTGAACATTATTTTTTTAATACGCAAAAAGTCAATTTTTTAACAAGAGGTAAAAAAGGGAAATGCTATATCTCGTAAACGTATCAGATACGATTTTTCGGCTTACGTTCTTTCAATCTACGAATAGGTAGAACATTTTCTTCATACTAGTTTTTTGTATAAATTTTAAAAAAAATTTTTTCTTTGATTTGGCACCAGTGCTAAAAAATTAATTTTTTGGCCACGGATTGAAAAAGTGGTGTTCACTTTTGAAAAATATTTCATTCTAGATTCGTTCTAAACATTTTCCCGAAGAACATTTTGGATGCAAGCACTTTTCATTCAAAACACGATAATACAGTTTCTCCAAAACGGGTATCTCAGAAGAAAGTTTATACATATTTGAAAAAACATTAGCCGTATTCACAATCTGGTTGCGTCGTTGAAAATGCAAAATTATTTGATAAGTTTTTTGAAAAATCAATAGAATTTGTTTTTGTAATTTCAAATAATTTTGCATTTGCTACGACGCAACAAGATTGTGAATACGACTATTATGTAGAGGCGTTAAATGACTGGAATGCAATACTTTTTTGATTATGAACAGAACGCATGATTTCAGCAGGATGAAGCCACGATGGAAGATTCTGAATAGAAAACATTAGGGTATACAGAATATTGATCCTTAAAGTAATTTATAATTAAGGAAACAATTCCCACTTGTACAAAAACGGACAAGAGCAATAAAAAAGTTTTTATTTTGGAATTTTACAAAAACAAATTGCTTAAAAAGAAATAAAACTATTTGAAATGTTAACATAAAACAAATGCATATTTCTGCACATGGGATTTTTTCACTGATTTCCTTAGTCTAGTCTAGAAGCCACAAAATTGCTCTGTTGCCTAAGGACTTGTATTCATTTATGCACAAATGAAACCGACAATAATTTTTCTTATTTTGTGCAAATTGATGGCATTTTGCATCATAAATAAATCAAGATCTACTTTACATTTTATCTGCATTAAATGACCAAAGATCCAACAAATAAGAGTGCATACTCGTACACATGGGAATTTGGCATAACACGGATGCAGATGAAAGTATTCATGGAATGTATAAATTTTCACGAAATACTTGATGTATACTTTCTTGTAAGCATACATATGTATGTATGTATGTTTGTACAAGTTGTGGTTGCTCTTTGATATGTGCGATGGTATGTGTAAAAAGACTCAATTGAAAAACAAAATAGTTTCGGAAACTTTTTAAGGCTTCGGTATAATCCCATGTTGATACTAACTGATGAAAGTTAATTTTATAAAGTTAAACTCTAGATTAGAAAAATGTTGAAAAAGTTGAAAATTTAAGAAATATTGTGATATCTACTCGAAAAAAAAGCTATTTTTCGAGCACTAAATTTCAAAAATGAAATGACGCAGTTTGATAGAGAAATGTTGCACAAAGAAGGTGTCGTTAATGCTTTTTTAAAAAGTCAAATTTTTACTTCGAAAAATGAGCCAAAGTCACTTAAAGGTTGTACATGTTGTAACGATTTTGCTCACCGGTGGCCAGGGTTTTGGCTACAAAAATTTACAAGAAAAAATGACGGCCTCTTGGTTAAATTCAAAGTCACGGGTGGGAGTTTTAATAATTTACTTTATTTTTATTTCTTTATTCGGTTTCTCTCACCATACTTATAACAATATGACAAGTACACGTCTCTCTACTCCCCATCACTCGCTGCTTCTATGCGTCGTTCCTTTATTCGCAAGCCGTGGCCTAGTTGATTGTAGAAGTAGTTAGCTGCCTCTTCCCAAATACTAAATGTATACTCTTGATCGCGTACTCTTGAGTAGCTGATATATTATTGAGCTACCCACACCTAATACAATGGCTTCATTTCTCACCGCACGCTATTATCTATCTTTCTGTATCTCATTTATACCTCAGAGACTGCTCTCCCCACTTACACTTTAGCCGCGGGCAGCAGATTTATTATCGGGCTAACCCACGTCTAATGTGGTGGTTCTCTTTACGCCACCGAGCACTATCCCCCCATACTACGCTTGCACTTTTAATTACAATGCTCCTTTGTGTGCGAACGAATTCCTCTTATTCCGTTTACTACGCTTTAGTTTGGATACCCGACTCCTCTTAATATTAGATCGCATCCACGAATAACTGATACATTATCGGGCTACTCGTTTGTGCGATTCCCCCATTTATTAACGGGCTACGTGTGTTTAGTGCCGCGGTCACTATGCTATCCGCCCCACTACTACTACTACCACTACTTTCACTTATCAAATACCTTGTTTCCTTGCTGCTTACCGCTTTGTCTGCTACTTCTGCTTACTGCTGCTACTGTTGCTCACCGGTCGCTGGCCACGCAAAGACTGTTCGCCTGCTGTGTGTCTAAATTTATTTTCTGTTTCTCTGACAGCAAAGAGATCGATCAAAAGCTGTGTGTCAAAAACAGTTGTTGTGCAGTGTTATCGTTGCGTCTGGTTTTGTTCATGTGGTGGGAATTTTACTCTTAACTAAAATTATGCTTAATTTTCTTAACTAACTACTTAATTACGACAATTAATCATGATTACATTTCATGTGTAATTCAGAAATAACTTGTTGCATATATATAAATAAAATCTACTCTTTCAATATAAAAAGATTAAAAAATTAAAAAACTTTTCGCACCACTCTATTGTCTGCATATTTATG
Organism: Calliopum simillimum; assembly: GCA_951812925.1. Lineage (NCBI taxonomy): Eukaryota > Metazoa > Arthropoda > Insecta > Diptera > Lauxaniidae > Calliopum > Calliopum simillimum. The sequence continues at coordinate 95,383,028 of OX638371.1, forward strand.
AGTCTCTTGCATATGCATAGCATTACATGTAATTCTTTTTCATCTTGTTGTTGGCTACACAACACGATACATGAGACAAAATTTTCCTTGCTACTTGTGGTTGAAAATCCATTTTGAATTTTCACGGAATTTAAATTTACATTTCATACGTACCACTCTGCTGTATTGGTGTGTGATAGTGTTAGTATATGTGTGTGTGTGTAGTTGAATAAAACTTTCGTCATAGCAGCTTGTTGCATAAAACCCATAAACGGGTGGGTTCTTTGGTTTTTACTTTGCCATCACTTACAAGATGTTTTTGCTGCTGTTGTTGGGGATTTTTTTTTTTTGCTTATGACACATACATATGTATTAATGTATTTGTGTCCTTGTCGATATTGCAATGCATGACTTTATGGTTCTTTCTTGTACCAAAAATATATGAATATACATACATCTATTGCAAAAGTAACATTGGGGTGTTACAAAACCAAAAAAAAGATATTTTTTCTGAAAAACATATTCTTACATTTGACTAATGAAAAAAATTCATTTTGAAAATTTCATGATTTCAACGGATAATGTGAAAGACAGTGTCAGAAAAATTATCTGGGACTTTTTTTAAATTTTTGAATGTCACTTTACAACCAACGAGCATGGATCAGATGACATTGTTGGGTTCAGCTTACTGCTTAGTGTTTTTGTGTAAAATACCATCAAAATTACAAAAACAAGGCAAGATGTATAAAAGAAATACAAATATTGGGAAGTCATTTCGGGACCCACCAAGATCAACCTCATTCGTCGTATTTGCCGACATCCAGAAGAACTTACAAGCATACTATATTTAACGTTTTGCACAGACTTGTTGAGAATCATAGCAGATGAAAATAAACTACACGCAAAAGATCTAAATTTAAAAAGCCTCAGAGAGCAACACAGTGATAGCGTACAAATCGCGTTTGAAACTTCGTTTATTTTCGCCAAACAAACTTGCACACGAAGAAAAATGCAAGAATAGTATAATATCAGCTAGTTACAACAGCAGGGCGATGCATAACAGGGGAAAAACAAAAAAGTAGAACTTTTACACATGATTTGTTTTCGTCTACTATAATTCTCAACTAGTCTGTGCAAAACGTTGAATATAGTGTGCTTGTGAGTTCTTCTGGATGTCAGCAAATAAGACTGATGAGGTTAACCTTGGTGGGTACATAAGCGAAGAGGAATGCAAGAAAAGTATAATATCAACGAGTTACAATAGTAAGGCGATGCATAACAGGGGAAAACCCAAAAAGTAAAACTTTTGCATATGATTTATTTCATCTACTATGATTCTCAACAAGTATGTGTAAAACGTTGAATATAGTGTGCTTGTGAGTTCTTCTGGATGTCAGTAAATGAGACTGATGAGGTTGACCTTGGTGGGTACGGAATCGAAGAGGAATGCAAGAAAAGTGTAATATCAACGAGTTACAATAGCAAGGCGATGCATAACAGGGGAAAAACAAAAAAGGAAAACTTTTGCATATGATTTATTTCATCTACTATGAATCGCAACTAGTCTGTGCAAAACATTAAATATAGTATTCTTGAGAAAATTTATAGTTGGCGGCAAAAAAGTCTGAAGAAGTTGACATTGGTGGGTCCGGAAACGAGTAACTTAAGCCAGCCTTTGCAATTTTAGTTTTTCTTTTATGCTTTTTTCCTTGTTTTTTGTAATTTTTTTGGTATTTTACCTGAAAACCCCAAACAGAAAGCGCAACCCAACAATGTCATCTTATCCATTATGACAACCATGTGGATAGGATTGCCAAAAGTCCAGTGAGTTTTTGCACCTTTGGCATTCATAAAATTTTCCTCGATATTAAGGTGCACCCAATTTTATAACTCTTTTTTTTCAGAAATGTGATTTTTGTCTTTAGCTTTCATTTTGATTTTCCATTTGCATATGCATTTCTTGCTGCAAAATGTTTCCTTTTCATTTGCAAATGTATCTCTCTATGTGTGGGTGTGTGCCTGAGTGTGTATGGCACCGGAACAGGATTTGGATGTGGCTGTGGAAAACCACGTTTGAACTTTTGGGATCAAATATTTTATGGAAAAATGGTTTTTTGATTGAACTGAGACAGTAAGTGTCACCGAGGTTTCATGACATGGGAATTGCAGTGGAAGGAAAAAAACTTGCAAAAAGTTTTTGCGTTTTATGCCAAAAATAGGGAAAAACTTTATAAATAAGTTAAAGAAAATAAAATTGTACTCAAAAGTAGAAGTAGATTTCAGAAGCTTAAAGTTTTAAATTTAAATTTTCAGGTTTTCTCAATATAACATCCTTTATTTTATTTTTTTATAGGTTATCCCAAAGTTGTGCCTCCACCTGGTACAACTGCAAGCAACAGCAGCCCATTGGGTTCCCGCCGTCAATCACGTGCTCTAGAATGTTTGGCACCACCGCGCACAGGATCATTTCGTCAACGCAACTCTACGGTACATCAGCCGGCACCACCCGAACGTACACCATTGGCATTTTGTAAGCGTCGACTATCATGGCCTGAAGTAGATCCACGCTCAACATCTGGGTAAGTAAATACAAAAACTCTGTAATAATTTATTGAATATTTTTCCAAGTCTTTGCAAATTTAATTTATTGAGTACGAAATTTCAATTTCCTCTGTGTAGGTAGTGATAAATGTGCTGCACCAACTTCATCACTGAAATTGCAACAAATCGAGTTGGCAGCAAAAAGTTGTCAGCAATAAAAATTGCACAATCTATAAGTAACCATAGAAAGCCATAGATACATAGATATCATCATGATGTAACTCATGTGATATATATATTTTGTTCTTCCCTTTCAATTGCGATACATTTCATGATTTAATATAACAAAATGGAATTTCTATTTGATTTATGTTATATCTCATATATGCATGTATGTGTCAATTTCTCATATCAAAGTAACATTCATTGATGCAACACATTGATATACAAATGTATTCATACATTATGGACTTTGGATGTTAATGTGGACTTTAGAGGGCGGGTGTTAATGACTTATCCTTTGGAATGTGAGTATGTTTTGTACGATTGATTTTTGGTAGTCATTTAAAGAAGATTTTCTATGACTTCATTTGAATTTTAGCATGCAAATTGCTTTTCATAAAACACTACCCACTGCAAAGTTGCACAATAGTTTTCTTGTGAAAACGAATTGGTGTCAGATGAATTATTATTCTGCTGAAAATATTCGTATTCAGTCTTATTCACTTAATCATAATGCATCACTTTATTTAAATTGATTTTCAAATTGAGTCGTTTATTTTGAAAAAAGAGCAAGTCAAAAAAGTGCCAAAAGTAATGTCATATACATTAATAAAATATTTGGTTATATGACCGCTATCATTTCTCAAAATTTTAATTAATTTATATTATGATATCACTTTTGCCACTTTTAAAAGAAACGGCTCAATTGTAAACCTATTCTGTGAAAAATCCTGGTAACCTGTCAAATGTTAATTTTTGTTACATTTTTACAGTTTTTTGGTCAAAACAAAATTAACATATTCTTGATACAACTAAAAGAGTTAGTTTCTATCGCTTTCACGATCTTACTGAATGTGCAATTTATGAAGGCACTCTAATCATTGAGAATAGACTCTTTGTAACCACCTACTCCTCAGTGCAGACGCTAACTGGTGTGAAGTCTTAGAAAAGCTTCCAAAGTAAATCAAATGCTGACAAGAAATTTGCCCGTTCTGAAGCTGACTCATCTTGAGATCCCCACCTGCCATACATAATAGAGAGTCCAGAGTAGCATCAATTTCAGACAAAGTCAAATCAGTCAGTAACGCAATTCATTCACTGCATTAGCCTATTGATCGTCATTTGCGAAAATATATGACCCAATAACGCCAGCACACAGTGGTCGGAAAATCGAAAAAGCTGGCCAAATTTTTAAATTCGATAATAAGGGGTTTTTGATACGAAATCCCGAACCATTTTAAAAAAAATCAAAATGGCGGATATAAATGGTGGATAAAAAATGTTAAGCTGAAACTATTCTCTCGAAAGTCGGACGTAAGAAGTTTTTGATGATGCTGATTACGACTCTAAAATTCATTCTCTAAAAAAACCAAATGGTTGACTAAATACTGCTCATCGGTATCTATTACCACTATAAACGGTTTATGGGAGTTTCTTATGCTAGTATCGAATGGTAGAATCGTACCATTTTTATAACAATTTAATGTTGAAGTCAACATTTTAAGCTAATTCACACAGCTTTTTGGATTTTCCGACCAATGTGCGGAAGTTCAATGGAATTACATTTTCATTATTCATTTTTGGCTTTCGCTTTTTGCTTTCTGATATTTACTCTGATACTAAGATGAAAATGGACTTCTTCATCACAGAGGAAAATCATTATCTAATGCATTTGTTTCCAGTACCCAACCTTCAATTTTTGTATCAGCTAAGCCTTAGAGTCTTCATGAAAGTTTATTCTTTTTCCTGCAACTTTTGTGTGGAGTATATTTCCAAAATGATTACTCAACTTCGAATGTAATCCTTTTCAATGACAATGAATTTCTCTAATGCCGTTCTCGATAGTAAATTTTGCCTTTCCAATGACATTTTCGAAATGCTATTTTAGTAAAACGTGTACTAAGCATACTGTCTTGTGGAATCCATGAAAGTTTAATGCTGCACACAGCCTCAAATGCTAAGAGTTAGACTAAAAATTATCGCTAAGCCCATAAGTTAAATCAGTAAGGCAGTAGAGAACGGTTTGACAAAAATTCCCCCGAAAGAAACGTGGGAAAAGAAAATCTACGAATCAAGTAAGTCACAGGAAGAGATAAAGGTCTTCGAAAAGCGCTGTATTAGATAGCGAAGCTTCATTCTGGCGCTCGATTAGGAGTTACGGGAGAATTCAGTAAAATAAAATTTTTTGTAGAAATGTTCATATTTCTAGTAAAAACTAGTGCTTGACATCACTAATATTGCACAGTTTCACTAAACCTACAAAATTTCTGGACAAAACTGTGCCATTTAAAGTCTTCAAGCGTTAGTTCCAACATTTATATAAATTTTCTTTTGTGTTGCAGTAATTGACTTACATTGAAATTCAATTATAATTATGACATTGTAGGGCAAGCAAAGTTTTTAAGCTTAAAACCGTTGCAGACTTTTAGGTGATATACCATGGCAAAAGTTGTTGTTGTTGTTGTGCGGAGAAGGCACAATGTCGAAAAAACACAAATTAAACTTTTTAATTAAATTACTCAAAGAAACAGTAAAAGACGACGATGCATAACATTTTATAGCACTTCCGGCGCAAGTTAACAAGCACTTGGTAAAAAGTATTAATTGATGTAAATTTTGAGATTGAAAAAACAAAGAAAAAAATGATTGGGTTACTACAAATGCAATTAAGTTATTTTTTACCAGCATATACATAAGTTTTTCTCAAATTAAAAATGTTTGGATTTGCATTTTTGTGACCTTTAAAACATCAAATGAATAAAGCCATCTATGTGCAAAAGTAATTTTGTATTATATGAAAAATCAAAATTTATTTTTGTTATCAAAACAGCAAAACTAAGGTTGCTGGGAGAAAAGTTTTTTCTAATTAAAACTTTTGTAAACTCAAATAAGCAGAAATTATTTATTCGAAAAATTTACGAACTGAAAAAGCTTTCATATCTCTAACGAATAACAAAAATACATGGCACAAAATTCAAAAAACTTTTTCGCAAAAAATTTACACACCAAATTCTCCAAAAAAAAAAAAGAAGAAAAACCTTTGCCATTTTGTTTGTTTAACACTTTGGCATGGATTTTTTTCATAACTACACATTATCGCGAAGCAAAATTTCATAACAATAACCATAGGTACATACATGTGTATATAAGAGTAACCATATATGTATATATAGCCATACCATACCAAAACACTCACCATGCCACATGAATGCCATGACACACTTAGTATGCTGCTTTTGCGCTGACATACTCATTATCTCAATTTTATTCAGATTGAATTAAGTTTGAACAAAAAAACATAAAAAATTTATGAAAAAATGGAAAATTTTGCAAACTTTTTTTCGTTTCGAAAAAAAAAGTATTAATTTTTTTTACACCCTTGCCAAGCTCAGGTAACTTGAGTATCCAATATTTTCTGAGATTAACAACAAAATGTGGAAAATATGTTGATGGTGGCAGGAAAACAAAGAAAAAAAAAATTATAATGGCGCACACTAAATGCAAATTTTTCCTGAAGGTGAAGCTGTAGCTGCTGATAATGAATGCATCCATTAGCGTTGTTTTGACTTAGAGCTTACAATGGGATTACACTCAAAAAAAAAAAAAAAAAAAATGGTGTTACCCATTTTGCTGGAGTGGTTCATCGCTCCATACATAAAGATTAAATCAAAATTTTGTTTAGAAAGTGGTGTTTGTCATAAAGAATCTCTTATTACATTGTGATGAATCAATGATTTTTCATCAAAAGTATATTTCACAATTCATTATTAATTAAAAGACATTCGAATTGCTAACTTTTGAATCAATTCGTTGCATATTTTTTTACTTTAACGTTAATTTCTTCGAATTTTCTTAAAATTATAATTTTTGCTCAGTCATTTATTGGTTTATTCACTAAATCCAGAATAAAATTGTCATTCGTTATTTGATTTTGTTCTGCAAAGGCTTGAAAATTTTCCAATAAAGTAATAAAATTAATAAAATTTTAAGTTTTCGGTCCGGAAATAGCCTTTGGATGTTATTGTAAGATACCCTTTTTCAAAGGCTTATAACTCTGGATGTGCTGATCCAATTGAAAAAAAAAGAAACAGTGCGGCTTGTTAATGGTAATAGTTGCTATCCGTAGTCATTAACAAAAATTAATTTTACTATTTGCTGTTTTTGTTATATAGTTTTTCGAAGACCTCAAAACAGCGAATTTTTTACTTTTGTGCAGGGATAATTCAGGATTCTGACGTGAAAGAAAAAAACCAAGATCATATTCGTAATAAGAATGTCTTGATTCATCATAAATTGCTATAAAAACGGAGAACGGAAAACCATATTTGGGCTGGACCGGGGTAGGGGCTTAAAACATGTACCACCGCAGATCCTGGCAGCATCCACTTTCTTGTTACTCGTAGTCAGACTTATGAGAAACTCTGCTCAGTTATTCGTACTCATATTTTGCATACTCAAATTCGTCTAGCGCCCACTCTATAAGAAAATTTGGTAAACATTAACGTTAAAGTTAAGAAATATCCGATGAATTGATAAAAAATTAGCAAATCCATTGCCCATTAATACATCCTGAATAGGAAATCATACTTTTGAAAAAAAAAAATCATTGATTCATCACAATTTAAAAAGAAATTCTTTATGAAAAATGCCACTTAATAGACAAAATTTTGAATTTAGGGCGGATTCACGCCCCTTACGAAATATATATAATGTTAAAACCTTTCTCATTCTTGATTTTATGATAATATCTAACGTTATCTGAAATTTCATTACAATCGGTATTGCAGTTTTCGACAAAAGTTTTGTCCACAAATAAACATAATATGATCTGTAAGGGTTCCTTAGTGTTGCCCCATCAAAAACTAAAATTTGATAAAAATGTAGTTACCTCGATCACAGGAAAATTCCAAAAATTGACTGAGTAATAACATTTTGAAATTGTAAAGTGAAAACTCAAGTATGTAGATATCGAAATTCATAGTTTCTGAATTATCAATTTTTACAGGGAAGAGGTTCGGCAAGAGCACTGCACTAGTCTTCTGTGTAAAGGGTTTTTGAATAAGAGCGCTACAAAAGATTTTTTAAATAAAACAAAAACGGTTTTGAAGTATGATAATTTTATATTGAACTAATTAAACAGTCATTTTTGCAATTTTTAGTTCAATATAAAATTATCATACTTCAATTTAGAAAAAAGCGCGTTGGTATTTTCATTAGTACTATACAAGCAATAAAAAACAGTCAATAAACTAACTTCATAAAAAACGGTTTTGGATATCAATAAAATTCTTTATTTCTGTGAAAGTACATTTGATGCCATTATGTATGAAACTCGATTTCTTTTGCATGGCCACCTTGCAGAAGTCCAGACGCTGAACCCAATTTTCGACGGTTTTCAAGCATAAATCGGCCGATACTGCTGCAATTTCACGATCGATATTCGTACGAAGTTCATCAATCGTCGCTGGCTTGTTGGCATCGACCATAGACTTGACGCAGCCCCACAGGAATTAGTCTAACGGAGTCAAATCGCACGACCGAGGCGGCCAATCGACTGGGCCATTTCGTGAGATAACACGTTCACCAAACTTGGTTTTCAATAAATTGATTGTGACATTCGCTGTGTGGCTTGTGGTGCCGTCCTGTTGAAACCACATATTGTCCAAGTCTATATCATCCAAATCGGGTCAAAAATATTCGGTTATCATTGAACGGTAGCTATTCCCATTCACATTTACGTGCCGGCCTTGATCATCACGGAAGAAGTACTGCCCAATGACGCCGCCGGCCCATAAACCGCACCAAACCGTAATTTTTTCGGGATGCAATGGTGGCTCATGGAGTAAATGTGGATTGCTGCCTGACCAATAACGCATATTTTGCTTATTGACGAAGCCATTCAGCCAGAAATGAGCCTCATTGCTGAAGATGACGTAGCTCTTTTAAAGTTGAGGCCACTGACTCCGAATTTCGGTAGTAAATTTTAATAATTTCTACTCGTTGTTGGCTCGTATATCTTTAAATGATAAAATGCCAAACCTTACTGAAGAGAAATATCAAGAGAGCAGGAAAAAATATGGCGTCGTTTGCTGTCCCTATCGGTCTACTATAGTATCGTCCTTATTGAAAAACCCTTTATTTATAATGATTCCTTGTGATAGTGAAATAACTAAAATAATAAGCCAGTTCCTGTCAGCCTCTATAGGGTGGTCAAGTTATCGAAACATAGATCGTTTTTATTAATCTTAGTTCTAGAAAAATTATAACAGTAGTTTTTTTTTTGCCAAATACCAAAAAAACTTACCTTATGCTACAAGCCCGATTCAATACCTTTCTAAAATAGCACTGAACATGAAAATCGGTGAAGAAATTTTGAAGCTACGGAAAATTTTAAGAGGCCGTATTAGTCGACTTAATGTTCTGTAATGTGAAAATATCATACTTTCAAGACCGTTAATGACACTATCTTGATTTTGAATTCATATGAAAGGCAATTTGATTTTCGTTTCAAGAAAAATATTTGGGAAGGACAAAAAACTAGGCCACTAAAAATTTTTTGTAATCTTGCACTAAAAGAGTACTAAAAATAGTACAGCATTTGACTTACACAGCGTCAAAATGTTGAATGAAAGCAGCTTAAAAGTATCACAAAAAAACTGAGGTCAAATAACGAAAGATGGAAAATATTTTTAAAATTTTGAAAGAAATACTAAAGGCGAACAATGTTAAAAAACTTGAAACAAGCGCAAAGTTGCCAAACTTTGCGTTATTATCTATTTATTTAATTTTTTCTTTCTGTGTAATGCAATACTTTTATTTGCTAGTCAAGAATAGCTGCTAATAGCAATAAAGTTTCCATGTAATCTCTTTACAGTATTTTTATTATCTCAAGATATTTTGTGTTGCACTTTTTATAGAAACAGGCACAAGGATTTTGTTTTTCGCTCCATATTTACCCTTAGTTAATACTTACGACTAACAAGTAGTAGAAAATGTTGAAAGTCTAAAACTTTTTTAGAGGTTGTTTGCTTGCAAAATCTCCTACGCTTGTAGACATTCTTTTCAAAGTCATCGTCAATGTTTTGTTTTTGAGTGCAACATAAAAGAAGCGCGCGTGGGAGTTGCGAATGCAGCACTTCATCAAGGTCAACAAGGCATGTAAAAATGGAAATTAGATAAACTTTGTTCTGCATAAATAGAGTGTGCCTTTTGAAGTTCGCGATTTGAAGGAGTTATATGTACGGTAGGAAGATTGCGCTCTTAGATAGAAATGTTTTCGGTTACTTATTCATTAATATAGATTATGAAAGATTCCATGTTTAATCCTTCATCTTTGAACCATCGCATTATGGGAAATTTGAACATGTTTTCTGGCCAAAAGTATAAAAATAAAGATATTGAGCTGAAATCTCGTGGAAATTTTTCTAGGAGTGTAGAGAGCATCATATTTCAAAATTGGTCAAATTGGACAACTGTCATGCCCCTTTTTCAACCCCTTTTAAAAGAAATTATTATAAAATATTTTTTATTATAATTTGGTATGGTATATTCATATTTCCTAAGTATATACATACACACAAATGTACACATATTAACAATAACAGTAAAATTACAGAGATCTGAAAGCATACTATATTAAAAACTAGTTTTTTCAAACATCACATAAACTGAGCTAATTTAAAAACATAAGAAAACATTTTAAATTCATGAGTAAAATACATATTAAAAACTCGAAATTTTCCAATATATTTTCGTTTTCTTGAGCTATCTTCCTTATTATTTTCAACGCATTTTAATGAATTCATGACTTCTAGTGCAAGTAGCGCTCGATTTTGTTCTTTTATCCGTTTACTTAAAGAAATTCTGGATATGACGGGCTCTGAGGTATTCAAAGTTCTATGAAAAACGTCAGAAAGATTTATTGTTTTGTCACATTTGCGAGCGTGATGCAGTCTATCTAGTTTAAAAATTTTATTCCGACTCTCATCTGCGTCTTTTCCAAAGTATCCTACCGGAAGTACCATATTTTGAATAATTTCCTTAGAATGAATAAGGACTTTGTATCATCAGATCCAGGGATACTTTTTTTATGATAACAGCAGTCATAAAACAAAATTTTTCAAAGTATTGCCAATTTAGTAGACATTGACATGATAAACGAGTAGTTTTTACCCATTTTTCTCTCAAATGTTTGCAAAAAGCTTTAGGCTTTTCACCTAAATATTCCACAAACAGTTTCGATCAAATGATTTAAAACTGCTGACTCTTTGTCTTCTTTGGCTCTTCAGATATCATATAAGTCTGCATTTCGTATTGAGAAGTTGTCTAAGTAAAATGTCGATTATTAAAAAATCGCAAAAAAGCGCAAAAAATTTTTTTTACAAAAGAGCTCATAATTGGTTGCTCTACATATTTATATAAGTTAGAAAGAGGGCTAGACTGGGCTGTGTTTTTCCGGGTTCACCAAAACTTAAATTTAAAAAAAAAATTTACGATTTAAAGCTCACTGAAGAAAACGTAAAGTTCTTTAAAACCACTATACAAAAAGACAAATTTTTTTATTGTATATACAGAGTAATAGCTTTCTATAAGTTCCCGTTTCGATTTTAAATATTTTTAATTAGCTTTGCATTAAGAGAAATATTCACTTTTTAAAACATGCGAATTTTTTGAGCGAGAACAACAAAATTTTTATTTTTTCAGATGAAGAAACTTTGACACTTGTGTAGCTGAAGGATAAAAACTTCAAGAAAAAACTAAGTATGGGGATTTTCTCTCGCAAGTATTCACATTTGAATAGCATACCCAAAACTTTATTTTTTAAGTGTTTAAAATTCGACTTTTGGCCAACAAACACGCCAGAATTTCCAACAGTGCATCGTCGACAAAGCAACTTAATTGGGGAAAAAATGTAATATACAGAGAAAATCAACCATTAAATAAGTCAAAGTTCAAAAACAAAGCCAAGAAATCAAAACTCCATAAAAAATTTTAATTGATGTTATGGAACATTTGAAAAAAAAAGTCTTTTAATGCGCTTCAATCGGTATAACTTAATTAAAAGTTCCATTAATTCAATTTTCTTTTAAAAAGGAGCAGCACCCAGAGGCTATGCAATTTTTCAAAGTTATTGTTTTAAGTATATTTCAAAGAAAAAGGCCAAATAATATTAAAGATTTAATTTTTGCATCAATGAATGTACTTAATTTGCATATTAATGACATTGGCGTACTCATAAAAACCGGCGGGATATAATCAATCAAGCACTTACCCATGTACGAATTCACATGGGTTGCATTTTATGCATTCGGTAATAGCAAATATCTACACTTGAAAAAGGCGTTATAACTTTTAGAATTTTCTTCATGATGACTGCTACTTGGAAAGGAAAGTTACATATTTTTTGTAGCAAAAATCTTTCAATAACTACAAAATTTGTGTTAGTCTTTGTTCATTTACACATCTATTAAAAACTACCAAGAGATATTTCAATATTAGCATAGTAAAAATTATCGAAATGGATAGTTAAATTTTTGAAATAGGAATAAAATTTTTTTTCACAATAAATAATATTAAAAAAAGTTAAACAATTAAAATAAAAAAAAAATTAATTAAGACTTACAAATAAAAATAAAACAAACAAAATTAAAAAAAAAAATTATTTCTGTTGGTTGAGCATTGAGGGAAGCTTGAACATGGAGAAACTGTGTTTTAGAGTTTTTTGGCCACTGAATTGGAAAATTTTCTTTTAGTCAATATCTATGAAAAATGTATTTAAAAAATGCCTAATATCATGCACTAGAAAGATTCAAATTATTACGTCTGTAATCTAGATCAAAGCTGTCGTCTGTCTGGGGCATTAGATCGGCCAAATATATAGTGGTTTGTGGCGATGTATGAAAGCTTGCTTTGTCTGAGAGAAGACTGATGATGGCTTTTTTTTAACTTCTCTTCAAAGTACTTATTTGGTTTTCAGAATTGTAGATCCCACTGACTTTGAGCTAATTTAGTATGAACTTTTTTTTTTAAATGCATCCGTGATAAAATGCGAGCTCTAACTGAATTAACAAAACTAGTGATATACGAATGAGATTTTAAATCATGCATAAAAGCCAAAAAACAAAGTGTGTTGATCATTGCACTTTTGTTGTGGTAACGACGTCAAGGAATGCCGGATAGATAAATAGCAATCATATGTGTTTCCGCTCCTGTAGGGACTATTTACATTTTTATTAATTGTCTTTTTTCTCTTGTCCTTTATATGCTGTTGTTGAAAACACACGCAAGCTTTTGCTCACTCATTAATTATGCATCAAATTCAATTTAATCTGCTGCGATGGGTAAGGTGCCCCATAATCTTGATCCAAACAAATATATATAAAACATATATTGTTATTGTAAGCCTTCGGTGTCAATTGTCCTTGCTGTCATTGTGTTGTTGCTTACCAAATACAACCATTTAGTTTGACATAAAAAAGCGTACATGTTTTGTTTTTGCAGTCATTGTTGTATGAAATTTTAATTAACTCCATTAGTTTGCTTTTATCTGCTATTTTGATTTGTGTGGTCTGATATATATACGGTGTGACTTATAGTTTTGAATTATCTATATCTATACTTATTTATATAAAATTTCTTATATGAAAACCCTATGTAACGATTTGGTGCAAAATATACCGAACCAATTTTAAAAATATTTTTTTTAAAACGTTCTGCGTGCAATAAGGAACAGGATTGTATACTTATTTTTTTGGTTTTTATAAGATATACCTTTTTTTTTTTTTAGTATGAAGTTGTTGAAAAAAAAAATTCAATGCTTGCATAAAAATTATCGTTTGCATTTCAGTCGCTATAGCATGCTGCGCCATGAGTTATGTGTTGTTGTTGTCTTTTCCGTCTCTTTCATATATTGTTTTTTTTTATTCTTTATGTTTTGTTGTTGAGAGCAAAAATGACAGTGATTTTGTCAGTGATGCCAACTCAATATTTTTGGACTTTTAACGATGTTTCACATGTTTTTCAATATTTTTCAATTCTTTTACCGATATTTTGGATGTTTTTCGACATTTTTGGACCTTTACCGATATTTTAAATGTTTTCCAATATTTTTCGAAGCTTTTGGACTTTTACCGATATTTTGAATGCTTTTCGTTGTATTTGGACTTTTACCTATACTTTAGATGTTCTTCTATACTTTTAGACTTTTGCCGATATTTTAGATGTTTTTCGATACATTTGGGCTTTTACCGATTTCTTCGGTGCATTTCGATACTTTTGAACATTTACCGATATTTTGGACATTTTTCTATAAACTTGAACTCTTACCGATTTCGTCAATGTATTTTTTAATTTTTTGCGATACTTTTGGAATTTTACCGATAAAATATATATATCGGAGCATCTGTTTGGACTTTACCGATTTCTTCGTTGTGTTTCAATATTTTCCGAAACTTTTGAACCCTTTTCGATATATTGAATATTTTTCGATAAATGTATTTGGACTTTCACCGATTTCTTCAATGTTTTTCAATAATTTTGGACTTTTACCGATATGTAGGATGTTTTTCGACATTTTTGGACTTTTACAGATATTTTGTATGTTTTTAGAAATTTTTATTTTTTTTTATTTCACTATTTTTCGAAACTTTTGAATTTCTTTCGGTATATGTATTGGATGTTTTTCGATATATGTATTTGAACTGTTACCGATACATAGGATGTTTTTTGATAAACTTGGACTTTATCCGATTTCTTCGATGTGTTTCAATGTTTTCGAAACTT